>JAHWFO010001074.1:3796755-3843953 GCA_023313115.1 Rhysida immarginata
AAAAGGTCCGATTCAGTGGAATTTTTGAAAAAAGGTCCGATTCAGTGGAATTTTTGAAAAAAGGTCCGGAATTTTTGAAAATCGACACCCCCAAGATAACGTCCTGGCTACGGCCCTGTGCTTTAAAGCAATAGCGAAACGACATCACAAATTGCGCCGCGTTATACGCTGTCAGTGTGAACAGCTGAACGTCGACTTTTTTATGCGACGTATTTACGTCGGCGTAATTACGTGGCGTTTTACGCCAGTGTGACCCATGCCTTATTCGTAATTGCTTCAAAGAATGAAATTTTCGCAAAGCTTCAGCAGCGGATTCACCATTTTGATAAAAATTTTACCAGTAAACCGCATTCTGGAAGATGCTAAACCGTTATGACTTTGATTCTACATTAGCAGCTTTAGATAACCAAAATTAGCATATGCCAGTATTTCATCTTGAATGCGCCCTCTATTGGTAGTTTTTGGAACTTTTTTTTGCTCTGGAAAATATTCCCATCAAGTAATGAAGGCATTCCCGAACTTTTTTTTTTGCTCTGGAAAATTGATATATTTTCGAAACCTCACTTATGTCAAGCGGTATCATATATGCATTGTGGAATCATTTGTATCCCATTTAAATGAGAATTTGAACACCATGGTTCCAATTGTACAAAGACCGCGTTTCTGTACAAACAAGGCTATCTGGATGACGCTATTCTGCATTATCTCTCGTGGAATATGGCTAACACGATCCCCTGATTTCAACTCTTCTGATTTTTACATCTACGGTGCGCTGAAATGAAAAATGTACGAGAATAATCTTCATACACTGAAATGGTTAAAAACATCAATCTCCACCACATTCTAGAAATTCCAATCCTGCAGAATATGTTTGGAACATGCAAGGCGTATGCAAGCGGGTTTGCAAGTCCGTGAAGCAATTCCAATATCTCCTTTAGGCTAGGTTTAGGTTAGAGTAGCTTAGATTAATGGATAAGTACATTTCCAGTGCACTTAACTTCATAGAGGCAAAGTTTCCCTTAAAATTACCAGTCTCATTCTTTTTTTGATAAGCCTACTTGATTAGTTATTGAGCCCCATAATACGAATCCGGATAACCGATGTGCAGAAAATCCAGTTTCTGCTTTATAATATCACTTTTTATGATAGATGAAAACTTTTTTTTCATAAGGAATGACACGCAATTCTTTATATATATTTTATCTCGTACTCTAAAGCATGGTTTCTTATTAGACTTGAGGTAATTTTCTAGAAGGAAAAATGAAGTTTTGCTATAGTGATTTTGCAAGTTTTATTTGTAAACATCTACATTTTCTGTACAAATATACTAGTACTATTTATTTATTTTGCAATAATATATTTCAGTTTTACTGACGCTCAAAGGTAACGAAAATGTGAATTCTTAACGAGGCAAAATAACGTTTGTTTTCGTTGCGAACCTTTATCTTGCGTTTTAACAGTTTCTAGTTCCCTTTCCCGTTGACATTTCTTTCGCTGAAAGTGGAGACTAAGCCGAACGTGCTGCAAGCATATTTAGTTGTCTTCCGTTTTCTGACAACTTTGAGATAAAAAAAATTTCTTAAATTTATTAACAAAAAAGATCCAAAATTCTTTGGCAGCGAGATTTGTCATTATTACTTTATTAGCGTTGTATGATTTATAATGCACATGTTTCCTAATATATAATGTATGTTTCCTGTTTTTAAAATTAATTAATGTCTCTCATAGAGTGGGTTAGCTCTTCAAGATAATTAATCTTATTTTTTCCTTATTATTTTTATTTCTTTAGCAGTTTTTTTTTCGTACTTTAATTCATCGTTTTTATTTGCCGTGTTGTGCCTCCGGAAAATTTAATATGGTAATTTACTATTTTTATATTCTCTTCTTTATCTCTTTATAAATAAATTTCGAATCCATTGTATTTCCATAGGTTTCACGTTGACATTGTTGGAAGTAGAATTGCACTTTTTAGTAATGGGCCGACGACTCGCTAAATGTTCTTAACGAAAATGCAGCTGATGAAAGTTTAATATTCCCTAAACAAAACGCTTCCTTATTAAAGAAAAGCTTTTAGTGACATGGAATAGTTAAATGAAAATTACTTTATAAAGCCTTTCCGCCATTTTATATTGAAGATGTATATTAGATCATGCAAATTCATTTAAAAAAATTAGCCACCATAACAAAATGGCAAAATGCTCACGTTAAACTGAAATTCTTAAATGATAGTGGAAAGATTTTCAATTTAAGAATTTGGAATGGCGGTCTTAAATCCGTAGAATAAATTTAACACCTGTTTAGATTCTTTTATCGCTTCAAGAAATAAGGAGTCGCCATAGTAGCGTTAATGAAGACGAACGAGATATTGAGGAATATTGAGGAAGACGTAGGAACTGGGGAGAAGGGTTATAACAGCAGCACAGATGAGAACATTTTGTAGCTAATGGACTTAATCCGTCACAAACTTCAGCAATGAAGTTGTCCTGGCCTATTCTTCATCTTGAGCTGATTAAATTTACAAACGCTTTCTCACTGCGCACGCGAAAACGCTGCCTTTCTTCGAGATAATGGACCATCTTGACTGACATGTGTGAATTCCAATTGCAACCTGGAAAGTGGCAAGACCTTTCGGCTAGGCTTAGAAAGCTCCTGTACACAAAATAGCAAGGTTTTTTTTTTTTTCGTTACCAGTTGGGTTTTTATATATTTTTTTCTAGTCGCACTCTCTTTTATCCCCAAAGTCGACATTTAAAAACAGCTTATGCGTAGTTCCAACGCTTATTTAATTGGATTTGAGATGTTTTTATTGTTGCGACGCAGTACTAAGAGACCAGAAGGCTGATTTCTTATTCAGTGGAAAGAGGAGGCGCCAGGGAAGAGGAAGAGCTGTTCACTGGAGGTGAAATTCAAAGAGTTCAAGGTTATAAGCCCCCCCCCCCCCCCGCGAGAGCTTGAAGCACTTTAATAGAGAGAGGATAAAGCGGGGAGGAGTTAAATGTAACCGTTGAGGTGAATAATAAAATATAATTATATAACAATAAAATATTACTCACTGAAAATAACGTAATTTTGTTTGTCCAAACATTTAGAAATTGAGACCGGTGACGTGTCGTAATTATCTGATGGGAATCTTATTACATGAAAGTACATGTATTTGCCTTTGAGTGAAATACATTTTTGCCAATGGTCACCCATTTTGTAAACAAGTCATCCCAGCCCAATTTCCCGAGATCATTTTGATTTTGCATCTGTCGTCTTGAACCAGGTCGCATATATATCACAATCCCCTTTGAGCAAAATTTTCCAACTCAGGAAATTGCCAAAAGTCCCTGTGAAGTATGTACATATCCATTATCGTGATAAAGAAAATTTTCAAATTTAGTTTAGTCAGACATTTTTTTTCCCACAATACAAAATGTTCTATTGTAGAAGATTAAACTAACATTTTTATAACAATTCTTCACTGAAAGAGAACTTGTAATTTTAACAGTTTTAATAAATCGGTTTAAGAAATTTTTTACTGTAACCAAGATTTCGAAAATTCATTTAGATCATTTCCTCGTGCAGGATTTTTCATGTTCACAAATTTAAGAAATGTGTCCCTTGAAAGGCACGAAACTTTATATAATAACATGGAAACACGAGAAGAATGTAAAGACTTTTGCAGAAGAACTAACACACGACAAGTATGAGCTTCCTCTATGCGACGGTATCTTTCATATACATTTAGTTTATATTTAGTTTTTAAAATGATGTCTAAATGTTTCTCGTGCATTATAGGCCTGCTAGTTTTCTGGTCTATGGTGAGCGGTTCACAGTTTCATCGAAAAGTAATTTATTTCTCTTCAACGAAAACATAGCACTAAAAACGCAGGCGGAAACGCATTATAAAACTTAAATATTCTAAAGGAAAATTCCATTCTTTTTAATGGATAAAAGTAGCTTCGAATGGGTTCTATTTCGTTAGTTGATCGGTTAATACCTGAATTTGCAGTAAAATTATTGCTATTGCGGTTGCCCAGGGTCGACTAATCAGGTAAACGATTAATACTCCTCATTTACGTAACCAATTTGACGTATTTAAATTAGGTTGTGAGAATCTTGCGGGGCACTTTAATTTAGAAAAAAAGAGAGAAATTAACCGAAATTTTTTATAATTGAGGGATTTTGTTCATAGAGTACAGAACAAATAATAATAATAATAATAATAATAATTGAGGACCTGTCAACACTAAATGTGTACCCACACTTATACAAAACCTTACAGAGGGCCACAATTCTAAACACCTATCACATAGTAAGGAAATTCCTACACCCAAACATCAATACTCCCACGAGCGCGTAATTTTTCCCTTCCTTATTGGTTTGGTTTGGTTTGTTTGGTATTAACGTGCTTTTCAACTGCTACGGTCATTTCAGGACGGCGTTATAGGGGCCGCAAATTTTGCCTCGCAAGGGTTCTTTAACGTGCAGCCGGCAAACGACTACACGGGACCAACGGCTTTATTTCCCTTCCGAAGGAAATGCGTGATCTCAGGATTTCCCCCTGAAAAATCCTCGTCGTCCTCGGCCGGAATCGAACCCACGTACTCGGGCATCAGAGGCGATCACGCAACCGCTGAGCCACCGTGGCCGATTTCCCTTCCTTACATTTGAGTCCGTTGGGCTTGGTCCTCGCTTGGGTCCGCCTCTGGGACTTGGCCTCCGGACTTGATCCGAGTTTGGTGTCCCCAAATAATAATAATAATTTTTTTACTTTTGTCTTTCACAACTGAAGATGGCTGCTTGGTAGCCGAAATACGTATCCGGTATTTTATTTCTCCTTGTGGATTAGAGGGTTCCCTTTTTGATTGAGTATAGAATGACGCAGTCATCGAAAATTGTTTTTTATTTAACTAAAATTACAAACTATAAGCATGCAAATCAATTTCAGGCATAAGCAGAAGAACGGCGCAAGGAATTTTTTGCCTACTTTCAAGAAGCATATCTATGCATTGATGTGCTTAAAAGGCTAATCAATAATATATTCTGATTCAGCTCAAAAAGTTGTTTAAGAATGCAAAGAACAGGACTGTGTGTATTAAATAGCTTCTCTTTGAGAGGCCACAGAAATGCAACCAATGAAGATATTGAACCGAAATGTAGCATATAACCATAAAAGAAGTTATTGAATGTTCCCAATGACTTTCATTAAATTTGGAATGGTCGGATTGGGACCTCTTGTCCTGTTGATGCAAAAGACCCAGTTGAAATTTTTACACTTAAAAATAATCATAATAAGTCACCAAATAATATTTTCTCATTTTTTAATAATTAATTAACGATATAATTCATTAAAAGTTATAATTTCCTTAAGGGGGAAAAAAGCGAACGTTTATGGAATCTTTCATCTTCAAACTTCAACTAATCAGACAATTGTATCCCTTATTCTCTACCAGATCGTGTATATATAAAGCCGTGTAAAGCCCTCTCTTATGTAGATTTGATAAAGGCAGGAAATAAAGTCAAAACTAGTCGTCGTTTCCACCATAATGCAGTATTGTAAGGCCTCAGTTTATTTCGTGAAACAATAAATTTAATGTTTGGTATATTGTAATATAAAGTTATATACAAATTGTCATATACAAACATTTGTCTTTTATAATTTTTCATTATATAGGAGATGTTTCACAGATATCAGCAATACTTCAGTTATATCCTTCCTCTTAAAAATACATTAACAGAAAGTAGACTATATTTGCTAAAGTGACAATTTTAATATATATGTAATGCCTTTGCCATTGTCTTTTTCGTAAATTTTTAAGCTATTTGTTTTATTTAAATTCTTTGTCAACTGAAGTTAAGTGAAGGCGTGCTTAATGACAGAATAAATAATAGAGAATACTTTTGTATGGGCAGAGCATCATCCATTTTGAACGCCGACTTTGAACTTAAAATCTATTAACAGTGGACAAAGGAAACGAATCGGTAGAAGTAGACTAAGAAAAAGGTTCAGGGTTATGGAAACATAAATGTTTACTGACAAAGACAACTGGCGGCTTAATGTTTGAAGTACATTATTGATTGAGGAGCAAACCGAATGCATTAGGAAGGCAACGGTGGACTAGACTTAAAGTGCATTATGGGGCATTTGGGTCCACAAGAAGTGAAGCTGAAAATCCTTCAAACTCAACTAGTATCATCGGATATCAATATTTTAAACATGACCGTGTGTTCTTCTCATTTTTCGTTTGGATTGCTGCCAGTATAGGTCAATTGCCCCCCAGTAAACATAAAATATATAATTATGGCATTTGTCAGTTAGTAAAGAGCTGCCTTAATATGACGGTTACATTTTATTACTGTCAAGAAAAATAGAAGCAACTACACAGACACTGTGGGGACTTTTGACATTTTAGCAATTTAATTTAGTTATTTATGAGTACAGTTTTGGTAGAAGGCTTTTGTTTTTTAAATGCTTTTTAACAAATTTAGAAATTTTCTTAAGAAATGAAAACTTTTTTCTCCATGTAAAGAGTATTATATTAGCACAATAAAACCATAAAATGGGAGTCGTAAAAATATTTCTGAGTAATATTTTACGATGTACCTTCGTATTTTTATATTAATAAGAAATAGAAAAATGAATTATCTATTTAATCATAAGTGTCTGCAATACTTTAAGTAAATTTGACGTCGTCCTTTTATTTAAAAAGTAATTTTAAAAAATTGAGAAATTTAAAAATTAAAAAAAAAAAATTGTAAAATTATGAAAAAAATACAATAATGGCTAAATTATGTTGCGTGATATGAATTTTATATTTTCGTTTGCCTTTTGCAAAACAGATTCTTTGATAAACAATTATTATGTAATGTATCGTTTACAAGTTAGCCGTATCTATGGAAAAGTTATCGGTAATAATTGTTAGATAAAAGTGAAATTATTTCCGACGTTGGACAGCCAATGAGGGGAATAATTGGACGTCCAATGTTGAGAGCCGACTTCTGATTAGTGGCGAATGAAGGCGAGAGAACGGTAGCACATGAGCCGAAGGTGTAATGTAATAACTCCGGAGCAAGATGCAAGGAATACAGAATATCTAATGACATTAGGAAAATGTCAACTGTCAGTCTAGAAGTATATTAAAGAGACAGGGGAACTTATTCGATAAGAGAAAGATGATGAGGCTTACTTCGCAACCATAGAGAAAATGAAGTTTGCTAAGATTTCCTGAAAAATAGATAAAATTATAATGTTTACTTCATTTCTATTTTTACTAAAATATCTTGAAACCAATTGCTTCTTGTCTTCTAAAACTCTTTTATACTTGCTATAAAGGCTTCACTGCAAACACTAAGTGTTTTTTAAAAGAAAGCTGTTTATTAAGGGCAGTTTTATTGAAGAATACTACGTATTGAGAATAGTTAGTTTCTGTTTTTAATAAAAGCGGCTCTTGAGATGGGAAAGAATATTGAGTGAATTCTTAAAAAATGACGTCTACTTTTTTCCATTAATTTTCCACGTTTTGTCAGTTTCCATGGCGCTTTCGGTCATCAAGCTTGTGAGAGATAAGTGACGGCGGTAGCGACGCAGTTTATTGACTGTCGTGATATCGCCTCACTTCAGCGGATACACCTGTAACCATATTAATCTCCATATTTTTACTTTGTTTTGAATTTGTTATCTTTTTTAATTATCATTCCCATCGAATTTAATCTTAACCGATAAAAAGTTATCATTAAGAAAGTGCAATCGTCTCTCTTCAGTATTTTATTTTTCATTAAATTACCGTCAATGCAGGTGATCGATGTCCCTTGTGAACGATACTAACGTATTATTTGGAATACAGAATATGCTATGATTGAATTACGTTAAATTCTATTAAGTTTCAAAATTGAATAAGAAAAAATAGATTCTCATGTTCCTTAAGAGAGACTTGTAGTAATTACATTGACCATTTCTAATTGCTGGACTCTTGTAGTGTGTTCATTAACAGCTCATGAGTTAAAAATTAAGTTAAAATTTTTAAAATTAGATGCATAATTAATTCTTCCCATTCTATGTCGTTTTCAAGGTTTAGTTTAGAAGTAATTATAATTCTGAAACATTATATACTTTACTCAAGTTGACTGGAACTCATTAATCGATGATATGTAATTATTGCAATCTTTTAAAGTGCGTTCATTTTCGAGTTTGGCGTCATCGCTGTCTAAATTTTAAGACGCTGATCTCATTAATGCAGCTGTGAATTTTTTTAAGATACGAAGCATACATTAAAAAAGTAAATGCATTTTAATATTTAATGTTGACAAGGAAAAGCAATGAAAAGTATTGATCTTTTTAAGTGTACATAAAATTATTTGCATAATAATGGACCCAGTTTTTTAAATTAAAATCGCATGCATTAAAAAAATAGTTGCTGAACTTTTTTCCATGCAGCTTAAATGTAAAATTAAAGCGTGCATTGATTTTTCCCCATTCAATTGAGCGACAACTGCACTTATCCCAACACCCAATTTGCTCTCTGATATTCCGAATTCTTTTTTATTAAAATGGGTCATGTATTGTTGCTATTATGCTGTATTTGAATTATTTCAAGATTTTGCATAAGATTAGCTGCTTTTCACTGTTGCCAGTTTTATTCCGTCTTTCAAATGTTTTAAACATATTTTCATCTATTATCTTCAAGCTAAATAAATTTCCATGACAATAGTTTTATTCATGGCATTGTCCGTAATCCGTTCCTTTCACGCCTCAGAGTTCAAATCCACGTTTGGACTTAAAAGCATTACGAAGCAAAAATAAAAAATAGAAAAAAAGAAGATAAACAGCAGTGATGCCTTGTGGAAAATTTGAGTGATTTATGTTTACCTAAAGTGAAAATCAGTGCGAGCTGTAGCGAAACTGGCGAACTACGTTGTTTCTTGTTTAATTTTTTTTTTCTTTCCTCCATTGCGTTTTTCGGATTAGAGTTTGGCGTTGATTTTTTCTCTTGTTGTTTTATGGGAAACTAGAATTTACATTCAGAGAAGAAACTTGAAAGGGAACCGGAGAAAAATACCCAATCCCATTATGAAGCTCCACGTGATACATAAATTGGACATTAACTCCCCTCCCCTTATTTTTCCGACATCCCCCAGGGTCATTGGACGCTCTAGCAGAGTCGCCGAGCTCTCCAAGTAATTACTTTTTGGAAATAGGTTTTGTTGTTTGCAATGGTTGTGTAGGGGGACATTGAATGGATAGCTCCAATCAAGATGACCCTGTTCAACCACCCGAGAGTCACATTGCCAATGAGATGATGACACGTGACTCTCGCGGAGAAATGACTTTTCAATACGGTGGAATATTAACCGGAGCTAAGGGAATAAGCCGTCCTCCCAACGGCGGCTCTCCAATGACGGCAATTGTCGCCTCCTGTTTGTTGGCAAATAACAATAAACTCGTCAGGGAAAGAAGATCCACGAAGGGAAAGCTCTCTCGTTCTTCAATTCCCAGTGCTTTTTTGATGAATTAGCTTCAATGCTTAAACTGTTCAAAATCTCAAATCCCGACTGAACTTTATTCGCATAGCTTATTAAGATAGCGCATACACATTCCTTTACGTAAATTATATAAAAAAGTTAATTTTTCTTTCAAAAACGAGGACTTTTATTTATCCTGATTATCTCTCAATATAGTTAATTTAAATCTTTTAGAACACAAATCTTAATTATTTAGTTTGCTTCTCTATTATAGAAATTTATATACACTTCAAACGTTAAGTATACTAAATATTCAAAGGCCGAGAATAAATTTTATCATTGAACAAAATTTTGTATTTTTATCCATTTATCTCTGTGTTTATCAATTATCTGTATATAAATGTCTATAATTCCAAAACACCGAACTAAATGAGAGCATAGAGTTATGTCAAACTTGGGACAAAGATTAGTTTTCTAACGAAATGGCGCAACTTAAGTGTGGAATTTTAGAACTTTTTTATAATAATGACCTCCAATTGCTTCAAGTCAGTATTTCTGAACATACAGGCTTCTTAGTCGTCTCTAGATATCTTCTGCTTCTCTTACAGCAACGTAAAAGATAGAAGACATATTTCAGGCTTTCCTTAAGCTGCTGATATATGTTGAGGAGAAGCTTAAGCAATGTTGAACAACTTCTAAGCAAACGACAATTGGAAATCTGCCAGCACTTAAATAGTGCTCTAGTAATCATGACAAATCCAGAAAATAGGAGCTCATAGACTCAAAATTGGTCGGTGTGGTGGAACTCTTTTCAGATAAAAAGTCTGTAGTCGCAACATGGTTAGAAAGGGAAATAGAATGTGGTTCCCATGTAATGCATTTCTTCACGTTTGTTGAAGAATCCTTCTCTAGGAAAAGCTTGTTGATTCAAGTGTTGGCTCCGTGTAATCTAGTTGCACTTTAAAACAAAAAAAAAAAATAAATTAAAAGTATATTTTCAGATGTTTTTTCGAGTTTTCAGAACTAGAAAATTCCAATACAAAATACTGTTATAAATTATGATATGTATGTGTTTGCTAAGATATTACGATATTATAAAATTTCTACTTATTTTTATTTTTCTTTAATGGGGAACATCGTATAGTGTCGGTTTTGTCCGTGGCGCTAGTGTTCTATCTGTTTTCATTTAAAACACTAGACCTGGAGCTCTTGAGACACCCCAGCAGAATAAAAAATTAAAACACAATAATCTGCCCAAATTTCATTCTTGTTTAAACAAAAATAGGAGTAAAAATATTTTCTATCGAAATAACCGCAATTAATTTAGAATAATATCTGAAATTTGACAATAAAACAGTTCTTTCTTTAAAGACGACGTAGGGAGCTATATAAGCTAGATTCAACAAGTCACATTATCAGTCATGGACAGTTTTAAAGTTAAAATAGGAGCTGATTAAACGAGAAGGAAGCACAACAGGAGAAAAAAATTGATTTGACTTAAAGGTAAAATACTTTGTTAGCAGGGCTGCGGAGAGCTGGGTTCGGCTCCCGGCCTATGGGCGTAGCCAAAGGAACCTATATAAAAATACTGTAATTGTTTTTTTGCTGGAAGTCAGAAGTACACAGCGAAACTTTGGAGTATTAGAATTAGCTTTATTTAGTAAAAAATGGTGTTAGTATTTGGTACACTTTTCCATACACTTTTCCACATCTTTTCCCACACATGTATTTGACATCCCCCCCCCCCCCCCCCCCGCTAAGTAGGTCTTGTTCTTCAGTCCCCCAACATAAATCCTAACTACGTCCATATTCCCGGACGTGTTCTACAACAAGTCACATTGTTTTGATTGCAATTGAAATGAATTTCTAAAATAAATTTGTAATAAAAAATTTGACGGAAGTGCAAATTTAATGTTTTCTTATAGGGAGAAATATCAAAACATAAACATTGAATATCCGCCATCTTTTGAGGGCATCGAGACCCATGGCTGCCATGGCTCTGAACTTATCCCATTGTTATACAATACATCCAAACACGCAACAACTCGTTACCATCGTTATACAATAACAAGTCGGGCAAAAACGGCGCACTTCGATGAGTAGCAGTATAGGATTACCTTCCTCTTGCCCTCGCCGGCCAGGTGGCCGAGAGGACTAGGGCGTAGGCTTTCTAGTTCTCGAGTCCGCCTGGCCGCGGGTTCGAATCCCGCCGTGGGCATGGATGTTTGTGTTTGTCCCGGGCTGCGTACTGTTATAACTTGTGTAAAAGGCGCAAAATGACCTATGTTGTCGACGCCAAAATTTCTAGAACCCCCCCCCCTCTTGCCCTCAAAAAATGGCAGCTGTACCCATCATTCAATGCGAAGATATTTTCCCCTATACGAATTTTCCGAAGAAAATCCATCTGGTACTTAAAGAAATTATTTTTTAACAATTTTCATTTGATATTGAATTTCTATAAATTAAAAAAAAACACACCCCCTTCCGCATAATTACATAAATTCAATTAAATCCTACGTTTTCCCCATAGGTTAAGATTAAAAAAAAATGGCTACCCTAGGGGGCATAGTACTATCACGCCATCTGGTGTCTTCTGTGAGAAATAATCTATGGTGTTCCCCATAAAATGAAATCTTGACAAGATGCTAGATTTTGCTTTATAACGTATCTTCACGCCATTATTCCTAGGAATTAGTTTTGCGATATATTACAATTATTTCTAGACTTTTATTACGGTACAATTACATACATTGAATCTCTTGCATTGTTTAATGTATCTTTCGTTCGTTTAGGACATTGAAATACCGTTTGCCTGCCTTTCTTCGCGTGTATTAAATAACCGGATTCGGAATTTTTTGTCGGTTGCCTTGGAAATATTGGTTACGTTTTGATTGCCACTCTCGCAGGTGTTTCGTTAAAACTCGGCCACCTGGAAGCTGAGAATTCCGTGCACTCGATTGTATTTTTTTGAAAAGCAGAAACCTTGACTTTCTGTCGTACAGTAACGTAATTTTTTAAAAGTAATCGTTTAGATGTGTGATTTTTATTTCGGTTTCTCGCGTCGAAAGCAAAATGTGCGCAATAAACTGATTTGTCAGAATTTTCATCGAATTATTTCGTTTTAACTTTCAAGATCATACATCGAAAACAGGTATTGCACAGCCGTTTTCCAAGTTTCATAGTATTTTGAATGAACTTATTATACTGCTGGACAACAATTTAATAAAGCATATGCAGTTATTAGAAACGAAAAATGAGATCTGTGACTTGCACCGAGATCATTTTCAATGTTTACGGACGTGTCGACTGCAAGACCTATAGAATCTAAGTGACAACTCTTTTAATCCATCTGGTTTAAATGCTAAATGAAACAAAGAATATTGCCGTGTTTAAGCCGCATAATTTTCTTAAAAAATTTTTAAACTTTGGGTTGTTTATTATTTTAAGAAAGAATGATCGCATTTCCTACTAAAATCCTGTTGAATTTCACCGTTTGCCTTACTCTTCAGTAAGAACTGTGAGTTATTTAGCATTTTAACTTCAAATTCAATTAAAAATGTATATAAGGAGAGCTTTTAGTTTCATTTACAATATGCAGAGCATGTTCTTTTAAGCGTTCGTTTTTTCTTGTTTTCTTTAGAAGATCTTTCCGAAATAAGTATGTTTCTTGTTTTATAAAAATAATCATTGACTCTACAGTTAGAAAGATTTTATTTTATTTATTTTCTTTGAAGATAATATAATCAGAAAGTTTATTTAGAATGTTCTTATTAAAAAAAAGGATAACCCTTCCAAACTTTTGATTCAGAGTTAATCCTTTTCATGAGTATTAAGCCCTGCACTACCTACTCCTCTAGGGGATATTATGATCCTATTTTCGCCTTCGTGGGTGCCGTTGGATACATTTAGCACCCGACTGAGTGAGAATAGTCCGTTGTTCTTTAGCCGACTGTTGAGAGCGTTTTGCGCCACGGGGTTTCGCCAACACCATCTGCTGCCACGGACTTTTGTTGCCAAAAGTAAAATAGACGATGTGGGTGTTGAGAGGTGGGGAGAAGAGGTGGCGGATTCAGGTCGGGGATCCGTGGTGATTGGATACAATCTGCATCTCTGGTCTCCCCCTACTTTGTCTCACTCTGATTCTCCTCCACATGTGGCAACCTTCCACAATCCCTGATGGGTTTTTCGCTCGTTTTCGGAACAAATCGATTTTTCACAAAAGTAGAAATCATTCCGTTTCATTAGTTTTGATGAACGATTAGAATTGTTAGATTTGTGAAAGCCAAATTCTGATCTTTAATAAGCTTTATAATGGTTATTCCTTTTTCGCTTTTTTTAAACTTATTTTCCTTATAATTATTTTTTTTGATTATAGAATTTGTTTCGGTATACATATAAATCAAAATTCTCAATTTAATTTTTTTTAATTATTATTTCGTGCAATAATTTTTGGCGAAGTTTTGGTCTTTGAGAATCCAAAATCAGAATTTCAAAAATCTAAAAATTCTTTGGGAACACGCACACAAAATGTTACGTTCTTCATAGGATGAAATAACTATGTTTTTCACTTTAAGTCTAATCTGACCATTTATATTTATCTGACTTCATTTTATTTACGTGTTATTATTTCCGTTGCCGCTTTTAATTAAATTTGTCCTTCACCAAAGGAGACTACACTACGCACTCGAAAAAGCAAACGGGATGAACGGCTGATATATAACAACTGAAGCTGGAAGATGTTAAGAGAATGAGAACTAATTGAAAGGTATTAACCAGAGGATGGGCGTTACGAAAAGATAAACTGCCTCAGCATGATAATAAAATTAGTGTAACAAAAACAAATTAAAACAGTAATATTCTCTTAAATTAAAGTGTTAGTTCTTAACATTGTCACAGAGGGCTTCTCAAGCAACTCTCAAAAAATGGCCGTGAAATTCAAGAGAAGTATAGAGTTTGTTTAATAAATTGTTTAAGAAATTTGTTTAATAAGTCTATTAAATTTTAATTAAATAATTAATTGTTGCTCAAATTAGTTATTGGTTAAGTTTGTTTCAACATTTAAATTTTTCATTGTTTATTTATTCCCTTATGCAAAGCTACCCAAGAAAAGCTCTCGCCCCCATTTTCTGAATAAACTGCCCTGACTCAGCACTCATTTCGTAAATAATTGAGTCCGACTGCACTATGAATGCATGTCTTCAAATGATATATGTTTAGAATTGATAAGTCTAATTGTCATGATCTTCAGAATGTTTATTTGGAATTATAGTTGCAAGATGTATTATTTTAATTATTTTCAGAATAGCAAAGCGCCGATTCGCTTATTAAAATCGATCCTAGCTTTCGAAATACGTCTGTCAAATTTTCTAATTAAACCGTGTTTTCCTCTAGGACTGCCTTCCATTTTCTCATGAAATATGCACTTTCGATTTCCGTTAACTCAGTAAATAAACACAGTTTAACTCGGCTTTTAGATGTTCTTAATTTTTTTTTTTTACAAAAAGATTGAATGGTGCCGCATTCAAAGAGTAATCAAATTTCAGCTTCCTCTCTTGAATAAAAAATTATCCCTGTAAAGGAAATATAAAGTCTATGAGTATCCATATTGGAATTTCTGCTTATTTTATAGGTTATGTCAGATGACGAAGATGGTTGACCATTGCCTCAAAGTTAGTAGACGCACACTGTGGGTTTTGCGCCTATTTCCCAAAGTGTGCAGTGCTGATAAAGCTTGGAGAACTGAAAAAAAAGTTGGAACAAAAAACAGAAAAGCAAAATGCAGTTAAACCTTAACCTTTAAACTTGGAATCTGATGAAACTCTTCACATTTTCAGGGAGAAGCGGTGTTTATTCCTTTTTTTTTTTTTTTTGATCTAATTCCATCAGTAAAAAAAATTCAATCATCCATCTTTTTAATTTAAGTCAATATTAAATATTTTGAAAAATTCCTCTAGAAATCGTAATTTGCAAGTAGCTTCAAGTATTTTGGTAGTGGTAATTGGGCCGCCTTAAATTTGATAGAAACACGTTTAAAAGATGGGAAGCAATTTTTATTCAAGAATTTAAAAGAAATATACATGAACATTAAGGCATGAGTCCCATTGGTGCACTAATCTGTAGATCCCCATCTGGTAAAATTCCTGTGGTTTTTGGCGGTATTATTGCGTAACAGAAAACTCACGTCAGCGTTGGAATTGAACCGCTATCCTTTTAGTGATTATTTTAGAGGGCCAAAGATTGGAAATTGCACGGGGGCAATTCGGGACTGTAAGGTGGATGTTGTAAGAGGCAATTCGGGACTTCAATGTATTCGAGCTAGCAGACCTTGAATCTTTCGGGCTGCATGAGGGCAAGCATTATATTGCAGAATGATAACACAGTTTGTTAGTTTTCCGGGACGTTTATCCTTGATGTTGGCACGCATATGGATCAGCATTGATGTTGATACACGGTTCGTAAAAATTTCTATTCGCTGACGTTCTTCAGCGGCCAAAATTCGAATAACAGCACGAATATTTAGCTTTGATTGTATTGCGTACCATAAACGTCATATTCAAACTTACTCAGAAGTCTTAGAAAGAAGCAAACAGCTAATATAGGTGACAGACGCCTCACTAGTACGTAAAAATAGCTGCTTTTCATAATAGAGTGGATATCTACGACAGATATTAGGGCAGCATTTGCAAGCGATATGGGTTCATTCGTAGAAGCTTGCGGACAATTCTCCACACAGTTGTCTATAGTAGATGAATCTCTCATGTTGATTCCTAAAATGTTGATTTCCGTGGGCTGGGTGGAAGGTTTCGCAAATCCGGTCCACGGTCTCGTCCGACACTGATAGCCAGCTGGTGGATTTCCTTTGCACAGATATCCTTCAGCCAAAAATGTTTGTAGTCTGCCATTTACGAATGCTTTTCCTTGTTGGCGACTCTTTCTGAAATGTTGCTCTCCAGTATCGCCGTATAGTCGTAACGAAGTTTGTTTCGTGAAACTGCAGGAAACAGAATGCCGCTATGTTGCACTGCACAATGTTGGTGGCTTGTGTGGAACCATCGATGCACAGAACTATTCCAATAAATCTTGTAGAACATCTTGTAGATACGTCACGTCCCATAGGTTCCATGCAATAAAATCATACGACCGGGGTTATTTTTGTATCACCCTATATTAAAAATGGACAGTCTCCTCAAACGACTTTGGATTCTGTTTTAATTCCAAGCTCTAATTTAATAATCCATCGAATGCTTTCAAATAAAATGATTAGCAGATTCATTGGATTAAATCGGATTCGCCATAACGCATTCTCCTACGCAGAGTTTTGCACAGACTCTGTCTGTTACTCTTCTGAAAGCAAAAGAAACCCAAACAAAACTATTTTTAACTATAATTAAGCTATTTGCCGTAATGGCTTCAAGAATAGAACAGCATCTATATCTGTTCTGAGAAACTAATTCGTTCGTTATTTAAGATTTAAAAACCTATTTTAACTACTTACTTCTCAGTCATTTCATTTGATACATAATTATTTGTTTCAAACTGGAATAAGCGTAAATAACATCATCGATTCTATTATCAGTAGTTAAATTTTTATATCCGTTCCATTATGGAGATAAAGCCCACCGTAGACTTGGAATAATTTTTGACAGAATTTTTTTTCTATATATCCTTTAACGTTTCTTTCCGCCTATAACGCCTTTAACAAAAGAAATTTTAAAGACATTAACAATTTAATAAAGCAACTTTTAATATTTAACTTCATTGACTGTAGTCATTCTAAGTTTTTTATTTTGATTTTATTGATCTATTAGAACACTGCTTCAATTTCCGTTTTGTCACTAATTGTATGGATTTCCAGCTTGGTAGCCTAAAGTGGTTGGGACGCAAGCTTTCCACTCCCCTTGTGTACTAAAGCGCGGGCATTCTTCTACTGGCATTGATGTTTGCGTGTGTCTTTCTTTGTCTGGAACTCCAAACGCGTTTTGAATCTTTGTCCATTTCACAGGAAAGAATTACATTAAGAAAATAATTAAGTTTCTTCATTGTTCTTTTCTTGTAGCCGTTTTTTATTGCGTAAGACTATTGGAACGGTAGTTTATATTGAAGTGCCGGAAGGATGGCAAAAGTGCATAAGCATTGACGGGGAATACCTCTAATGTAACGTGCGCTGCTTCGTACTAATGAATAGTTAGTGTGAAGAAAAACTGTACTACCACCCATTTTTAAACGACTTAAGTAATTTCAGATTTACCAAATAATGAAAAATTTGCCTATGTAGAAATTTTACCAATTTTAAATTAACTTTATAATACAAATTGTATAATGCCAAAAACTGTGGACAAACTTAATAAGAAAAAAAAGGTAGTAACAAATTTAATATGAACAGAAACCACAATTCCACAAAAGATTTGTTTGTTAAATTAAATTGTTTAAATGATTTTTATTTCAGTCAGAAATTCCAGTGCTCTTGAAAGGTTATTGCGTCAAGCCTCTTGATAATAGACTACTATATTCCAAAGAAATAAAAACAATTCTGTTGTATTTGCATATCAACAGAACAATAACTAATGACGCAGAATTGAGGAATTGCAGAACTATACATAAAGATCACACTTGTATTCTCTGCATCTTCAAAGATTCGAATGTAAAATATAGCTTGTGATAAAAGGTGATACCGGGGCAGACAGAAAAATGGTTTCTAGTTTGTAAATATTCTGATGGCTTGCCGAACTAGTCACCTTTTACTATTATTGAGAAATGAAACACTCTTCTTCTTCGACTGGCTCTATGTCGTATAACGTAGTTGCTCGTAAGTAACCTTGGGTTTTTTTTTTTAGGTTTTTTTTATAAAAAAACTTCCACTGAGTTTTGTATGTTCTTCTCTCTCCCTTTCCACTCTATCATTTGGTTTTCGATCGAAGCCATCTGGAAGGGAATAAGAAAACGCCGAATATGTTGACAGATTGCGATCATCTTGAAAGCTCTCGGGTCACGCACGTGCGAAACGACAGGAATCTTCTCATTCGTCTCATAATGGACGCCATATTGTAATTTCGCGAAATTGAGTCCTCCCACTCCCCGCGCGCCTATTTCGTACCGTTTGATATTCGAAGTTTCGGGCTGAAAACGGGTTCGTGCCCAAAGACCCGTCGATTCTTGATTGGCCTCACGGTCACTCCGTCAGGCAACGAACATTCCTCTTGGACCATGGGAATGGTGCCAAGCGCCGTTCAACGTCTTCTAAAGTTGAACGTAAAATCGAACTGGACGTACAGGATCATTGTAAAGAAATGCTGTACTTAAAATGAAAACATGCTGCAGCCATCCAATAAAAATTGTGCAAACAAATCCTCTCTTTGAAAGACAGATCTCTGCTGGTGGGTGGTACGTAAGCTTATGAAGGTTAAATGCAGTCATTCGATTTGAATAAGAGGACGAAAGAAATAAGAATGGGCTTTAGCAGTCAATAAATGAAGGGAAGTCTAGCTCTTTTAAAAAAGGCACTTAATCTAGTAAGGAAACGGTTTCGTGCAGAGAAGAATCTTCTCTTAATGATGCAGATAATCACTTGAAAATGATCGCACGACAGGAAAAATTATCTGTCTTCATTTTTTTTTAATAAGAGGCCAGCTTCAGTAGACGCCCCACAACTAATTTTCCTGATTACTATGCGCAGAAAAAAAAGAGAAATTTTTTTAAAAAATATACAGATGGTAAAAATATAGACTTTACATTATAAGCTATTAATAATAAGTTTAGTGCTGCTGTTCTGGAGAGATTAATGAAAAAATATTATCATTTTAATAAACTACATAAAAAGAGAGGCAGGGTTAGTGGTTAAATATTCATTGTCGATCCCTTTACCCCCATCAGCATGTTAGTTTTGCTTTGCATCTGTTTTGAACAAGTAAAGTTTATACATTAAACATCATGTTAACGAGATCAGCATTACTAATGTTTACTGCAACTGTAATCTCTTTACCGAGATGCAATAATATGAGCCAGCATTTGGACACTGATTAAGCCCTCCACCCTTTTAATAGTCATAGTTTCATTTCTCTAGGCAATGTTCAGAAAAACAAATTAAACTTGTAAATTTTATTTACAAATGTTTAATTTTTTTAATATAGAATTCATTCTGGAAAATTTTTCATAAAATGAGTCATAAGTGTTTCCTAGAAATTAAAAATGTGTAGAAGATACCGCAGCAAATAAAAATAAATGTCCAAAAAATGTTTCTTCTTTTATTCTTGTTTTAAAAGATGAAAACTTCATCATTTTAATCGATATTATTTTTCGACTGTTTATTGATTTAAAAAATTATTTGATTTTTCCTAATTCGCAATACGTATCGAAAATTTCAGTTTTTGTTGATTGCTTCATACTCGGAAATTTAAGTCAATTCTTCAAGTAATTGTGAGACTCCTCTGCTGTCATTTTTTTCTACCACTTAGCAATTTCTATTCACAATATACAGTTCACCAAGTGTCATTAAAGAATGAGTTGAAAATCAATTTTAATTTAAAATCCTGGTTGTTCTCCGGTTATATGCTTCCTTGCTTTTCAAAATCTACACTGAAGTCCAAAATTAAATTGACAAGCAGAAAATGAAGACTATCTCAAGAAGTAAACAACGAACTTTAATGAAACTTGACAAGGAAAGACAATAATGAAGTACAGATACTACATAACGGAACGTCCAAAAAGTCACTCAAGATTATGGAGTAAACGCATTGATTTTATTAGCTTGACGCGGTAGCTCATGGTGGGATGTTGGAGGGGTTCAATCAGTATATCAGCTCCCACAACGAGCCTTCGTGCTTTTATAAGGATATTTATGCGATTTTGGATCAGTGAATCCCACTTCTCTATTAATACCTTTTTACCGCTGGTAGGATTCTGGGAGAGGGTTCTGCCCTACACTGTAAGTCCACCATCATTTTTCTTCCCTGGAGGTAGATAAATAGAGCACACCGTTAAATAAAGATTGTTCTTGATCATAGCTTTCATTAAAAATGGTGAAACTACGCATTCCTGGTAACGATAATTCTACTAAAAGTTCAGATATAAACGAGTTTTGAATCTATCAAATGACGATTTTTTTTACCTATGAAAAAATTAAATGCGTTGCTGCTCGTTGAAGAAAAATAAATTTATTCCAATGAGTGAATAGAGCAAGCAGCTAGCTATAAAATGTACGAAAAATAGATACCACTTATATAATTGTATACGATTAAAACTGGAATATATACTATACCGATAGAAAAGGGAAATCCCATTAACTCCCGGATTTTCATTCATCTTTCTAGTTTCTATAAAAATACTTTTAGTACAGTTTTTTTTAAAGTCGTGTTCTCATGCTAAAGAATAAGGGAGTCGCACTCGGTGATCACATAGACACAATTCGTAAATTTCTGATCATGTTATATGCATTACATGATTACATTTCTAATATACGTAATGCTTTTGCGATAACATAGAAGGAATACAATAAACATGAAAATGAAGAACGCTCTTAGGAACTGAAAAAATAACTGTGCGCTTCATTTAAATTATGAAAATATAAAAGAAATGAGGTTAAATTATGAAACTCAAGTTTACTTGCATGAAGTAAAATGAACGTTATTACCAACAGCGAATGGATTTTAATCATTTATGTTCTTATTCCATTGAGTGGATCAAATTCGAAAACGCTTCCTGGCTGAATGTGGATCCGTTCCTCCTACACTTACTTTTGCTCCTGAACATCTCATTTAATCCTCTTTTCCGGCTTTCGTTTTTAATTATTTTTCTTGGAAAGAGAAATCTTGTGTGCTGTTAACTTCTTTCAGAAAAATAAAAAAAAAAATGGAACCGAATGTAAAATGCGCACACGTGTAGAATTGTTGCCGATGATGTCTGGAATCTGCTTTTCTGTTAGGAAACCCAAAGAAATTACAGAATTTTCTTAGAGAAATTTTACAGAATTGATCATACAGAATAAAATTATTAAACTGCTTAAGTACAACTACGGGTGGTATATTTTAGAACTTTCTCCTTCGATACATTGGCTTTAATATTATTAAATCTTCATTCTCCACTCTTTCCACACTTTTTAAATTTATCCTTCTGGTCATTTATTTTTTTTCTTAACATAATGTATTTATTTTAAAAGTTGACTTTCTCTATTTAAATGATGCAGAGTTAAGTTTCTTTAATAAGAATTAGAAATTTAAAGCGAAACTATTCATATATAAAAATATAGATTCAAAACAAATAAAATTCTGAGCGCTTCCTTTCCTTGTTTTCCCCCTTTAATTGACACTGTATTTAAGCAAGTCTTAGAAAGATATTGTAATTAAATTACACTGCAATATGAGCGTTTATTCTTTTAAATATTAGGTAATTCAGAACTTTATAAAAGCTTTCGATTATGATAAGAGGTATTTTGATCACAAATATGTCAATTATCAGCTCTCTTGGGATCAATTTTGTTTTAATCAGATTCCGAGCGCAATGTCACATCACAATGTGACCAAGTAAGTTGAGGGCACAGCATGTTAATTGTATTAATCGAGAAGAGTTGTCCCTATTATTAGATATAAAATTTTAGCGTTAGTTGTTAGAGAATGAAAAATATATTTCCGATAATTTCAAAGATAATTCTGTTCCCTTCAAACGGCAGCATTTGAGGCGCTAGAAGAATGGCAGATCATAGATTGAATTTACTGGCGCCAACTCTTCCCAGAACGATGACAAAAGAATTCTAAAAGCTCTAAAAATACTTCATAACATAGAAGCTTTGGTAAATAATCGGAGGTTTAAAAAATAACTTCAGAAAAATAACTTTATTTTGAGAGTGCTGTCTATTTCGTGAAGGATATTTATTTTAATTTATTTTCTGAGCATCATAAAATTAATGTATTAATCAAGCTTGAAGCCTTCTCATTTTCACTTTATTTAACGGTTAAAAGGAAGTGAAGCTAAGTGCGTTAACTTATTATCAGAAGTTTTACTTAATTTTTAAATTTGATTGAATTCTATATTCCAATACTAACGTGTATCTAATTTTTAAATTCGCTCCTGCATAATGTTAAAAAAAATTACATAGGAGCGATTTAAAAAATTGGAGATCATTAAAAACATTTTCATTAATTTTTTAAATTCAAATAAATTCATTCAGTTTTTTTAAAAAAAACGTTCTGATTTTTTATAATAAAATTTCCCACAGAAATTAAATCGTTTTAAATGCCAATTGCAACTATAGTGACCTCTCAGTAATCCGGACAACTGTATAATTTTGACACCGGACAAATTTTGCGGCATTCTTCCCTTTAATTTGATCTTCAGTAATCTGCACAATCTATGCTTTTATTTTGACGGTTTCCCTTTGTTGTTATTTTTATACTGGATTAGGCACCAAATTTTAAAATGCCAGTTGTGCTACACAAGATCAGCTACTTTTTCACTGTATTCAGCGGTGTGTTTGTTTTCAGCTTGTTGAACAATTTTTAGGATATTTTCAATATTGTATGTTTTCGTTAAATCAGTTGCATAACCTTAAATTCTCATTTTACCCTATATCTGTAGTAAAACTTAATCTTCTTTAAGCTGAACATGGAATGCAGGTGTAAGTAATTCAACTTTCGTTATGATATATATGTGTATACTGTAAATGTATACAGGGTGAACCAAAAGTCAGTTCACTCTTATATATAAAATGAAAACCATTAAACATACCGGCGTCAAATTTACAGTGGATATTCTTCAGTCAATGCGATGGCACATATTTTTGGAAACTGTTAATGCGGAACGTTATTGCAACACATTCGAACAATGATATTGAATGCAGACAAGGTTAATGATATTATCAACAGGGCGGAGTTACAGCTCACACAGCCCGAATCTCAAGGGAATGAGTGCAATCTGTTTTTGAGGCGAGAGTAATTTCGAAGAAAATTTGGCCTCCTCGTTCACCGGACCCGACTTTATGGAATTATTTCCTTTGGAGTTATTTAAAGGTCGGGTGTATGCCAACAATCCACACATTAGACGAACTGAAAGCAAGCATTCGCTCAGAAATCGGCGCCATTCCGGAGGGCATGCTGCAACGCGTTTCCAAGAATACGAGGTCTGTTCAAAAAATACGTAGACTGACGTCATAAAACAAAATATACTTTATTCAGAAGTTACACATCTGGGTCCCCTTCAAAGTACTCTCCTCCCCGACACACACACTTATCCCAACGGTGTTTCCACTTTTGGAAACAGTCCTGGAACGCTTCTTTTGTGATGTCCTTCAGCGCCTTCGTCGCATTTGCCTTTATGTCGGGAATCGTCTCAAATCTCCTTCCTTTCAAAGGTCTTTTGAGTTTGGGAAACAAGAAGAAGTCACAAGGAGCGAGGTCAGGTGAGTAGGGTGGATGAGGAAGAACAGTGATCGAGTGTTTGGCCAAAAACTCTCGAGTTCTGAGGGCTGAATGGGCTGGAGCGTTGTCGTGATGAAACAACCAGTCACCTCTCGTCCACATGTCTGGCCTTTTCCACTCGTCCAGTGGCAGTTTTTCCGAGTTTAACACAAAATTTCACAGCAACTCTTTGCTCGTTCAAGTCACTCATTCAAAAAATCCGCCAAACGAAAAAAACACACTTCACAAACAACCGCGTAGCTAATCAACCAATACTGATATTTGCAATCAAAAAACTGCCTTGTAATCAGCGGATCTGTCAGAAGATGGCGACACCAAGCGATTTTGATTGGGACCAACAGGGCCCGCGCAATTCAAACAGTCTACGTATTTTTTGAACAGACCTCGTATGTGCCATCGCGTTCATTTGTGCAAACAGAAGAATGTGGGCCACTTCGAACATTTACTGTAGGCTCAATCAGTGTCGCATTGATTAAAGAGTACCCACTGCAAATTTGACGTCGGTGTGTTTAATGGTTTTCATTTTATATAGCCTATATATAAAAGAAGGTATTTTAAACAATGTCAATCATAACATTTAAAAAAAGTGATATGCAGATTTGCATGTTGTAACCATTTAATTTCTTTGGGTGAACTGGCTTTTGGATCACCCTGTACTTCCTACTGCGTTAAAAAACATGTCCGTTTTGGTGACACTTTTTGATGATTATCCGGATAGCATTTCATTTTACCAACAATGTCCGAATTACTGAGGGGGCATATATTTATAAATATTTTTGTGGGAATATTCTCTTTACTTATTAAAGTGTATTTATTTAATGTCACATCTTTCTACATTAATTTTTTCATATTCATCGAATATTTATGTCGAATCAGATACACAACAGATTTTTAATAATTTTATTTGTTGGCTGTATGAGTTTCAGTTTTTTGGCCTTCTCGAATTTTTTTTGTAAAATTAGGAAATGTTTCCTAGACAACGTGGTTGTTGTGCAACTCGCTTAGGGCTGCGGGCAGTAAATGATGTAAGTAATGAAGTGCGCCGAGGGCAGAGGGAAAGAGATAATCTTGTATTGAATGGTGGTGGGTTTTTTCGATAGTTTCCAAGTGTATGGCACAAAAAGCATTTTAATGTTTTTATTATGCGAAACCTTGCAAATTCGTTTCAATTAATTTTTCAAACATTTGAGTTTGCTACAAACATAAATTAAAATAACTTAGATTATATATCCGCATTAATTTTCTTGCATCCTTCATTTTTTATTGGAAAATTCCACTAGTTTGTTTTTAATATTTTAAAATGAGGTCTTATTATTGATGAACGGTTTGGGCATAAAGGAAAAACAGGTGTTTTTTGAATATATGCAGTGACCTTAGTCAAAACGCAATGAATTAAAAAAAAATAGTTTCATTTCGGAATATCAGGATATATTTTTTGTGAATCATGCGTGATTGTGGACATTGGTTTATTTTTGCAGAACAGCTTTAGAGTTCTAAACTAAAGTTTGGTTTGCGTGCTGCAACCTATGCATAACAATAACTAATTGCAAAAAAAATTATTTATTAAGTACTCAATGATAATAGTTATTTTCCACTTAAAAAGATTATCGCCTTATTTTATCGCGATATTAGGTTGAAGTGGCGATAACTTTTTTCTTAATAAACAATATATTTTGATAATGAAGAGAATAACTAGGTAATCTATCATATAGCATATAAAAAACTAACAAAACAATTATTCTTATTAAAGTTATGGATGAAAGAATGTATTTTAAACAATGTCAATCAGATAAAAGAGACATGTAAATATGCATATTGTCACTATGTAATTTGCTTTTACTTCCTTTGATGGATTTGCTGTCATAGTTTCATTTATCACATTTAATTTTACTCTCTAAATCGAATAGTTCGTCCCAATTATTCTGTTTCATTTCCTCTGAAGCTTTTCAAGTACTATTGTTATTGTTTATTACATACAAGAATGGTTGCGACGAGATCATCTTTCTGATAACTCCATTGTCCCCTTTTATCTTCCTCTAGATAGGAAATGTGCGCGAAGAGAATTTTTTGGACCTTGGTTTCGAATTATAGCAGAACGTTTTTCTCACTTTTTGGGAGATCAAACGATCCCTCGTCGATTGTGGAGAACAAGTCAAAGCTCCATTAAAAAACCATGAGTGCGATAAAAGGCTATGGGAGAAGGGGGAAGGCGAGGGTGGAAACACGCCAATTCAATTGGTTGTCATGGCAATGAAAAGAGTACTGGGTCATGGATCACAGGAGATTCCACAAAGGGGAAAATAAAAAAAAAAAAAAGAGAGGAGGGCGCAGAAACTTCCATCTTTTAAAAGACATGAAATGCAGCCAAGTACTAATGTAATCAGAGTTCAGCTACAAGTTTCTTTCAGCGTTGTTAACTTCATTTTGTTTATCAAATTCTGTTCTACAGGAGCATGTTTTCTTCGGATATCCGTCTCCGTTCCTTTAATATCATAATGTATATATGTGTTTTGAATTTTTTGCGAATTTAAGCAGCAACACAATAAATTAGAGATTGTTTGAAGTTGTTTATAAAGCACAAACTTCGTTTAATACCTTCATTATTTTTCAAATCGTGAATCAGCATGCTACTGACATTTGGTGTCACTCAATTTTTAATTAACTGAACTTGTATGAAACCCGCATTAAATTTTGTCCTCCTGTATGTATTTCAATTCATTTCCACGCTGGAAACTTATTTAAAGCAGTGTATATGTTTTAGAGATAAGGTTAAATACGTCAAAAGTCCGGGTGTTTTTGTACAGAATCTTCCGTTTAAAACTTTCACATTTTACTTAATCATGGTAAGCAAATGTGATTAAGTGTGGGTTGTTTTAATAATCAACTCTAAAAGAAAGGGGGGGGGAACAGTTTTATTTTATGATTTTCAACTTGTCGCTTATAATACATCGCAACGATTGCATAATGCCAAATGGCGATTTCACAGTAGCACAAGAGTAGTGAAATATGATGCGGAAACAATTAGTAATTTCAATGCAAAGAGATTATCGACGAGTGTACGGAGAGATGGACCTGGTAGCAGGAGAACAATGAGGGCATGTTTCGACAATCCGATAGAATTGAACACTGAAATTGAAAATGATATTCTACCAAGAAAATTCCCAGTTATGCCAAAACTGCCAATATAAATAAAACTTGAGAGAGGCTACAAGGTTTCATTATCAGTGTCAAAGAATATCAATGGCATGTTTTTATGATGTTTTTCCAAGTTATTTTCCAAATTTATATATTAGATAAGTAAATGCAATATAAAGCTAACTTCAAGCCGCAATTTTATTGTTGTTCCCTATCAAAGCAATTCTCTGTAAATATTAAAGTTTACGACGGCATATGTTCTTTAAGTGTGGCATCAACTCCACAGTTGAATCGGTCAATAATATGGTGCAGTATAGTTTAATTATCATAGTTGTTGTTTCCCCAGTTAATTTATAACCATAACGTTTTGCTACCATCTGATCTAGAACCTTTTTCTTCAGTCTAAAGTCCTTATTGTATCGTTGTAACATACAGCATTCTTATTTTGTAAATTTGTTATCATAAATTAAGTAAATTTTAGGTCATGTGGATTGTAGATCAGAAAGTTTTCGTCATAAATCTTTGAAACAATGGTAGGAGTTCGCAGTCATGAACGGGGACAGCATTTGTGTCAAGGTCTTTGTTATTTCTTTTTATTTAATGTCAATGTTTTTTTTTTCTTTTTAAAATTTTAATGTTTATTTATTTTTTTAACTTCAAACATTTTTTTTAATATTTGTGTTACGTCGATTTGATACATTGCTGAAAGAACTCGTCTCTGAACAGTTATATTTCAACTTGACAGCCGAGGGAATTGTCGCAATTTTATCGTATGATATCCGAGTTATTCTTTAAGGTTGCCAGTGTTTGAGTGCGGTCATTTAAACATCAGTGTGGTGCTGAGTTCCTTTAATAACGAATTAAGTTGCAGGTTATTTTCCTGAAAAGGGCGGAGGTTGGAAGAAAGGAGAAAAACGAGGGAGGGGGCGTTTAATTGAGCTTGACAACGAGCGGGTAATCAATAAAGACACGTGACCAGTCGAAGGTTTGTTTATTCACGTGACAGTCTGTATGAAGAGGAGGAAGAAAAATTGCGGGCCTTCTTTTCTTCTTTTTCACTCCCTTCCAATTCTTTTCTGCTTTCCTTTTCTTTTTAAGAAGAAGATGGCGATGGACCTTCAACTTTAATCCAAAAGACGATTCTTCTTCTTTCCTCCTACGTCTCTGGTTTTAAGACCCTTATACCAGCAGCTGACGGCAGGTTTTGAAGTCGTATAAGCCACGTGTACAATACTAGAAACGTGAGTGCAATGAGATGGAGAGAAAATGGACTACATTTTACAGTGGCCTTAAGAAGTGTCTAACATGCTTTTTGCCAGAAAAAAAAAGAAACTAAAAGAGATAAACATGGTGACAATTATAGGATAGACCATAACGAAGGACTAAAGTATTGGAGTAGGCAGTTGTTTAGGTTTAGATTAATATTTCTTTTGGAGATTTATAACGGAAGAAATGTTTAGAGTTGACCGTGAATTTGTAAACTTTCTGTTTGCTTGAACATAATACGTATAGAGGAAAAGGTGGTAATGTGGCCCCTCTTTTGTTTTCTTATAATAAAAAAGTTATAAGCTATCTTAAAAATAGGTACTATAGCGCAAAGAGTGTGATATTTTGGTGACTTGAAATACCATATTTTGAAATACAGGGTGAATACAAAATTCTGAACCCCCCTTTTATTTTTTGAACCGAAGCAGATATGTCAATTTTGATGAATCCAATGAATAGGAAGTTGTGGGTGGCCTATCCCATGGTGCACTTTTCATCATCCTAAATATGCAAATTAGGACACATTCAAAATTTATCTCAAAAACCGTAAGGGATAGAGAAAAAAAACCCAATTGCAAATTTGTTCAGCATATAAAAACAAACAAAACAAAAAATATTCATCCAAATCGGATCAACCAATCACCCACAATCACGTGGTGAACTGTTTGTAGCTTACAAACAGTCACACTGCACAAACAAATTACTTCAAACAGTTTAAAAAAAAGTTAATCAACAAAATGCTCGACTGTGGGCACCATAACACAATTGGGCACGGAACATAACTGACGCCAAAACATCGGCAAGCATGGCTGGTGTCACTCCTCGGCACGCTTCCTGGATTCGTTGAAGCAGATCCTCCAGTGAGGCGGGCTGCGTAGCATAAATCTTGTCCTTCAGGTATCCCCACAAGAAAAAGTCAAGTGGTATAAAATCAGGGGAGCGGGATGGCCAACGAACTGCTCCTCCTCGGCCAATCCATTATTGTCCAAACATCTCACTTAGACGCTCGCGAATGACCAACCCGTAATATGGAGGAGCTCCATGCTGAAACCACGTGCGCTGATACGAGGCCAATGGCAAATTGTCAATGAAGTCTGTGACTATCACGTTGAGAATTTCAGCCCGGTAGCGTTCTGCAGTCAGTGTTCCATCGTAAAAATACGGTCCAACCACAGTGTCATTGTACAATCCACACCACACATTGATTCTCCAGTTCACTCGACGAGTTGCTTCTCGCAGACATCGTGGGTTTTCGTCTGCCCAATGATGATGGTTGTGCCTGTTGATAACTCCATCCCTGGTGAACTGGGCTTCACCTCATGAATGAAGTTTGGATTGTCATCCAGGCAGGTAAGTAACCAGTTGCAGAAGGCGGCCCTAGCAACATAATCCAATGGCAGTAACTCCTGGTGACAATGAATATGGTATTGGTGAAAATCATGTGCGTGTAGAATGTTGAGAACAGTTCTCTAATGGCACCCAACATCTGCAGCAATTGCTCTGCTGCTTGTGTGGGGATTTGCAGCAACTGCAGCCAGAACTAGTGTTGTTGTATCCTCGTCGCCTTGTGCCCTTGGTCGTCCTCGTTCTGCATTAACATTCCCTGTAGCCTCGAATCTTTGAATAATGTGACGCATTGTTTGACGAGATGGATGGCGTTCATTAGGGTATCCGTTTCGATACAACCTAACTGCAGCATGTAAGTTTCTCCTTGCCTCTCCGAAGCAGAAGATCATGTTGACCATTTCCGGAACAGTGTAGCTTGCCATCCTGGAATTGTTCTGTCTTCTGTGTGCTGAAACATGCCTTTTATTTGCTTTTCCGCATGAAAGTGAATGTGAGTATGGTAATTTATGTTAATTTTTTGATTTGCATGCTTTACATGGTGGAAATATCTACATTCAGTTTTCCTTGTGCAGTAAGCTACAAACAGTTCACCATGTGATTGTGGGTGATTGGTTGGTCCGATTTGGATGATTTATTTGGTTGTTTTTTTATGCTGAACAAGTTTGCAATTGGGTTTTTTTCTCTATCCCTTACGGTTTTTGAGATAAATTTTGAATGTGTCCTAATTTGCATATTTGGGATGATGAAAAGTGCACCATGGGGTAGGCCACCCACAACTTCCTATACATTGTTTCTTGAACTTTAGACTAAAATCTGCAGTTTTATGTTAATGGTTGGCTTCACGCTTCTGAAATGCATGCATTTTTTTTCTGAAAAGGCAGTTCATACGGTTATTCTCCTTGAAAAATTCCGAATTTCTGCCACCCTTCAACGATTTTACTCAACCTTATCGCGGTTTATCACACTTTTTAATTCAATGTTTTGATACTACCCATTTTAATTATTCATTGATTTCATGCACCTTAAGATAAGAACGTACTAACTTGTATTGTAGGAAAAAAGGAGATTCAGCATCCTATTTTCGATAAATTATAGAACTCATTATGCTTACAACGAGCATTCTACGGTGCTATATTTTATAAGGAATTGTGTATGTCTGATAGTTAAACCTTTCATAAAATATTTTAAGAGTGCGAAGTGCCAATAAAATATTCTTCTTTCTAAAAATTCAATTTTTTTATACTTAGACATCGGCAATGTTAAACAATACAATTAAAATACGATTAATCATGATGACTTTAACACCTCTTTAATAGTCCATTTTATGGCAATTTAAACAATTTGCTCTCAACAGAAGATCACAATGTGTGAAGTAATAAATAGGTTATAGCCTTAAAATATTCGTTTTCATGCGCTATTTTCGAACATCTGGCTAACCTCGTCTAAAGAATAAAATTGACTGAGCAATGAGTAACGTGAACAATATGAGATGTTTTTCACATCATAATAAACTGCAAAAGAGTGCAGATTGAATCGTCGTAAATTGAGATCACAGATACTGAGATCACAGCATCCAAACTAAGAAAAGTATATGTCTACGAATGAAGGCGATCTTTATCTTGATTTATATCTCTAAACATTCGTCTGTGGAATTTTAATTAAAAATTAGTTTGACCAAAATGTTTATATTTTAAAGTTCTTGTATATTTTATATTATATTAAAAATTTAGTTTTGATGCCCGTTTTAAAAATGGGAAAATAAAGATTTATGATTAATTATTTACCCGAAAATATAGCAAATTATCTCATAATAACAATGACTTTCAATAATAAATACGAATACTTTTTATAGGGAGTCAATATATGCTCACTAAAGAGGAAATTCCCGTTGGAAACTGACTTTAAACCTTTTAACAAATAAACAACATACCTCTGGCACTTGTCATTGTTCCTCAATCTTAACAACTAGGCGAACAATTTCATCTAAGATCGGGTTATTTGATATTTGACATTGGCCTTTAAAACTTTAATTTTTTTAAACGCATATCAACGAAAAATGCCCGAAAGACACATACAAGTCTAAGGATTTTATACATATATATCGTATTTTGTTTTGTGTGTTCTGTGTTAAAGATTTTTTACCTACTCCATCCAGAAAAACTTAAATAACAATATTTTACTTTGTAAGTAAAATCTAAAAACACTGGGTTCTGATAAGAATATGTGGTGAAAATAAATGTTTGAAAACTGACTGAGTATGGGAAAACAGAACATAAATTTAAGAAAAGGTATGGAACCCCAGAATGTAAACAGATAGCAACATAAATATAATAGCAGAGAGGGAGAGCCCAGGAGAAACGACGCAAAGGGCAGACAAAGCGGTAATGCAAAGGCGCTATGCCGGGGTATACGCCTAATATTTCTCTAAAGATTTAAAAATGTATGTGTTTATCTGAAGTTTGGTTTGTTTGTTTTTTCCTTTTATTTACATCAAAAGAAATATATAAAATTCAGATCGTGCTGGCTAAGAGCAACTTCATCAATATTTCATTCCAGTATCATTTATAATGACTGAAGCAATAATGTAATTGTAACTGGTGGGAATAAACAAGGCAAACAAGCTTAAATATTATTCAATTATTGCTGTCGGCTAAAATCAATCAGGCCTTTATTGCATTCTAGTGCCAACATATCAATTGCCATTGATAGTGATTCAATACTTCATTTATATTAATCGTCAGCTAGTCTTCATAATAAACTTCAAATTCACTTAAAGTCTATTAAGCAGAGTGAATTATGAACTGAATGTAAGATGAATCCAATATTTTGATCCCGCATTGAATATAAACGCGTAAAAAGATTCAAATTCAAATTTCTTTTTTATGGTTAATTTCATGGTTTTCTAATAAGTAAGGGAACATGTGCCATGTAATGAGGATTTATTTCTTTGTTCTAGTTTAATATGCGTTCTTTTCATATTAAACTTTTCATAAATTTATTCTTACTTAGTAAGAGATCTGTTAGAAAAGTTCGATATATGGTGTTGTAAGTTTTGATTGGTATCTTAAAGATGTAAACGAGTTGAATAAGAATAGTCCATGTCTTACGTTACCATATTACAACGCATCTTGTTTATTCAAAGTTTAGTTTGCATAAAAGACGTTTCTTTACGTGTTCAAGCCTAACATGGAGCAAAAGCTCAACATGCATGTGAATATTCGGAAACTCACGCCATGCTTAAAACGGTTTACAGGGACGAAGACATCAGAAAAAATTGCATCATTTGAATGCTTAAGCGGTTTGTGAAGGAGGGAACACCTTTCTTGCTTGTTGGACTCAGTGACGAGTAATAGATACAAAACCTTTTTTTATGTAACTTGACAAAATGAAAACATCCACGCATCAAGAAAGAAGTTAAGAGTAATTACCTAGGACTGTGGATGTGAAGACTAACACCAAAGAGAGACAACCAACCGCTTTTCCACAAATAATTTAATATACATGTACGTACATTTCGGTCGCTGAAAGAAGGCCGCGTAGCGACCGAAATGTACATACATGTATATTAAATTATTTGTGGAAAAGCGGTTGGTTGTCTCTCTTTGGTGTTACAGCAAAAGTTATGAAGTGGAATGTGCATGTATAAAAAAAAAGAAATGATTAGACTTTCAAAACTTTTATTTCATGCCAGAAAGCATTACACAAAGTGAGCAAGCGTCGATCCACATTTGGCCTGGATACAAGCTGTCGCCGGACAATAAGGTTACCGGATGTTATTGTGAAGGATATCTTTCCAATGACTTTCAATTGGTAGGCTAATTCGTCGATTCTTGGTTGGATTCTGGCGACGCCCCGTCACAACCCACATGTGGTAATTAGGAGAGATTTGGCGCTTTGGTTGGCCGAAACAGTGTATTGCAAAAACAGATACATTTCACGGACAGATCTTTTGTGTACGGCCGGGTGTTCTCATATTGAAGAGTAAGCCCGTATGTCAAGCTACTGTTGGGCTCCACGGGTACCACAGAGAACTATTTATGGGGGGCCGACCTAACGGTCTGTGTTTCTTTCTGAAAGGCTATGTGAATGACAGCGTCTTCGACCCAAATGGCGCATGATTTACAGGAGATTTAAAGCGGCGGATTTCCCAAGCAACCGACGCAAGGTGAAGGGGTACTGGCACGAGTGTGGGAAGAATTTGGACATCGTTTAGATTTGTCGTGTCACAAAGGACTCTCATATCGAGAGAAACTTGGAGAGTTTATATTTCATGTGATATTCGTATTTTGTAAATATACCCGATTATACTGGTCACAGCTACGTTTTCTTTTTGCATCATTCATTTTGAATAACCCTGTATATTGTATATACGGTCGAAGGATATTTACATTAGGATGTATCGGTTCATTTTTTTCTGGATCGGTTCATTTTTTTTTCTGGATCCATCGATTTTTTTATTGTATTACATGTTTATTTTCCATTCAGCAAATTTTTCTGACACGCTTTGTGTAGCAAGAACAAATGGTGTTTTAATATTCCAACATATATCCTGCAACTTTTTGACAAATCAAAGGCTCAACAAAAATCTGCTATTTTGACGCTCTCTTCAACCTCTGCGTTGCTGCAGAAACGTTTTCCAAATATCTTAATCGAGCTTTATAAAATCTTTTTTAATCGAAGAACATTTTTGCTAAAAGTTTAAAAATTTACATAAGATTCCGTGAACAATATCCAAATAATTCTATAGCAAGCAATTGTCCTGCCTTTAAAGTAAGTTTTTCTTATTATCTATCCCGTCTTCCTTTTGATCCCGCTCATTGATACAATGATCTCGCAACTGTACTTGTTCCTTCATTACAAGGTTAACTTGTCCCGAACTATATACAGGGTGTTTCAAAAGGTATAATCCAAACTTCACATGCAGATAAGAGGCATGAAGGTAAACAGATTCTGTTAATGCATAAGGGGTCGGAACTCAACCATTGTCAAGTTAATGAGGGAGCAAATGACAAGTGATAAAGCATGCAAATGATGGCACAACACAAACAGGTTGCAGCTCTTTGGAAAGGATTTATTTTTTTGAGGCCACATGAAATCAGTTGCGTATCGAACACCTGTGACAAGCATTGAAGATCTGGTAGCTCGCATCGCAGTTGTTTCAGAGAAATGCCCGGAATCTTTGGCCGCATACGGGAGTCCATGTTGCGCCGATACCATGCATGCAAGGCCATGGCTGGCTCACATTCTGAGCATCTTTTGTAAAGCTTCAGTGGATTCGTAGTTCCATAATAAACCTGTGCACAGTGCATACTTACTCACGTGTTTTCATGTTCACTCTGATTACTGCTCCCCTCTCTAACGTTACCTTGGCAATGGTTGAGTTCCGACCCCTCATGTATTAACAGAATCTGTCCACCTTCATGCCTCCTACCTGTGTGAAGTTTGGATTATATTTTTTGAAATACCCTGTATTATGCTATCTATTTTCGCTGACACAAACGTTTGATCTGTGAATAGTACTCTAGTAATTTCTTCTGCGTGTCTGTTCGTCTGTCTCTCTCTCTCTCTCTCTCTCTCTCTCTCTCTCTCTCTCTCTCTCTCTATCTATCTATCTATCTATCTATCTCTGTCTCTTTGTTCTGTAATCTATGATTCTATTTGATATTTATGTTTATTTATTTTTGTCACGTTCTTGATCTAGACATTACATCTTTTTTTTTGACTTACTAGTCGAAGAGAATACAATGAAATGGCTACCCTGTAAATTTCTTTAGATTCTCCCGTTTAAGTTTCGTCAACAGTAAACTAAAGAAACATACATATTAAACGGAGAAATAAGAATTGAGGATATCTTTTAAGTCTGGGAAGAGATAATAATACTTCATTCAGCTCTTCGCGTTTCAGATTTGGCTTTAAGAATAATATTAATAACTATTGATGATTAATATTGAAATTTGACGTCTACTCCAGATATTGGAAATTTGTAGATTTTGTGTAACTTGATATTAGAAATTTCCGTAATTAAATCGCTGCAATTTTCCGTCATTTTGGATGAACAGAATTTATTGGTAGTTTTTTTTTACATTTGATCCATCTCCTCTGGCTTGATTTTAGCTTCACGCTAATGCATTTCAGGCTTATTACCTTCGAATCACGTAGCATGCAATTCAATTTATAATTAACTGCACTTCATTTACTTTATATCTTTTATGACCAAATGCATGAGCCTGCATTTTTCCATCTCGCTTTCTAACAACGAGCCTTGCGTATTTTATTTCTCTTAAACGAATGGCTTTTTCAAAAAAATTTTTCATGACTTTTCCTCTCAAATTTTAAATTCCTTTAATCATCTCTATAATTTGACGAAATCAAAATTAATGGTTAAATTTGTTTTCTTTTTTTTAAAAAAAAATTATTACTTCTCGCTCAATTTTCACTTCTTTGTAAATTCAGATGGCGTTCCTGTCGTAGCGGTGCAACGAATCACGTGATAGCGCCGACGCGCATCACGTGACTGCGCGGCAGCAGCGCCATCGGGTGTCGATTTCAAGCGTCAAAAATATTTTATCCCGTGTTTGGTATCCCATCCTGTCAACAGCATGTCCAACATGTGGTTTTTCCGCTCACGACAAATGCAGATGCCTCTGAGCGGAAAAAGGGGACGCTCCTCCCACGCCAAGAGTCCGAGCAGGCTGTTCGAGGTGCCCCACCTCCCTCCCGCCGATAGCCTTGATCACATTGCTCAACGTATCCCCAGGTGCATTCATCTTTGCTTCAAAAAGCTTCTTCTTTTTTCCTTTCTTTATTTTTTAAAACAGTTTATTTAGTCTTATCATTATTACTTGTCGTTTTATCAATTTAACGATTGTTGACAGGTTAATATAGATTGTTTCATATCTTTTAGAGGGGGAGGGGTTAGCTTCATACGTTATATTCCGTTGTAAGATATTGATCAGAAAGAAGGAAGACTGTCTGTTAGCCATTTCACTTCTTTCCTGTACTCCTTTATTAAGAAACTCATTAACTGAACAATTTCCTTATAAAAACATCTGAGAACTATTTAAATTTCTTTTTTTATTAAAAGCATATCAATTGAATGCCAGATTAAGTATCAGATGAAATTGAATTGGTTTTCAGAAATAAATAAAAAAAACTGAATTGGCTTCCTTCCTCAAGATATTAGCACTGACTCTTAATTCTTAGCTGATATTTTATTCAACGTAATTTCGAAGGAGAAAGTAAGGGAGCGAGAGAGAGAGATTGGTAAAATTCGATATTCCGCATGACAACCACCGTCCGTCTATGTTTGTATTCGTTTTAACCCAAGATATGCAAAAAGACAAGTGACGGCTTATTAGTGCACGAAATATCGAGTTAAATATTTGAACAATTCCACTCATCATTTAATTATACAAAAAAAATTATTTTTTTTAAATTAAAAGAGGTCTTCTATTGAATAAAATGTTACAGGTAACGATTAATAACGAAATAAAATGTAGCTTAAGACTCGCATTAAAATCATAGGAGGAAACGATAAACGTTTCCCGATAATTTCACGACTTTCGTGTATGAAATTCTTTTTATTTGAAATAAAATAAAAGTGTTGAAAGTGTAATTACTCTGGAAACTGGCACCAAATAAAGTTTATGATATTATTGGCTGTTTTTATTAACAGGAAAGCGAACCAAGCATTGAAACTATGCTTTAACTTTTTTTCATAGATAATCCTTCAAATGAATTATTTCATGAAATGACTTTAAATTGGATGACACATGACATTACATAGGATTTTAAAATTATGAATAAAAAAACGGAAATTAAATCAAGAATCTTTAAATGTGTTGCATTTAATGCCTTTTATACGATCAACGTAATCCCCATTTCAGCGGCACATTTTTCCATTTCCCTTTCGATAATCTTAGATAATTTCGCCATTCTCCCTAAAAATGCTACGCCTTCAAAGTTAGATCTTTGCCACAAGCGCTTGGTCTATCGATTCTGTTATTGTTGGAAGCACTGGCAGGATTGTCTGGAATCTTCCGGAATTCGTTCGCCGCATTCGATTTGATGTCCTCCAATGATTCCGAAACGCTTCCCATTTGCAGAATAGGGAACAGTCAAAATTATCTGGGAGCGAGATCCGGAGAGTACCGTACGTGAATTATGTCAAGAAATTTTTCTCGCCGAGGAATTGATACACAACCCGTGATAAATGGCTCAGTGCGTAAACGTGATGCAGAAACCACTTTCCCTGCGAATTGTCGCGCCGCTTCCGAATTGCATCACCCAACCACCTCGAAACCGCAAGTAGATATGGCCAGTAGCAGTTTATTCAGTTGTTACGAACTCTTGATGTATCGAACTGTGGCTTACGTCGAATGACCACCAGTCATATCTAATTGGAACGGAACTGGATGGCCCACCAAAACCTTCTAGACTTGTTGCCAAGTGTTGCAGACATGTTATCTCTCGCCACAACATTGCGCGCGCATCTTATCTCTCATTCGCCGGGAAATTCCGGAAACTTTTTGAAGAAAAAGAAAATAAATAAAATCTTGTAAACATTCCAAGAAAGAGCTTTAGCTGTGACGTAGAAGTAGTATTAGCTAAAGTTACTAATAACCAAAGGAAATTTTGCGTCTATTTTATTGCTCAACGCAATACAATTATTGAGTGATTGAGTTATTGCAACACCTCCTATAAAGAAAGCCTCGGCACTGAAACGTCATACTTTGTTACATCATCATAAGTCGTCCGCATTTAGGGCTTATCATTGGTAGAAATACGATTAACAAAGGACGACTTATGGTGATGTAACATTGTATAACGTTTGTAAAGAAAATAGTAAAGAAATAGTAAATTGTAAAGAAAATAGGAATGATACAATCGAACCCGCATATAAGGGATAGAAGAATTGAAAATTTGCAATTCCCCAACAGTGCTTTTACACTGCTTTGCAATGAAATTGCCCCACCAACAAGGAGTTATCCGACCTTATCCATATTTAGTGGGGGGGGGGGGGGTCGTCGTCTACCTCCGACTAGTAAACGATTAGATGCATGTTCACGGGACATGACCATTTGGGTTGATACAGGGTGTCCGGGTGCCTGTATAGGCTCATCAGTTGACACCTGTACGAGACGTTCCATGCAGTAGGGAGGAAGCAACTGCCTTGTGAACGTACAATTCTGTAATCCGCACAACGGTCTCAATGCCGCGACGACGACGACGACAACCGTTCACGCAATTAACGGACTTTGAACGAGGTCGGATTATTGGCCTCTCCGAGGCTGGATGGTCAACCAGACGGATTGCTGTCCATGTGTCGCGGGACGCACGGACGGTAGGCCGATGTTGGAGGCAATGGCGAGAGGAAGGCACACATGCCAGAAGACCAGGCTCTGGGGCCCGGAGAAGCACGTCAGCTCGTACCGATAGGCGGATACTGCGAACAGCGCTAGCGGACGGAACCATCACCCTGCGGCAACTGCGCGACAACATCACTATTCCCGGTACTGCTCCAGTGTCAATAGCGACGATAGCACGCCGCGACAATCTCTGCCAGGCGTCCATTGTTGTGGCTTCCTTTGACACCTGAGCACCGCGGGATACGACTGCAATGGTATCGTGAACGAGTAGGCTGGCGAATGGAATGGCGCCCGGTGGTCTTCAGCGACGAATCCCGCTTTTGTTTGGACACCGACGACAGACGCTGACGGATGTGGCGCAGACCATTGGAACGTGCCAATGAACAAAGCATCCGGTGTCGCCATTGTGGACCAACACCCGAGATCATGGTCTGAGGTGCCATCGGCTACGATACCAAAACGCCTTTAGTCACCATCCAAGGCACCCTGACAGCAGCACGGTACGTCACAGAGATTCTGCAGCCCGTATTACTGCCCTTTCGGCACACCATACCCGGCGCAGTCTTTCATCAGGATAACGCCAGACCGCACACGGCAAACATGAGCATGGCATGTCTGCATGATGTCAATTGCCTGCCAGGGCCCGTGAGGTCCCCAGACCTATCACCAATCGAGCACGTGTGGGACATGGTCGGACGTCGTTTACGATCACCCCACATTCTCCATGAACTGACACTGCAGTTTCACCAGGCCTGGGCAGACGTACCCCAAGATGACATTCGCCACCTACATGATCACCTACACCTGCGGCTGGAACAATGCAACGCCGCTAGAGGTGGTGCCACAACCTACTAATGCCGCTTTCCGTTGGGACACCCTGTACAAACGAGTGCACGTCTTGGCTCCATAACGTAATAAAGGTGTGCTCAGATGTATCTTTTGCTGTATACCTACTTTTGGCTCATTCGGATAACTCCTTGTGGGTGGGGCAATTTCATTGCAAAGCAGTGTACTTGCAGGTTCGACTGCAATGAAAAAATAATAGGAACGAACAGTAAAAATGAAGACAGAAAAATATTGAAAAAAAGAAGAAATATTAATGAAAGCTAGACATTAAGGAAAAAAAAAGACAAAAATGGAAAATCTGATAAGAGAGATAGGTGATGGGGGGGGGGGATTGTAGTCAGGGAAAGACAAGGGCACAGGAAAAAACTTTAGAAAGGCCTGCGACATATTAGGGAATAGCTGGCGTGGGAAGGGAATATGGGAAAGGCAATGAAGGTGCCTTTGCTAAGGCTAATGTCATTAGTGATTAGGGAATAAGAACTGAATAAAGATTTGAGAGTGTTGTTATATAGCAAATATGAAGCTAAGAATAGGTACCTCCCCAAAGGCGAAAGCATTTTGAAATTCGTTTCCGAACACTAAAATTATAGTTTAATTGTGCTTGATAATTACGGTGCCTATGACAACTTAGACTTTCAAATTGTTAAGCACTATCGAGCACCAGTCTAAGACTCTAACACTATCATATAGGTAGTTGTAACAATGAGCAAGTGCTACATTACAAAGAGAGCATTGAAGAGAAAGCACCGCATAGTGATTGCGTGATCTGAAACACTTCTGGTCGCGAAATTATCCGGTGACACAGGAGAATAAGAGCAGCCGTTTCTGAGTCACTATAACCGTTCAATTTTTCACAGCCATGATCAGATATACTTACCTGGCATGAAGCACTACATTCAAATAATTGTTTAATATCATTGTTGAATAGGAGAGCAAAATGAGCCCCCTCTTGGATGACACTTTTTGAAGTAGAGAAGATATTTGATTGCCATTACGAAGTTTCCTTAGAAGCCCAAGAATCATCGTTATCGAGGATGGCTTTAGCATATAAGGAAAGATTTAGAAGGTGTAGCTTACCCTTAAAAATTGGCTTTGGTAATAAATCCAGTACATGTTCAGTGTATTTTATAAAATATCAATTTTAGCCTTCAATTGTACATTTTTGCAGTTTTTACTTATACAGTAGTGCCCGGCACGAAAGAAAAAGGAAATTGGCGCATGTGCAAATGAAAAAAACTCGTTCAACCACTCAGAAACGGACTGGAAACGGGGTATTATTAATTCCTGGTATCAGTAGTAAGTAATGCTCCGATTCCTGTCCGTTTCTGATTGGTAAAACGAGTTTATTTTCATTTACACATGCGCCAGTTTTCTTTTTCTTTCGTGCCGGGCACTATAAGTTCTTGCAAATTGAGTCATTTATTATCGTATGACAATATTTAAAGTTTCTCATATTATAAAAAGAAAACCATTGAGGTTAAATAGTCCTATGTTAAATTTTTGCGAATCTGCATATTGCTCTGAAGTATGGAATATTGAGAAGGTTTTATTATAAAAAATTGTTGTATCCAGTGTAATACTTCTAAAAAATAAAATAAAATAAAAATAAAATGCAGAATGCTATTCATCATCTATGGAAACGATTTATCCTATGCGGGAAACTTCGTGAATTCCATTTTCACCACTGGTGATGGTCAATCGATAATGCATGATGAATCGTGTCTGTTGTAGGAGAGAATTTCATTAAGAAGTCACGTCGATTACCTCAACTCCTCCTAAACAATCCCCCCGAAAATTCTCCATATTTCATGGACGTCAATTTACAATCGCAGCAAAAACAAAGTTCATTCATCCTACTTTTAGACAGGTTTTCAAAGCGACTTACTTGAACCAAGAATAAGCATTTCTATTTGCGAAAATATTCATGTGGGTAAGGTCATGAGATTAATGAATGTGTATTGCCTGTGTACATGCTTATCTTGGCGTATGGCCTTGTGAACTTTCAAGCCTTTGTTATCGTACAATACATGGGCATACAGAATTCTACATTCAAAGAAATCAATAGCAAATCGAAACAGTATGAATGAAATTTTGGCATTTGCTGCGAGTTAAAGCTACTTTATTTTGCACTAGCAAGAGAATCTAGCTTCAATCATAAACTTAGTATAACGGTTACGAAACATTATCAACGCAGTTAATAATCTGCAGCCTTTCATGCCTAAGGCATAGAGTATTCAAGAGTCAGTCCAGTCTAATCATCACCCGAGTCTTATTAATTATGTAAAGTAAATTGATATAGCCTTTCTCATTACCAATTTTTGCTTTTAAGCTCTTCTTTAACTAGAACATTCATTGACTTTAAAGATGATGTTGTTATGAGCTACACGAAAGCTCCTCCTGAAAACACGAAAGTTAACTTCACTGTGCAGCACCAATGGTTTTTTGACGCTTCATTAAAACCATTACATAAGTATTATCTGTTTAATTTCTTAATGGAATTATCGAGTAGAGCCCTCATCTAACCTAACCTTAAAGGGATATCTAAACCGACCGAAAGTTTAATTTGCACATGGCATTCGTTTCCATAAATCCTAAGCAACTTTCTGAAGCGAAAACACATCGGAAAATATCATTTAAATGCGTTAGCTGTTATTAAACCACCGTTTTTATACGATTTTCAATTTCATTCACAATAAACATCTACGTTGAAAACATAACAGCTAATTTATCAATTGCAAATACGGTATTTTTAATGAATTGTAAAATATAAATTATTAATTTATTTTTGTTTTGAAAATTGTTTTTCACTTATCTTTAATAACAAATTAGAATGGAGAATTTCTCGTTTAAAATACTAACACGCAAAAAATGCCACTTTCCAAGTAATTTTTAAATGCCAAACTAACGAATAAAATAGTTCGTTTACCTTTGGTTTTTCACTAATCACTTTTGTCTGTTTATTTCTGGAAAAGAGAACCGATTATCTACCGACCCCCCCCCCCCCATGGTTTTCAATTTCATAAAATAAAAAGGACTTCATTAATCGGTTTCCTGGTTCTTTGAATAATTGCAAAAACAGAATAAAATATCAATAGCGCATATATCGATTCATTAGAAATTCCGTAATTAAATAACGAAATGTATTGCCCGATTGTCTTCAGTGTGGATGATAAAAAATTTATTTTTCGCTTAATTAAAGAAACACGACATTATTCATTATATTAATGTAAATAAATTAAGAAATAATTTTATTATTAAGATTTTTATTCGAATGTATTGTAAATATTATTGGATATAGTATTTTTAGAGCTTAATTTCACTAATGAAAAGCTGTTGTAATAAATTTGAGTGAAGAAATTTGAGATTGTTGATGTAAACAATGAATATTTTTACTTTCAATTTTAATTTACAATTTGCTGTATTTTAAACGCACATTCAACGCCAGTTTGTTAATTCCACTGTTAGTGATCCGAGTAGAGATCTTCTTTGCTTTCAAATTAATCTAAATTCTCCGTTAAATTATTCCATGATATCACTCAGTTTGGCAGAATGCATGATGGCATTCCTTTCGTGTTGCAGGCTTCTCGTTCCACCTTTTCCTGAAGGTACAGCTGGTTAATCTGGTAACTGATAGGCTACTCAGTAATTGAAATACCGTATTCCGAAGTTCTGTAAATGACAGGTCTGTTAATGTGGCTCATTGTCTAGCCTCGTGTAATATATGTGCAACTTACCGGTAATTATGTTCAGATTGAGGAAACAATAAGAGCTTACAAATGTGGACTAAGATAAGAACAAAATATAAAAGAAACCACAAATACACATAGAAATTCTATACTCTTATTATTTAAGACGATGAACTCAAATATCGTATTATGTTGCAGAAAGCTGGCATTTGGCACTTTATATTCTCCATTTATTTCTCTTCATTCACGTTTATATTCTTCGTTTTATAATCTCCCATACCATTATCTTCTCACTCCAGCTGTGTCGTTGCTGCTTGACGTGATGGATCCTCGGTTAGCTCTAACACTACCACCAGCTGACATCAGTAACCATATTCATGAGAGAAGATTATGTTTCTCCAATCTGTTGTATTCTAATTTGGTGATCATATGCTTACCGGATTAGCGCTACATTGTTCTTGGCTGATGAGAATGGAAACTAATATCATCTTCCTGCTGCAACTATCCATGACTTGCGGTATATCACTGACTGGCTATTTTATTGGGTACATCCCTCGTTAAAGAATGAATAGTCCGACTAGGAAACATCCGAATAAGAGTATGCGTCATCTCTTCATTTCAGATGACCGCAATAAGAGTACGATGGTAGTCGGTTCCAGCATTTCTGTGGTTATACAGTAGTGTGCAAATTAATGTGAACAAGAGGGAATTTTCACATAATTTGATTTTTTAAGTTTGGCAGGCCTGATTTACAGCTGATATGTCACTCTAATTACGCTCTGCTGTTTACTATATTGTAATAAATACTCCATGTTTGCAAGAGCCGACGACCCATAAGGATACACCACCTTTCAGCGTTAAACAAGAAGTAGCTATTACAAGAAGTAACAATGGGCCCGTCGCATACGAGTTGTTATTGTGGCTAGGGGGAGTGCAATTCGATTAGAAAGGTATATCTTATAAAGTAGTAATTAAGTATATATTGTACATACGAAATATAATATAACACCCATTATATTTCAGCAGGATGTTCTGTTTATCGCACACGTTAGGAATAGATGTTTAAAAATCATCTTCATACCGCCATTTTCAAAATGCGCTAGTATATTTTTTGATTGTTTTGGTTAACGATAAATTTACTTTTGTGAAGGAGAAGGTATATGCAACAAGCTGGCTTGAATGTATGTTTATAATTATGTATGCAAATAATTACCACAATTTTAGCACTCCTAATGTCAAAGAAATGATTGGATACAGCCTTTTGTCTTTTTTTTTCCCTCTTCTACTAGGGTGCGTGTGGAGTTTTATGTCAACGAGAATACTTTTAAAGAAAGATTACAACTATATTTTGTGAAAAATCAGCGATCTAGTAAGTTAATCTTTTTATACTCCTAACATAAGTTTTAACAGTAATGTACGGTCCAAAAATCAGTTTTAACATATATATATTGCAGTCAAATGATAAAATTTGATATACTGTATTGTAAAGCACAAAAAAAAAATTCCAGACAGTTAGTATGCAACTGAACAGTTAGCAAAGGTCTTCAAACTAAAATAAGATCAAATCTTATGAATTGAAATGAATCCCTCCAGATACTGGGATGAAAAGAAATTCATTTATAATATCATAGCAACCTTCGTTTAACGTCATAAATTTAGGCCATGTTCACCATTACATTTTCTCTTTATGCTATCATTTTTATTTTATTTTTATTATTCATTGTAATCCAATACGTCCATCCAGAGCCTGTAAGGCCAGAGGCCGACGAGTTGGGTCTCTGGATAGACCTGGATTAACGACTGGTGTATGATGGTCACAGCAGCCGGGGGGGGGGGGGGTGAAGGTCGTGAGTCACTGATGAGTCACCCATCCAGTGACTAGCCGTGCCTGATGTTGCTTAACTTCACTGAAGTTGTGCTTTCAGTGAAAGCCCACCAGGCAACGGCCTCCCCCAATTTTGGCGATATATACAAATTTTCAGGAAATTTATTCCATTTCCTCTGTTTTGGATCGTATCGTATATTTAATATTTTTAATTTTAAATTAATGTCTGCATCATACATATACAGAAGCTTTTCTTATTTTTATTGACGATTCATAAAGGAGTTCTTATTAATATATTCCGTTACTTTGATTATTTGCTTATTAAACTAACAAAAAATACAGTTTATTATTTTACAAGTAGTTTAGTTTTAATAATTTTCACAATAATTGAGACTTTATTTACAACCACTTATAATGTTTTTTCATTAATTTCTATTTTCACAAATTATAATTTACCTATTTCCCACTAGATGCACCTTTTAGTTAAGAAAGTTAGGAAAAAATTTAAAACTAACTTTTTTTCCAAATGTCAACTAAAATTGTTCTTATTATACGAATAGTATGATACATAAGTAATTGCATCATAATACAATCAATAAAATTGAAATGAGACTGGGATAAATTATATTTATCGACATGGCAGATATTGAAATTGACCCAACTCGAAAGATTGACAGTGTAAGAGTGCGAATTCAAGAATGCTTAATATGGTCCTGTTGAAAATAGAATTTTTATTTTTTTTTAATTAAGAAATAACCGTATATTTTTATAATATTCAGTCAAGAATCGAATAAATTTATCATTGAAATAAGCGCTGAAAGGAAACACTGGACTGTTTAAGCGACACGGTAACTACACTCACTTCCAAAAGTTAAGCACGGAGAGGTAAAATGCCAAAAAATGGACAAGCACTGCTTTGATTGACATGAAATGGTGAAAGTAAGTATCTCTATGTCTATTCATGAAACAAAACAAAGAATTACATACAGAGATTCAAAAAAATATTGAATTTACATAAATTATAAGATGATGACATATTTGCGTCATTAACGAAATGATGTTTAAATGCAAAACAAACAACAAAAAAGACATTAATAGGGTATGTGAGCACCCTCAACGTCATACAAAGTGTACAGCGTGTGATCATGCTTGTTACGAGGTGATCAACCACCGCAGAGTCCAGTAATAGCCATTCCTCCTGTAGGGCAGTTTCCAAATCGTTAAGAGTGGCTGGAGGTGGGAAACGTCTACATACAGCACGGCCGAGGGCATCCCAAAGATTTTCAATGGGATTAAGGTCCGGCGAGTAAGCCGGCCACTCCATACGCGCAATCCCCTCACTCTCCAGAAAGTCGTCAACGATGGCAGCTCTATGGGGACGGGCATTATCGTCCATTAAAACGAAAGAAGGACCAACTGCTCCAGCGTACAGTTTCACAATGGGGTCTAGGACTTCATCTCGATACCAGATGATGTTCTCGGGCCGATTGCGTGTGCCTTGTTCCCTCCAGACCCTTACACGCTTATCATCGGGTTGTAGGGCAAATCTGGACTCATCTGTGAACATAACGTTGCCCCAATCCGACACAGTCCAATTCACATGCTGGCGGCACCACTGTAATCGTGCCTGTCTGGATTGGACGGATAAAGGAACACAAACTCGTGACCATTCATGTGTAGCCTTCGACAAACAGTAGTGGCAGATATCGTCTTACCAATGGCCGCTGCAACCATAGATGTCACCTGTGTGAAGGTCGATCTTCGATTCCGCTTGGCTACAACAGCAATATAGCGATCTTCCGAGGGGGTCGTAACCCTTGGACGACCGGCTACAGGTCTTCGGACAACTGTTTGGCTGGTTTGGAATTGTTTCCAT
>JAHWFO010001074.1:3844053-3890401 GCA_023313115.1 Rhysida immarginata
ATCGTGAAATGACGGAATGATGAACGCCGAAGAAACGAGCAACATCTTTGATAGACTGTCCTGCTTCAATGCGTCCAACAGCCCGCCAGCGTTCAGAATCTTCCATTCGTCTTCTGGAAGCCATAGAAACACGTCTAGCTTGAAAACAAATCTTACGAATGTTCTAAACACCTTTTACCAGCACTTATATGCAACTCCTATAACCCTTCACAATGTCGGCTTCTTATATGACTGCCTGTTTTGCATATTTCTCGACGCGAAATTGTGATTGGCTGTCACCTAACATATTTGCATACTTCCTTCTACATTTGGAGCAAATTTTAGCATCTTTAATTCAGATTGGCTTACGGAAGCTAACATTTTTTAAAAGCTTTTTATAACTTTGCTGTGTTAGTTTGTTTAGGTCAAATCTTGTAATCAATATTAAACCAACTTTCCGACAAGCTAGGGAGCTGCAATTTGACACACTTATGCAGAATCGATGACAATTTATGATAAAGAAAAAAATTTTCAAATCGGTTCATTGGTTCGTGTTTTAATGGTACTAACTCATTACTACGAATTGATTGTTGTAACAATTGGACATTTCGTTATGGCGAGAGGTAAATGTATCTATTGTTTATTGTTGCAAAATTAAGCTGTATTGTTGCCACTAAATAAAACATTATAAAAGCTTGGTTTGATAAAACCTTTTTCCTCTTATCTTGTTTTCCCCGTGCTTAACTTTTGGAAGTGAGTGTATATTTTATTGCTAACGCGTTTCAATATTACACTATCATCATCGGCTAAACAGTTACTATAACTGTAGCTTTTAGCCTTGAAACGGGTCGGCAATTAAAGATAATTATCGTATCGCTTAAGCAGTCCAGTGTTTTCCTTTTATATCATCTTATTGTGCGATACTAGACAGCATGGATATTATCACTTTATTACTTTTGAACAAAATTAGCTAATTTGAAAAAAAACCTAGAAATTTAAAATTACAATAATATAAATTTATCAGCTTTGAGTCTAAGAATTGATGTTTCTGTATTTAAGTGAATTATTAAGGAAAAGAAAAATTTGCATTTTATGCATTTTACAGCAAGTGTGCTTCACCAACGCAACTTTTTATTCACTGGCAATCCTGGATTAAAAAACAAACAAACGAACTAATTAAAGGAAATGCCTATTTATTTTAATGGAATGCGAGCTATTTAATTAAATCTTGGGGAAAGGAAGAGAACCTAAGGATGAGGGGAAAAACGCAATGACAAAAAAAAGAAAACGCTAATTTGAACAAAGAAAATTTCTATTAGAGTAGGAAAATCAAAGGTTTTAACAGGTGAAAAAAATTTCAGCCAAATTAGCACGAGGCACGATGTCTCCTTGCAGGTCTGAAGTGAGATCTAAATTCGGGTGATTGTGTTCAGTATTTGTCGTGAACGAAAATAAATAAAAAAGAAAACTGATTTCACCGCATAATAAATACATATTTTTCAAATTTTCTAGTGATACTCAGACAGAAATATGTCCATGCCTTCAGTTATTTAATTAATATAATTTATAAGTTTATTATGCGAATATTGCAACACTTATTTCACCAGAGCCGATAGAATGCTATATAGAATCTAACATGTGATTATTTTTGAGGATTTATTAAAGATTGAGTATTCATATCATCCTTATCTGTGAATGTAAAGTGCCACTAAGCACAAGTTGCTTAATTGTAAGTTTCACCCTTTATCATGATGGTCTTCATCCGCCTCTTTTCTACATTTCCTATGACTTTCGCCAACGATTCTTGTGCCAGAACTCTGAACACGAATTACCGCCGTAGCTGCAGCAGTGACGCCAGAGTTGCTACGTGACGTGAGGCAAAGAAATTGGTTGCATTTAGGCCATTCCAGCAGAAGTCACATCGAACCATAACTATGAGAGATACACTAGATGTGTTTTACTGAATTTTGACATTTTAAAACGTTAGGGCAATGTTTAGGAGGTTGCAAAGCTCTGACTTTGAATCAACCCTCGTATCTATCTGTTCATCTTTTAATCTGCTATCAGCCAGTTTTGCTTTTAGAGGGCTGCACAGCCGCCGAAGGATTTTCGTTGATTTGATGGTATTTTAGGTGCGCGGGCTTCTAGGGCATTTGAGCCCCTTCTCAAATCTGGGACAAACACACGACATATCCAGGCTCGTGGCGAGATTCAACTCAAGAGCTGGAAAGCCTCACCGAGCCGTCAAATACATGATGTCCGGCTTCCTTTCATGGTTTCGTGAGTGACAAAGAATTGAAAGCAAATGCTTTATTCAGCGTGAGAGAAACCTGTACCGTTAAAATTATATTTTTTTAAAAAAATAAAAAATTAATTGTGCACATATAAAAAAAATTCTGAATTCACAATATTGCTCTAAGTCATCAAAATTTTATATCCCTTCTAAAGAGTACCAATGGCATTTTAAAATAACATTAAGAAAATCATTAATTTATTTCACTCGCCGTCACTTGGGACATAAGGGTTTTCGCTTTGACCCTTCACATTTACTCTTCGAGATTCGCTGCAGTTTTAATCGCGATACATTCTAGAGCAGAGTTTTCTAAAAACGTTTTCTATGTTTGCCACATTTTAACATTAATAAAATAAAAACTATGTTCATGGTTTTTGTCCCAGACTCCCTTATTTTTCCTCAAACGAACGCCATATGAAATGGAATTTTATATATCATTATAATCCCTACAGATTTTTATCTCATCTAATAATGAAGATGGAAAACAGAAACTTTTCCATGCTGCAAATGTGAAATTTCCGATGTGGAATTCTATGAAGTTGAATTTATGGTTGCGGAGAATGAAACCGTGATGGAACAAGCAATTATGGGATGTGTATGAAATTGTGCAGTCGATAAGAGTACCGTTAAGTTGGGCTCAAGAGATTAAAGCTTCAGGAAATGATCGGTCACATTCTGGAAACCCTTAGCCTACCTAGGCATGCTTGATGTGCTTTGCGGGAAAAGGTTTGAAGATGTCGAAGGCGTGATTTTTGAAGATGACTTGAATAGGAATAGACCTAATACAAACAACATAGGCATCCCAAGTTCGTTTAAAGGGAAATATTCATTTATATCGAGAGTAATTTTTATTTTGAACATAGTTTCCGAAGGGGCTTAACTTTCTCATATATGCTTTCTATTTGTCTCAATTTTTATTCAAGTTATCCAGGATAAAACGGAATAAAAAGGATAATCGAATTCTTTATCCACAACTCTATACAAAAGGAGAGCTGTAAAAAGATATAAAGGTCGTACAAATGAAAACGAAAATTATTTATTTTATCCAAGGTGTATACAAGAAATTTAAAAATACTCTCCAAATGCGTTAAGGCATTTATCCCACTGTGTAACAGGGTGTGTAATTTCTTTATGGAAGAAGTCTTTCGGTTGACTGTGGAACCACTCTTCCTTCATTTCATCGTCCGACTGAAACCTGCGGCGTTTCAGATGTTTTTTGAGATCCCCAAACGCGTGGAAGTCACATGGGGATAAGTCAGGGCTGTCAGGTGGATGCTGCATTGCTTCTTAGTAGAACTTTTTGATGAGGTCTGCCGTTGCTTTCGAGGTGTGAGGAGGCGCGTTGTCGTGGAGAAGAAGCACTCCTTCTGTAAGAAGTCCAGGGGCGAGTTTTTGGACATGAGATCGCGGTTTATTAAGCATCGCTCATACGTCAAAATTGCGTAATATCAAAGCCTTCCAATGGCAATTGCTCTGATCTTATGCAATTTTGACGTATGAGCGATGCTTACTAAACCGCAATCGCAAGTCCAAAAACTCGACCCAGGACGCTTGCATTTTATGGTCGCGCGCAGTGCCTTCAATGTTTCCCCATATCGTGCTGAGTTAACTGTAGTGCCTTTTTCAAGAAAGTCCGGTAAAATCGGGCCTTTGCGATCAAAAAACACGGTCAACATCACCTTCCCCGTGCTGTTTGCGATTGCTTTTGATTTTTACGCGATTTGACATTAATTTGTTTGCGATTGCTTGTTTGTACGAAGCGATCACTCGCAGAGCTTCGAAGCGCGAGCTATCGTTCTTTCTCACGTGATGCAACACTTGCAACCTATTGTTCAATTTGCACGTAGGGTTTCGCAGTTGTTGAAAACAAACACTTACGATCCTATACGTCGTCTTTTTTTTTCCCACACCAATTTTTCGTTTTCATTTGTACGACCCTTATATTTTCTTGACATTGTTAAAAAAATTTTTCAGCTGTTCAAAAATTATCGCAAATTTTTTTTTGTTTCTTATAGCACACTTTAAATAATGAGTCTTAAATTAAATGCCACCGTTAAAATTATGATCGTATTGTCGAACAAAAAAGACCAGTGTGATCAAATGGAAACGACTACTAAGACCTGGGACTTCGAAAATATTCATTTATATTTTTACGTCGTCGCCCTCGTTACAACCAAAATTCTTATATATGCCAAAAGAAAAGGACCAATAAATTTTTATCCCCATCTTAATGCCGTTTAAAAAATTACTTTGTAGTATGCAAGATTTTGTGCAATTACGCAGAATTTTTCTAGTTTTGCGAGGGTCACTTACAAAGTCATGGCAGCCATTTTTTTGCAGGCAAATGTTTTGTTATAGAAACATTTCATCATATACGAGGTGCTACCCAAATATCCGAGAATTTGAATATTCCGCCTAAACCAAAAATAGCACCAAGTTTCTGCAGCTGTTACTCCGCCAAGTATCGTAATCGTAGGTGCATTTCTTTGTGAGTTATTGCTGCTAGTGTTGCAACGTGTTCTTGTGCTTCTGCGGATTTCCAAATTATTCGACCTAATCAGACTGTCAACAGGAAGTTTTGAACAAGCTAAGGGAAAATTTCGCCCAAACGGCCCGAGTTGTGGAAGAACAAAGATTGATTGCTCCACCATGACAACGCGCCTTCACCCATCTCGCTCGTTGTGAAGGAATTCCTGTCAAAAACAACATGGCAACGGTCCCCCACCCTCCCTACTCTCCTGACCTAGCCCCCTGCGACTTCTACCTCTTCCCTCAAATGATAGGGGACGTTTTGACTCCATTGAAGATATCCAAGTGGAATATCAAATGGTTCTGAACATCTTACAGTCTTCGGACTTCCAGGAGTGCTTCCAAAAATGGGAAAATTGCTGGCATCGTTGCATACGTGCGGGAGGTGACTACTTTGAAAGTGACAGCGGAAATTAGGGTGCAATGTACGTTTTCTGCTTTTTACAAGAAAGTTCTCGGAAATTTTGGGTAGCACCTCGTACATATGAAAATGCACAATGTACTTTACCAATAATATCTGTTAAATGGATTACTCAGGAAGTAAAATAGACAAGGGAGAAGAGTAAAAATAAAAAAAATTCATCTACTGTAATAATGTTGAGCACAATAGTCTGCACATTAAGAACCCATTAATAATTTTTGAAGTAATCTCCAAGGCAACCAACCAACTATTACGCTGTAGTTAATTCATTTGCTGTAGTTAATCTTTTCCCACAGTATCTATACAACGGACAATACGTCAATATCTCTGCAACGAAAGCCAGTCAACATTTTTCAATGTGATATTCGTGTTATATGCACGTTAAATTCATTCAGGATTGGGACTTTCACCTAAGAAGCAATTTCATTGTTGTCCAGTGTTGTTATTATTATACTTATATTCATTATTCGATTGCTCTGTTATTCAATGATTGAAAATGTTTCTTTCACATATTGTGAATTATAATTACAAAGAAGGAAAGGGAAGTAAAAATTTCGCGACCTGGACTCGAGCCAGGGACCACACCTTTCGCTGATGCCACTCTTACCAATTAGCTACCGCGGACATGAACCGCAAAGCTGTTACAATACGTCCATAAGGACTTCTATGAAACCACAAATCAGCTCAACCGGCAGAGCAGCGCTCCGACTCGCAAATTGGGAACCTCCTTACCCAGTTCACGGAATTTTTTCCTTCTCTATTCTAGTTTGAAGGGTCTCTTCTGTTTGTTAGTTTCTTCTCTTTGATATTGTAAATTGATTCCACAGATGGAGCAGAAAGTTCATTGAACTATGTAGAATGTACTGTATCTGTGGCTATTTGAAATATAATGCTCTTATCAGAGCTTAGAAACTCAGTAGTGATAATTTTGAGGATAAAATTCAGGAGTTGTCAAAAATAGCGTTATAAACCTGGTAAAATTAGTTAACCAGTAATTAAAAATATATATACAGGGTGTTTCTAAATTATCTTCCGTATTACACATGTTTATTACTCAAAAACTATTAAAGATTATAACGTGATTTTTTTTATTCACAAAGAAAAACTCAAGAAGTTTCTTAACATGCCTTAATAAATTTCAATGTGCCTCCATTTATGGCGTGAAGGACGTCAAAGCGAAACTCGATTTCCTCCCATGTTCGGGCCAGCATTTTGGTGCGGTTTAATGCATGATCGAGTAATCGGACCTTTTTTTTTCGCTGAAGACACCATTACTGCTGCAACCTACCTAGATATGTTGAAGAAGTACCTGATTCCACAGGTGGAAGAATTGAAGCCCAACATAGTCTACCATCAAGATGGAGCACCTCCTCAGTGGGGCCTGCAAGTTAGGCAGTGCCTTGATACGAACTTTCCAGGACAATAGATTGTAAGGGATGGACGAATCCCTTGGCCTCCTCGCTCCCCCGATGCGAACCCTCTGGAATTTTTCTTCTGGAGATATGGGAAAGACATAGTGCACAAGACTAACGTTGATGACATTGAAGCTCTCAAGAACAGAATAATTGAAACAATCGCTGAAATCACCCCCGAAATGCAAGCCCGAACATGGGAGGAAATCGAGTTTCGCTTTGACGTCCTTCACGCCTTAAATGGCCCCGCCCCCCCCCCCAACATTGAAATTTATTAAGGCATGCTAAGAAACTTTTTGAGTTTTTCTTTGGGAATAAAAAAAATCACGTTAAAATCTGTAATAGTTTCTGAGTAATAAACCTAATACGGAAGATAATTTAGAAACACCCTGTATATAAAGTTTTAACTATTTTATAAAAGTTTTACATGGTTTTTGTTCTGTTGAAATCACAAGTAGGTCACCTTAGAGACATAAAATGCTGAGTAGTCCTCTAGAGACGTGCCATATATAAATCGCAAATGATGATGAATGGCGATCAGTTTTTACCAACCCACAAGACATGTGGCGCTTGTCAAAGGGGCATTAGTGAAGTCTTGGCAACAGGAGTGGTACCAACCGAATTGATTCCAAGTCGACTCTCCGAGGACCCGGAAGACATTGAAACCATTCGCGATGTCTTTGTCGGCCATTTCAAGGGAAAGAGACGATGATGCTCATTAAGCAACTGCTTTATTCGATAAATTCGATTGCGCTGTCTTTTTTTCAATCTAAAGCTGAAAGGTTCCCTGAAAAGGAAGCAATTTCAACGTGTTAGGTGACAATAGACAAGGCGAAAACCCAGTTGAAAGCTTCTGCGTAAACTGCTTACGAGAATAATTTCTCCTTAAATCCTTAAAAGAGAGTTAAACTGTTCAAGAGGAAATAGTGTGTGAAGCATTTTACTGTTAACTGGAAACTTGTCGAACATTACAAACAAAGAATATTTTAGACTGTTCATTGCATTATTGGGTGCTTTAAGTTGAACGAAAATATGTAATGGTGAATTTATATATTAAAAAAAATTTAAGAGCATTTTGATATATTTACAGTGTGACAATAAATTATGGCAACTCATTGTGTACAAATTTTTTAATCCAAAAATCGAAAAGTAAAGCAATTGACAAATAATAAATAGAACATGGCCCCTTGTTCATTCGGTTTCGAAGTGGGCTCCTTTGGCGGTTTTCGAAGTAGGCCCCAAACGTGTCTTGAAATTTTCAGCAATGGGCCGCAAGTCGTCGGGCGACAATCTGCCCTATTCTTGGAGCAGGGACTTCTTCAGCGACTCCAAACTGTTCTGGCGTTTAGCAGACGTCCAGGCTTCCAAGATCGACCATCCGATTGAGATTCGGCGAGTAGGGCTGCCACTGCTGAGATGTGATGAAATCCGGAAAATGGCTCTTGCACCACTCCTGCGTCATTTTCGCTCTGTGAACTGGTGCAGAGTCTTGTTGAAAGGTCCAATCTGCATTGCCGAAATGCTGCCGAGCCCAAGAAAGTACCACAGCCTCGAGAATGTCACGACGGTAAACTTGTTGGTTGATTTTGACTCCTTGGTCCACGAAGTGTCTTGCCACTGGCGCAAATTCCGCCACAGACCATCATGGACTGCGGATATTGGCGACGTTCGATGACTGCAGAGATGCCGGGTGCCTTTGCTGACCACACTGTCCTTTTGGTGATTGTGTGCCTGCTCCACAGTGAAGAGCTTCTCGTCTGTGAAGAGAATGCACTTCCATTTCTTACCGTCTCGACGATTGACTTGGCGTCATCTGTGGAGCCGTACGCGCTTGTTTTCGTCTGTGAGGAGCTGGACTTTTTGAGCTTGTAGGGCTTGAGTTTGAGTTCCTCTGTTGCCATTTTCCGTATCGATTCGCGGTGGATTCCGGTCTCAAGAGCGATTTATCTCATTGAGACCCTCGGATTTCGCTGGACTCGCTTTTTGATGATTTTGCGGTTCCTGGACGCGTTGGTGGTACGCTTTCTTCCTCTTCCTGGACGGTCGCCTTCATGGCCAAGCTCTTGAACCGTTTGACCGCTTTGGAGACGACGTCTCTGCCAACATTGAGCAAACGAACAATTTCACATTGACGCTTTCCTTGACGAAACAGCTCCAAACTTGCACTGCGTTTGCTTGACATTTCAGAACACACATCAATTAACTCATAATAAGTTGAAACACGGACGACTTGCCCAAGAACATGCAGTGATTGCAATGAATTAAAAATTATTTGGTGGCGCTTTAATATATTCGCGCCTGGACGTGTCCATTTCTGTTGCCATAATTTATTGTCACCCTGTAATTCATTTAAGTTTGAACATTCGAAAAATAATTTATTCATCTTTAAATAAGATTCAACAAAAATTAATTAACCTAATGAAGCAAAGAAGCGTTGTTTTTTTTATAATCATGTATAAATGAAGCAGTAGTTTCTCTTTGTTTCCATATCTCGTGAAGCATATAAAATTTCTACTTTAAGTGGTTTTATGAGTTTTGAAAATGTCCGCTGGTAAATTCTTAAAGAATTTCAAAAGTTTTAAACCACTGAGAGTTTTAGAGTCATGAAAACATGAATTCATTTTATTCATATTTTTGCATTTATTTTTTACTTACATGTACTCAATTTCAATTTCAATTATTGAGTGATTATGCGGAATCTTTGTATGGAGTCGAAACTAGAAGTGTCCTAGTCGTAACCTAGCAATGCTTTCCATGCGGCCCACGATTCCTTGTTGATTCATAAAAAAATCACATCAACTAATTAAACTAATTTAGTTTTTAGCATATAGCACTTGCTGTTTTCTTAGTTACATGTATATACAGTAATGTGATAATAAATTTAGTAGGTTGTTATTAAACAAATTTACATACAGTGCATCTCGGTTGCTAAGAGAACGACAGAGGCGTGGTGTACTTCTCTAACCGCGGTATTAAATCCAGGTTCTCACGAATTTATTATAAAGCAAGTAAATGAAAATTACTTGTTTTTTTTTACTGAAATTGTCGAGAAATCGCGGAAGTGTAAATGGTAAACAATAAAAAGTAAGATCAGCGTTTGCTTAAAATTGTGATCTATTATTTATTACCGTTTTCAAATACAATTTGTGTATGTATTATTTAAAAACAAAGAAAATTAAAAGTAAGAGATCTGGTTTGATTTAATTATGTTTTATTGATTCATAATTTTACAAAAGACAAACTCTGTATGTTGTTGCAAATTAAACTTTTGTATTTTTATTGCAGCTATTAATTATACTGTATGTTGTAATTATATTATCACCATTCATGATTAAGTAATAAACATCCACGATTCTGCTCTCTTTATTGTTTAATTTTTTCTCCGTCTTCTAGTTCACGAAAGTGATTCTTAAAATATACAGTCAGTAGTTTTATTTGTGGATGTTTATCTATGTTTTTCTTACTATTATTATATTTTTTATTCATTTGAATTAAACATAATTTTTAAAATATCTTTGATTGGATATCATAAAATTCTGCTCAAAAATATTCAAACAACAACATTGCGAAAAGATTTAGATGTCTTGTCCATTGCATTGGAACGAACGCGGCTTTGTTGCGCGCCTTTTGTGCAGTGTCGGTTGGATTTCCTCCGTCGATTCATCGATTTTTGTATGGAAGTTCAAGTTTTTTATTATCCTCAGAATTGACAGAGAAATTCGTACACCGCTAGGGAACAGAATTTACTATTTTTAATACGCTCATCTTTCCGACATATTGAGATAATCTTCTGCAGACAACCTTCATATCAAAAGAAAAACTATGATCCCTTCGCAAGAGATCAATCGACCCATACCAATAGCAATCAAAGATGCCGAAATCTAGAAATGAAAACCTCTATCTAGTCTTATTAAATAGTGTACCTCCTAAAAATTCATGAAACTCGTCGTTCCATCATTGTATGTATTTATTTATTTATTTATTTATTTATTTATTTATTATTTTTTTTGGCCGGCCAGGTGACCGAGAGGGCTAGGGCATAGGCTTGGTTTCTAGTTCTCGAATCTACCTGGTCGTGGGTTCGAATCTCGCCATGGGCATGGATGTTTGTGTTTGTCCCGGGCTGCGTACAGATATAACTTGAGTAAAAGGCGCAAAATGACCTTAGTAGTTGACGCCAAATATTCTAATAAACCAACCAACCAACCAACCAACCAACCAACCAACCAACCATTGTATTTTCGTGCGAATATTTTAAAGGACTTTTTATGTTTAACTTTACCAGAGAAGGATTAAAATAATAAATATTTAACAATTATGATATTTCTTCATTAATATTTATGTCGTGGCTATTTTGATATTCAAATCGAAACCACAATATTTTATAGTCAGAACGCGAGTAAGCTAATTCTTTTCATTCTAATCTTTGAATAAAAGCAGCGTCAAAATCTTAACAGGTCTGATATTTTAGGTGGGGTTTTTTCCTATCTAGGAAGGTGACATTCTTCATTTCTTTCATTTATGTACAATCTGATAAGACCTTCAATTCTTTTTCATTTTTGAAGTATCGTGACATACACGACTTTCTCTCTCTCTGCTTCTAATTTTCATTATAATTCAGTGTGTAAACAGTAAAAATAAAAAATAAAAAAACAGTAGCAATAATGCTTAAGTTAAAAAAAAAACTTAAAATCCCTAGAAACTATTGACAAACACCTTCATCTTCTTTCTCAATCAATATTTCAAGTCTATTCTGTAAAAAAATAAAATGCAAGAAACGTTTTTCGCTAAGATATTAATCATATTGTTTCATTTTGTAAGATAAATTAAAAGGAATAAAAACAGTTTAAAACCGAAATTCTAAAGGGGAGAAAAAGTAAGATTGAATTACACGATTTCCTCGCGTTTTTTTGCACAGCGAGCGTGTTTTTGATGAATAATTTATATAATATATCGTACACGAGTCTGATTTTTGAATTCATCTCACAAAAAATGACATTTATTTTTACCGACTAGTGTATCATTTAAAAGCGTCAAGGTGATTTAAAAGTCGTTATGGAAAATACATAATTTAACTTTTATTTCAATTACTATTATTTTTATTATTATTATCAAAGATGCCTCATTATTTTTAGCGCGATTTATTTCTTAATCTTATAATTTAAACAAGTTTTATTTTTTCAATTTAAATAGATTGTTATTCAATTTAATAATTGTTTGCTTATGAGATAAAAATGTTTCAGTCTATCATTCTTGATAGCTAGTCGTTAAAACAAAGGTTCGATAATATAAATGTTGTGTCTATGAAAATTGCATATAAAAATAAAAACCACCCTCACATATAAAAATAAAAACCACATTAATATGTACAAGATAAATAGGGTAAGTCAAAATAGGGTACAAAAAAAACGAAATAAAAACTGCCTCAGCAACAGTCAGTATATTGCCAAAATAAATGACAGAATGATAAGTTATTCTTTGAAGTTTGTACATGCATTCACAAATGTCATTGTGATAGTCTCGTTCCATACCCATCGTACGAAGTCTGGCGTAATCGAGCCTCCACTTCTCGTAAGTCTTGCGGTATTGGGGGGAGGGGGGGCACACAGATCAAGTCTTTCACTTATTCCCCACGAAAAAGTCCTGGAAAAATTACATATAAGAAGGCACTGTAGTATGGAATTACCTGTAAGGAAGAAAAAATTCTAATCTCAAAGACATTGGATGCATCGTTAGCTCCAAGATATATCCAATGTTCTGGTAGGTATTTATTAAGGTACTTGCAGACTTACGTGAAAATATTGCTGGACGGTGATTATGAGTGCCATTGGTCGCAAGCTCCATCACACAATATGATTTTCTCCGACCTGTTGTAGCCATTTCCAATTAGCTAGATAAATTGTTTTCAATAAATGAGGGATAACCTAGCATTCTGTCATTTATTTTGACGATGTGTTGAGTGCATCCATCATTTTGACTTGATCATTACAACAAATAAAATATTTTGAACTTTTTGTTGTAATTCTAGGTCTTCGTATTCGAATACTCAACTTATTTCTGAAACTTTTAACCTGTATTCTTTATATATTGAGGGTTATAATGGACGACGATCCCACGGACGCTACATGGTAAGTTCATCTGCATCTTTTAATATCTTAAATTAATTCTTACTTTTTAAATTATTAAGCCTATAAGTTATTCTTACATGATTAATATTCTAAGATTTCTCCGTCTTTTAAATAAAAAAAGAACAATAAATTTTCAGAAATAAGAAAATTTTCAAATATTTTATTTAAGTCTTAAAAAAAATATAGTTTTTTATATTATTATTAATTCATTGATATTTTTTAAAATATCAAATTTAAAAGTGGAATGAAGCTAGGACTGAATTAATTTTACCTATTACATAACATAATTACTTAAGTTAATGTTTTATCATTTATTTATTGATTGTGAATTGTGAATGTGCATAATTGTGATTGTAAATGTGCCAATATTTAATTTTTATAATTGTGTCATTTCATTCTACTTTCTGTCAGTCCATTTTGGATATTATATCCTAGATCTATAAAACTCATATCACCTCTGTCGATTTAAATAGTTAAAATTTTTTAATATGTCAAAAAACAAAATAAATATGATTGAAATTCAAGCTAAAATCGATCAGCCTGTCAGTTCTTACAACTAGATAACTCGATTTCCACTGGTGCGGCTTTATTCATATTCGAATATACAAAATTCGGGTATATTTATCGATCAGTTGCCAATTTTTGTAAATTAATCGATTCGCTCTTTGCTGATTTTCAAAATCCGTGGAAGCATTTTCAAAAAAATAACGAACACATTATCATTAAGGGTTTTTCTGTTTAATTTCCACTTAAATTATAAAACACGGAAATAACTAAATGCTAGACAATATTAACGCATGCATAGATCAAATATTTTCGATTTTACTGTTTAATTCGTACAGAATGTGATCAAAATTTTCAAACACCTTCCTCCAAAGCAATGTCACGTGTCGTAATTCACTTATCATCGGCCTCGGTGGCTCAGCGGTTGCGTGATCGCCTCTGATGCCCGAGTACGCGGGTTCGATCCCGGCCGAGGACGACGAGGATTTTTCAGGGGGAAATCCTGAGATCACGCACTTCCTTCGGAAGGGAAGTAAAGCTGTTGGTCCCGTGTAGTCGTTTGCCGGCTGCACGTTAAAGAACCCTTGCGAGGCAAATTTGCGGCCCCTATAACGCCGTCCTGAAATGACCATAGCAGTTGAAAGGACGTTAATACAAAACAAACCAAACTAATTCACTTATCTATGATGTCTAAGATAATATAAATAGAGTTCAGTGACTTCCAACCTGGTACTATCGTATATTGTCACCTATCACTTGTCCAACAAGTCTGTACGCGAGATTTCTGCCATTCTGCAAATACTCCATTGCATTGTTAGTGAAAATATCAACCGCGAAGTGATAGGCCAAAGAAAATGACAGACGGCGATCGTTGGGCGCTGGCACCTGTGATAAGATGCATCTGGAAGTCTTCAGCTGAAACACTTACTACAAAGTACCGAAATGATACTTTAAGTACACCAGTACAATCACCATTCGGAGGAACAGAGGACCCTAGGTTTCTATGGCCGTATTGCTGCCCGTAAGCCCCACATCACCAGAATCAATGAGAGCGGTGTTTAGAATAATCTACAGCTCACGGAAACTTGGCTATAGAACAATGGAAAATGCCTTAATGAGCGATGAATCTCGGTACCCACCCAGATTGGTGGAACTTGGATCTGGCGATGCCCGGAGACTGCTTTATGCCTGACTGCTTGTTGCCCACTGTGACGTTCGAACGAGACGTTGTCATGGTATGGGACTAATTTTCGCGGTTTGTATTCTGCCAAATTGTCCCAAAAGCAGGAAAAATGGTCCCTACAACTTATCTTGGCATTTTAGATAAATCTGTATTGCCAACATTGTGACAGCAGTTTGGGATTGGATCATTCCTGTACCAATATGACAGTGCTTCTTTTCATATGGTAATGTTTAAGGAGACAGAGGCTGAAGAAATGGACATAAATTTCATTGAATAAATGTGGAATGAATTGGAGCGATGACTGTGGGCTACATCGCCCAAAATCCTGTGATCATCAACGCCCAAATCCTGTGAAGCTATCGATCACAATCTGTCGGAAAGTCTTCATCGGAGAGTAGAGGACATACTAAAAGCAAAGGGAGGTTCAACCTCATATTCATTTTCGTGAAATCATGATTGCACTGCAAACTACATGTATCCGGAAACTTTTGATCACATAATAATGTATTTTCGAATGGAAAATGAATGGAATTAATCCATCTAAACGTGCTAATTACGTTTTCGGACATTTTGTTTAAATTCATATAGTGGGAATCGAAGCTATCCTTGAAGCTTCATAAATTCTAGGTAATATTGACAGTAAATCAGTTACTTAAAATTTCTTTGACCCTATTTGTCTTTGAATGCCAAATATATAAAGAAAAATAAAAGAATAAGCTTATAATTTTCATAAAATACTTGGTTAAAGATCCATTTTCATGATCAGCGTTTCCCTTCCATTTCATTCTGCTTCTTGTAGTACATTTAGATACTATTTTGTATATGTAAATGTTTTTTTTTTTATTTTCCAACTCTAATATTAAATTTAGATGCTTCCCCTCCCCTTACTTTGTGTTTTTCTTATATCTCCTCTCCTATTTGTGTGTTCTTTCTTTTCGTTCAGTTATGAGTGTCCAGTGAGTGACAAGAGTCGTGTCCATCAGGCGAATAATTTGACGGAGGAACAGTTCTCTGAGAGACCCTACATTCACTGGTAGGCAGACCGCACTTATTCTCCTTCTTTATGCATCTTGAAACGCAAATATTTGTTATTCTCGCTTGTTTTCTATCTCTGTCATTGTTGTTGCTGTTGTCAGTATCTTTTTTAATCAAATATTTTATTAAAAAGAACATTTCATGTTATTAAATGCAGGAATAAAAGAGTGATTTGTAGATCCAAGTAATCCTGGAGTGTGCAATAAGTTCAGATTATTATTTCCTGTTATTTAAAAAAATGACAGTAAAGTGAATGAAATTCACACTTTTGGGCGAGTATTTCAAAATATTGCAAAAAAAAAATAATAATAAAATGCGAATATGTAACGAAAAATAAATGAATGAGGACAGCGACCGTAATTTTAGAAAGTGATCGCACTCCATAAAATTTTTGAAAGCATAATAAATAATGGAATCTCCTAATTTGTTTAATAGAGAATATTTCTTCCTCTGAAAGAATTAGAACGATTAGAAACATCCATATTTCCATTTAAATGAGTAGTGAAGCGAAAGTTTTTCGGTTATATATAGCAAACGTTTCTGAATCCTAGCTTGAGTTAATGTGTGTAATTTCTAAATGGAGTGCCCATTAAATATTTGAATTTTTATTGCTCTTGCTCTCGAAAGAATATACAGATTATGAGATTGTTTCAAAGTCGTTTTAGCACTAACCGATTTCAACATTAATGTGTCCTAATTACAACGGATAAAACGTCGCACTCCTCTACAACTCTTTCAGAGACCTTTGATATTAAAGGGGCGAAAAAGGAATTACAGGGCCATAAAAAAACATTTATATATATGAACTTTGAGGTTCAACGATTTCGCAGCAGATTATGTACTTGAAATAAAATAATGTATTAAAAAGAGAAGGAAGAAAACAGTTGGTTTTCTCTTGCTCAAGTCTTGATCATCAATGTAATTCATATGACACCCATTAAGGGGCGGGAAAAATTAGGATTAATTGCGTGAGTGATAATTAAACTGGTAACAAAAAACTTTTAACAGTAAACATATAAGATATTCATATAACCTAAAGGGGGCGTACGTTTGCGCCAACATACAGTAACAAAGCCACTGAAATTGCTTCGAAGTGTTAAATTTTTACGAGGCATTAACTTTTCTACTTAGTAAAAAGAACTGAAGTTTGTGCGGGCAATCATATCATTCTTTTAAAATTTATGAAAGTATTGCCATTTAGTGAGATTAACTAGGTTCTTAATCAAATTATTGAACGAGCAGTTTCCCCTTATTTCAGTTAGTGTTCCCTTCCAAGCAAATTAAGAAATCCAAATGGAAAGATCAAGGCACGAATCAGAGGTGCTACATGTTTCCTCCTGATATGTTTCGAAAAATCTAATTTTTATAATTGAAGTTAGGAGTAAATTAAGCTGCGTATACCTTATGAGCCTCAGAAAGTTCTTTCCAGGCTTCGTTGTTATCTCTAGGGAAAAATATTATATTTTATGTGATATATTTCCTTGTGACAGTAGTCGAGGACAAATTTTGATTGTTTGTCCCATTCATAATCAAGGGAAGAATCAACTAGCTAAAGGTAAGCCAAATATCTGTTATCATTTATCACGGGTGTCTGTCAGCGTGTCGTTGTCTTTCAACCATCGATTGGGGTGAAAACAGTCAACCTCTTTGGCTCCAAAGCACGTACGTGGACCAAAGTTAATTACGCTTTTGTCTGCTCATCTCTAATGGTAGTGCTCATCAGACCCAGTTAATTAACTGTGAATGGCGACCGGCTAAACCTTCTAATCGGCTTTTGAAAATACCCAACGCCAGCAACAAAATTAAACATGCATCGTGAATTTCTTACCCCCCTTAATGCATTTTTCCTGCTTTACTTCACTAGCTGCCAAAGGGAACACGAAAGTTAAGCAGTTTTTTTTTTCATTAATTAATCAGCGTGCAATATATTCTGTTCTTCAGTAAAAGATATTTTTACTGCATTTCTGTTTCTCTTCCTGAATGAAAAATTCACGTGAAAGTCCGTTTGACTTTCTTTTGAAGAAATCTGTTAAAGGAAAAAAAATTAATCGTTAAGAAGCACATATATTGGTTGCTTTCGTTTTGAACAAGACTTTTGAAAAGAAAAGACATTTGCTTTTTCATTTATTAAAGCATTTGTTTATTTATTCATTTTGCTTTCACAAACCACAGACTTCCTTAACACGTCAATCCAAAAAATATTCATTTTCCCATAATCTTAAAATATCTATTCCAAATATTATATTTTATTTGAAGAAGACAGAGCTTTGAATTAATTTTTCAAAATTAAACAATATAATTCATACCGAAAATGTATACGGATAGAGCTGCAATGATGTTTACGAGATTCAAAGTGAAATGGGTTAATAAGAGAATAGTAAAAAAGACATCACAAAATTGATGAACACAAGAATGAAATAAAAAAATGTAATGAAAATAATCAATTATATCTACATAAAAAAAACAAAAAACATGAAATTGATTGGGAAAATACAAAAGTTTTAGGAACTGAAGAACATTGGCAAAAAAGATTAATTAAAGAAAGTTACTATATTACCAAATCAAAAAATTGTCTAGCCCATCAATCATATAAATTAGATAAAAAATGGGAAATATTGTAATAAAAAATTGTAATTATACCTTTAATCAATTAAAAATAACTTTGTACAAAAAGTCTTTGATTATAACAATTTAAAATTTCAAACTAAAGATGTAAACAATCAATTGATGTAATAATACCTCTCAACAATGTATCTATTTAAACTTATATTCTTAATCTTTACTGAGAGAAGAAATCAGTTACACTTTCAAAAAATTTTTAACCTGAAGAAGGTCTTTGTAAATAAAATGACCGAAAGGCCTCGTATTATTTATTACCTATGTTATTTTGTATTAATAAAGATGAATACACTCCTTTAATTTTGTCCATTTTAATTAAAGGAGTGTATTCATCTTTATTAATATATAATTATCACTACTCCTACGTTTATAATATGTTATTTTGTGATGTCTTTTTTACTATTCTCTTATTAACTGTTATACATCACTTATTTTCCTTATGAAATGGGTTAAATTTAATTTGTGCATCTCATTAAAGTGGTATTATTTGTCATGATGTTGCATGTTTTTCTAGGCCGATATGGATCCATAATGTTTTTCAGATGTAGCTTTCAAATCTGTAAACTATATCTGAATTTTGAGTTTGCACCCAAAAATTTCTTTACCAATCCTCAAATATTAACGAAATTAACAAAATTAAACCATATTTTTATGAGCCTCAAAAGTGTCCGTTTACTATCAAGGATGTATCTATCGTTAACTATAGTAAAATATTTGCTATAATTTAAATGTGATATAATTTTATGCTTCCAGCGACCGACGACAAGTTTTGGCTGTTTATTCAGCCAAAATAAATTAAGCTTTTTCCGTTCAGTGTATCGAGAAATTTCTGAAATTTCTGATATTCCATCTCTCTCATTTCACTTATGATTTGTTCGAGGGCACCAAAACTTGGTGTAAATTAAATTTTCAACTTCAATTGAAAGGAACTCTTTAGTTTAACAATGCTTAGCAATTGAGGTCGGAAATTTAATTTTAATTTCGTTGAAATACTTTAAGCTTAGATTTACAAATGAATGACGAGATAACACTCTGTTGCCTCCTGCTGGCAAATGCCCACAAAGGGCTTACTGAAATTGAAAGAAGCTAAAAGAGAAAAATTCACTTGATAGTAAAATCTTGAAAACATTCCGAGAAGGAGCTTTAGCTGTGAAGCAGGAATACAATTATTAATATATTATGAGCAACTGAGCAATCGTGCTTCGACAAAGCGATCGTCGCTTGCGCGTTCTCACATCAATAATGCTTCAAAGATAAACAGAAAGTAACAGTGTATTCATTTTTGACGAATCGATTATTATTAGACATGCCATTTCCCAGGTGTTCTTTACAGTCACGTGAATTCGAAAAGAAGTACGGCTAGAGGATGGTCTCGGATTGGCCTGCTTTTTACCCTCAGGAATGGCGCCGTTTCTGGTTTTGCCAATGTTATCTAGTTCACTTAATATCTTTTTCTTGGAAACTACAACGCCTCGCTTTTTTTTGCACCTTGATGATCAGATTTCTGAAAACAGAATTTGAAAAAGTCGATCTGTTTTCAAGCTATCGTACAAAACGGCGGACGGCCGTGCGGCCGGATCGGATAAACGTACAGACCAAACGTGTATTCTTACAAGTAGCTTTTTGCTAAAGCTCCTAATAATCATCAAAAATTCTTGATTTCATAGACTGAAGAAAAGACTTATCCTCATAAGTTTTCATTTTTATATATATTTAACGTTTCATCTAAACAAATTTTGTAAACAAATTGTTTGCTAAAGTAAATGTGTCATTTTCTTATAAACAGGGAAGCTATCATTTGGATAAATCGTCCTATGATTCTTTGGGCAGTTCAAGTAATGACAATATTTTTCGTTATTGCCTTTTTAACAAAACAGCTACTGAATGTCATTTTATATTGTAATTCATAATTGATTTTTTATAGGTTGGAATTGCCTTCATTAGCCTGTCCCAAGCTTTGCTTCTGCTTTATTTAGGATACAAGGTAAATCATATTTAATATAAATTAATAGCCCGTTCAGCTATTAAAAGAAGGATAGCAGAATATTATGAATCAAAACATCAAGATTATCCACATAATATCCTGTTGCTTCTCTGATCTGTCAAGGCGTGAATTCTACTTGATCTCTGAAGATGTCTTGAATTATCTGTCAGCAGATCTTGCAACTCCCTTAATTTTGGAATAGTGCCTTGCCGGTTAGACCCACTTTTCCAACACATATCATAGTTGCTCATTTAGATTGATATCTGTGAAATTTGAAAGTTGGAAAATATCTGTGAGGTCTATTTCATGTTCCTACAGCCATTCTCGCACACTCCACGCTGTGTACAAGACGGCGTTATCTTACATTTACTGCTCCTGTCATAGACTCCTGAATTAGTTGGTTAATTAGAAAAGTTTCATTATAAAATATAATTTAGAAATTATTCAGACTCATGAAATTTAGAATAATTTCTACTTTTTTCAGGTCTTACCACCCTGTGTCTAATTTTTAATTTTAAAATATAATTTTGGGAGGTTCCCCATATCTAGCAGATCACAAGTATTAACATTATATGGTTTGTAGCTCAGTTGCGTTTCTCTTATTCCAAACAGATATTATGAAATTGATCTTGACTATTTGCGATTCTTGGCTGCCTATTTGCGATTCTTGACTATTAGCATCCTGCCGCCGGGTCATTTTCACTTTCTTGGATTAAAACTGACGCATAGTCATTAGGAGCCGTGTCGTTTAGAAGATGCTCTGGTCCAATTATCTGATCTATATACTCTGCATTTGGCGCATATCTTCTGCAAATGTTTCGTGTTAGCCTACCACCAGAAGTACAGCTGAACTGGACAGGAGCCGTTGTTACGCGATTATCTAGATCATACTTTTTGGCTTATCACTCTTAACAGATGTGCAAATTATTAGATTCAAACAAGGATTTAAAAAAAAAACAGTTTTTCAAGGAAGATATATCTCTGCTGATTTTCTCATAACCTCACTTTTCAATAATCTGAAGAGTGGTAGAACAAAAGGCCTGAAAATCTAAAAATAGTTTGGGGTCGATTGTCCACCCGGCTTATTAGAGGAAGTATTGTCTTGATGCTGGATAATCTTTGCCTGCTGGTCGTTTTTCCTTTACTTTTGCAAAGACTGTTGGCAAACAAACGATGTATGCCATTCATCATTGGCTATTCGACGGTCCTCTAAGGCAACTGTGGTGACATGATTGCGCCTTTCTTCAGTCGGCCGGGACATTTTTCGACCTGCACTTTCTGGTGCATCTAGTCTTCGTTGACTTCTTGGACAGACCCGTTGTATCGATAACGCTTGCTTTCGGACTCATTACACTATATCCTTGAAAACTCATCTGTGATGATGTCATAGACATGGTTTGATTAAGCTTGTTAAATTTATCAAATATGCGTTACATGAATTTAATCCGCACCTGCTTTGATCCGGGGTTGTGCTCGCCTTTAACTGATATCTAGTTGAGGTCCGAACTTAGCAGTTGACTTCTTCCAATGCCTCGGGATGCCTCCCTAACATGCGTCGAACACCATATGTTTTCATTAGTTATGGATGTTGCTGGGCGCCCTTCACGAAACTCTTCGCTCAAATAGGCCCGTGAACCATTTTAAGCCTTTCTGCTCACTATTTTCTTGTCGATACTGATTTAAAATTGTGGCTCGAAAATGTTCCATGTTCAAATCCATTATTTCGGTGAGAGAGCAACTTCACACCAAAGAGTATTGGGAAAAGTAGTTAACATTTTATTTGCGCAGTAAGTTCTGAAACCTACCAGGAAAAGGAAAACAATTTACGTGGAACATTCCGCATGAGATGTAGACACGTGTTAAATTCATTTATAAAGTTATCTAGCTTTACTTCTTCGTTTATAAAATTTAAGTGTCCCTGCTGTTCCGAAATATTATTTACTTTAATAAATTTTCCATCGAGAATTTCAACTGATTAAATTTTATTGAAATAATAACTATCCTCGAAACTGCAAACGCATCTGTTCTACATTAGATACGTTTAAGTTGAATTTTTCGTTTTTTTTTAATTATATAAAAGGAATAATAAATAAGTGCATCCCTTTTTATAAGTAACAATATCTGTTCAAACTGGCATTTTTGAGATATTTTTCTCGATTTTTTAATTTTTCTTTTTACATTTTTGTTTTAGACTAAAGATGAATTTACTATAGACCAGCTATAGACGAATACTTAAATTGACATTAAAAGAAGTTTTTTTGACTTCAGCTAAATTCATATTCTTGGAAAATAAATTCTGAAGAATACTGATCAATTCATTTTAATAAAAAAATTTGCCACAGATCTGTAGAATGGAAAATCCTCTAGATTGAATCGGTATTCTAGTATTATAAGCATGCTTTTACGAGTTTACATTAAGAATATTTTTATTTAAAAATTTTTTTTCTAAATGAGTCCGCTAATAAAACACTTTGAGAAGATTCAAATTTAAATAGTCTAACTATAGCGTAAATTAACGAACTATTTAGAGCGATTTCAAGTGGAAATAAAAATAAAAATGCATTAGTTGGTTAAAAATGGAAATAAAATCAGTTGGTTAAAAATTGGTTCGTCAACTGGAAATGCAATTTACTCTCACGCGTCCTGAAGAATGTGCTCAAGGGGAAACAGCCTTCTTTTTCTTTTCTTCTTTCTAACGGATAAAGAAGGTAGAAAGAAAATAGTGTGGGGTGGAGGTAGCATTGATGTGGAAAAAATATGTGACAGTCCCAAGACCCATGGGAATGGTCCTGAAAGAGCAACATTTTCATGCGTTTTTCATGGGATTCCTTCTTTCTGGCTTCATTCCTCTTGTCACATGATTTTATCCTGCTAGACGTAAGGGAGGTGGGTACTGATTGGTTACAGATCCTCAATGTCACCGGTGAAAGCCACCTCTTTTTCTTTTTCCAGTCTAACCTCCACCTATTTCCCTTTCTTTCTTTTAGCATTCCTCTCTTTTTTGGTACACTGACTTTTCTTATTTTTTTCCTTAACCCTAATGCATCTCTCTATTCCAGATTTTTTTTATTTCACATGCCAAGATGATTTCTCACTTTTATTTCTTTCTAACCTAAAGTACAATTTCATATGATTTTACTATTCTTTAATTGCGTTTACCGATTTGATTCAGTTGCAAATTGCATATATTTGTTCAATATAACATACGATATAGTTCAATAAGTAACAAGATCGTTCATTTCGTAAATTTGTTTAACTTATACACTTAAAGAACTACTTAGTATAGATTACTTTTCCACAAATTCTCCATGTTTGTCTAAACATTTGTTCCACATATTCTCTATGCCAGCATTGAAGAAGCTACGACATGAAGCTTGCTTAAGCTCTCCTTTGTTGCCACCCATGTTCCTCTTAATCATCCAAACTGATGAAAATCACTAGGTGACAGATTGGTATAAATTGAAAATTTAAAAGCCAAGAAAGAACAATAAAATAAAAGTATAGTCGCTAAATAATATGGATTAAAAGTGATGACAACACGGGAGAAAATGAGTTCGAGAATGCATTGGAGGTTGATCCGCATGCAACTTTATCGTCGCTACGTAGACGTGAAAATTTGTGGTGGACTTGCTTGGTAGATAAATTCGCTGCACTCTTGCGCATCTCTTCTGCCATTATCAAACTCACAGCTCCAAAACCACATTTTTTTCGAGGAAATAACATTAGTCACATATACCTCAAAACGTTGGCGATGAATTTCAGCTGGCGATATGCCTTTCAATCGTAGAAACCTGGTTACACTCAAAGTTTGACCATCTTACAAGCGCCGCCTTCTTACAAGTGATGATATGACAAAACAGTAGTCGACTTGCTCTGTCTGAAAGGAAATTTTAAAGTATACGGGTACACTCGTCTAAGGTTTTATTAATTTATTTATTGAACCACTCTCATATTTCTATTTTAAGCTAATAAATTTATTTCAAAAAGTTTAAAAATATTTAGAAGGCTGCCCAGAACTATTAGACCTCTTTTATATCTTAACCTTCGATGCAACTAAAATAAATTAAAATTCACCTGCCTTAAAATTTCCATTACATTTAAGTGGGCATATTTTTTTTTCTTCTTTTCGTGGTTTTTCAATTGGTAAGAAATGCCAGATTGGATAGATTTTGTTAAAATTCACTTTATACACGCACTCTTTGTGTAGCTTTTTATACACTCTCCTTCCTTAATCAATAAATATCCCAACCTAATATAAATATATTTATTTACAAGTATTAATGCATTTGTATAGTATATGTGAACAATAAATATTCTGATAATGATGAACGACACCTTTTTCCTCGTTCTTTGTGGACTTTGAGTCCTTGTGATGAAGGAGAAGATCGATGTGTATTGATAGATCGTTAAGTGGGAAACATGTGGGTTTGTCGATAAAAAAAAAAGACTTTCCTTTCGAATTATTGTTTTTTATTGATTGAACTTGCTGCATCATGAAGTAATGACACAAAGGGAAAAAAAGCCAATAAAAAGTTTATACAGAGCAATTTATATACGTCATATTTTTTTTTTAATAATATTCTTTTATTTCATTTGTCATATACTATTGTAAATATAAATGTAAATTTCTGTAATATTTAATTATAGGCATATTCGCATATTCTCATACTTAATTATTATTTTCTTTGAGCAAATTTTACTATAAAATTTTATGTGACTGAAGATAATTTACAATTTACAATTTAATTTCCCAATTAATTTTTCAATAAAAATTATAAAAAATTATAAAAACCCACATTTAAAAGTAAGAAAATAAAAAATTAAAATCCTAAAATATTTAATTTATAATAAGACTTCCATATTTACAATTATTTCACATATACAGCCCACCCATAATCTACAATCTACATCACAATATTCAATTTAAAAAACCCGCTTTTAAAATCTTCCAGTGGATTTTTGTCATGAATTGTGTGCCCGGATTTTAAAATGATACTGTTGCTCGCTGTCTTTATGTGAATAGGCTGAGACTGTCCTTTTGTGAATAAATGATTTCTGTCATTTAACATACAAACATACTCTTGACTTAACATATGTTAAGATACTTTTGACAAACTCACTACTTTGAGCGAAGAAGAGAGACGTTCGATGTCCATTTCGTTTGCCATGCATTCTATTCTGGCATCACTGGAAATCATTTTATTGAAATGCATCCATCGATTACAATGCATTTTATTGAGTAGCATGCAAATTTGCAATTCGTACAAATTTGTTAAATTCCATCGATTATTTTGGGCTCTATGAATAATTCAGAGTTATTATCGAAATAGGTTCTCTGAATTTGTGCTCTGATTCAAAGAAAACTGTCATTTCGAGCGATTGGTTTTGCTTCGCATTTCCAGTGTAAAAATAAAAATAAGCGAATTGAGCCTGTTAAAATTTGTTTATAGTAGCATTAATAATTGCAACTAAAGAGAAGCATATCATTTTCTTCCGCACGTACAGATCGACCTCAGCTTTAATGATACGAATGGTGAAGTAAAATAAGATGGTTCATGAGCCCTTTTGACCGAATCAAAAGCTTCCAAATGTGCGACTCATTGAATGGTGTAGGAAAAATTTATCTCTACGCGAGAGAATAGAATTGTTTAAGAGCAAAAATGTATATACAGTTTTGTACTATATAGACAAATGTATTTGGATATACCAGAAAATTTGAGCATATGCAAATAATGCTGGGAAGAGCATGGATATAATAAAAAGCTGGCCATGTTTTGCAAATTATTCATTAACTTTTGTTGAGCTATGCCGCGTGGACCCGAATTTACCGAGTTCCGACGTGGACTCGTCGTAGGATGCCATTTGTGTAATCTTTCTGCACGAGGCATTGCATCCAAACGGGGCATCGACTGTAGCGTGCGTTGTCAAGAGATGGAAGCAAGACGGCGCAACAACAGTAAAACAACGTTCCGGACGACCGCAGGAACTGAAAGAACATGACAGAAGATGCCTAGTACGACATGTCAAGAACTCTCGCACTATCCGCACAGGATCGCTTATCATGGTGAGCATTGTACACAAGCCGATGATGATTGCAAATGTTAATGCGAGGCTTCGTTTGGTCTATTGAGTCGATCGTCGTTCCTGGACTTTTGAAGAATGGAAAACTGTTCTTTGGAGTGATGAGTTACGCACGGTATTCACTGTTCCAGTCTGATGACGTGTTTGGGCTTCTTCCAGACTGTTTTGTTCCAACGGTGAAGTTCGGTGGAGGGTCCATCATTGTGTGGGGTTGTTCTTCTTGATTAGGACTCGGCCCATTAGTTCTTGAATCTGGTACGATATTATTCTGTTTTCTGTAATTTAACACTGCTTATTATGAGCTTTCTGTTGAAATAAGCAAACTTAAAATGAAATCAAATGACGCGGAGATGTTAAATGCAACTTCCGCTCTTTCAATTCATCCCACATTCGACCCCTTTCTACCAAGTCAAAAGAGGTCATGAAGGTTTCATAACAAAGTATTAGTTCACAGTCTACTTCTGTTCATACTCAAGTTAATCTGTGAGTGGAGAAAAATGAACTACTCCTTTGAAGTATAACTATGGGAGTAATTCAAATTCGCTCGCCAAGCATAAGACAACCCTGAAGAAGCAACACAACTTTTAAAAATTTATTATTTTGGTGATACTTAAAAGTCAAAACCAAAATATACAAGACAATATTTATATGAACTGTTTGTTTTGCAATAAAAATTTCTCGATAAATTTAAGATATTTTAGTGTTGTAAAAAAAAATTTTAAGGTGTTTTTAGAGATTTAAGCAAAAGCCTTTGAACCAATATGAGAACAATTAAAAACAATAAACAAAAGCATTTAACTAAATACACAATTTACAATATGAAAGAAGAATTTTTAATGTATCATTTATTTTAATTGTTCTCATGTTGGGTTCAAAGTAATTCCTTGGAGATTTTAGTATGTAGATCTTCCCAACTTTATTTTATACACATTTTAATCAAAAGTTTTCAGTACTAATCGGCACGTGTTACGATGTTGAGTGCGTAACGCGGAAACTACTCGTTGGAATTCGATCAAACTTTAACGGTATACAGAGTTTTATGTACCCTATTATTCTTCCAAAATTCATTGTTCTAAGCGTTGCAGAACCTGAGTTATTAACTTGTTGATCTTGGTGGCGGCATTTTTATTTCTGTTCATACCTCAGTTAGCGTTCAAATTAGGACCCACATTATATTAAAAGAAAATGTTCATTCTGGTCACCTCTGTCATTGCTTACAGTTCTGCACCCTGTATAAAATCACCCTGTTTTTTTCAGAATCACCCTGTATAAAATAGTATACTAACAAATAACTATTACAAGTTTGAATTTATTTGAAATAATTCCGTTATTTTTCTTTTTTTTTCAGGGAAATATTTGGCAGCAGATAATGTCGTTTCATTTTATTCTGGAAATTGTGAACACTGTCCCTTTCATTGCCACGGTAAAATTGCTATGAAAAATTACAAAGAGTATACAAACCTATATTAAAAAGGGTATATAATAATATTCTTGTGATGAAAATATCTTTGGTTGGGGGCAATATTATGAAAATGAATATTAACTCTGTATATCAAATTAACAAAATTTTAAATATTTATCATTCACAAAGAGGGAATTGGAAATCGGGGTGGATTATCTAACTTGAACTGCATTTTTCATGTAAAATAAATTTTTGATTTTTGAAACTCGCAGGGTTATTTCTGACTCTAGATATATGATTTATTTCAGATAATTGACGAACCTGTTTCATTGCCCAAACGTAGAAAAAAAGAAAAGCGAAAATAATAATCTTGGGGAAGAATGAAAACAGAATGAGAAAACTCTGCATGGGAAAGGACACAGGCTGCCCTTTGAATAAAACTTAATTCTGTGTTTTGACAGAGTTTTTTCACTCTGTTTTCATACTCCAAACCATATTCCTAGATAATGTGAGAGCAACGACAGAGTAATAAGACGCTCTTGATACTAGATATAATACTAAATGTTTTATTTTGTTTCCACTATAATCATCTAGATTCTAGAGCCTGTGACACCGAGAAACTTCCAGATGACAGGATTCAAGAAACTGCATCAATAATTTATCTACGATTTTAAGTCTAATTGCCATTGAAATTTAATGCACTCCTGAGAACATGACATTGTTCCATATCAATAATTTAATAATATAATTTATCTATAGTCGGGGGGCATGAGAGTTGACCACTTCGTAGGGGAGAAAATGAAGGTTTAACCACGCTAAAATAAGGAAATTAAGGATAATGGTCTTCTTCTCTTACTCCCAGCCCCAAGTTGAAAAGTTAAAAAATTAATTTAGGTCAGTTAGGGGAGTAGAACCTCTCGAATAATGTTACCTTGATTCGACGAAGTGGTTAACTCTCGTGCCCCTGACTATAGCTAATAATTTTTAAATATGAAGAAACGGTGCTTTCTCTTTTAAACACGAGTCATGGTATTAGCAACTACATATTGATACTATTGTGCCCCTTGTCTCCGTTTAATGCTTCATTAAGTGCTTACTTTTATTAATGAAAATATATGGTGCGTTATATTAGGCCATCCTAACTTAGAAAAAATCGAAGCAATGTTCAATTTATTCTTAAGCGTATAAAAAAGCATGGTATCGTTACATAATGGCATTCTAATTTAATACGTTTTTTTTTCAATTAAAAGAAAATTTCATTTTCTGAAATGAATTTTAGGAGGTATAAACCTTATTTCGAGGACCTTCTCTTCTCCATTAGTCATCCTGATTTTAAGGACATTTAAAACATATGTAGGCTTAATAAAATGTGAATGATAGAACTCGATTTATGAAATTTTGAGTCCCGAGCCCCCTTTGGATCCCCCTACAGCCATGTACGGTATTATTCCCAGTACCCTCCCTCTCGCAACCTTTGGAGCTACCTTATTTGAATTTAAAAAACCACAGAGCAACTTCATTTCCAAAATGAAATTTTAAAAACTTTATTAAAAATGTACAATTATATTTAAATATTGCAAGTAATTTTAAAGATGCAGGGAAAGAATTCATTTCAAGAATTTTATGCCAAGTTGAGGTTAAGAAAAGAGCAGTAGACGCTAAATCACAAAATTGATCTAATTTCTAACTAAGGATGTACGAAGAATTTTTATTTTTTGGTTTAATTTTGAATCTCGTGCATTTCAACAGACAGGCTGCTTTCATCAGCATGTAAATGAATGATATTTTGAATTAAAGATGAACAATAGAAAAGTAATTCTGAATTATACAATAGTATTAAACAAAAGGACTTGAGAAAATTTATCCATTTGGAATCATTATAATGGAGCAACAATTTAATGTTGTTATTGGAGGTCTTATGAGTTCTGTTAAACTTTCGGGAATCCTTTGAAATATTTAAAAAGCCAGATAACACCCTCATGAATACGGATAGAGGTCCTTTGCACCTGTCAGCATGGGGTGCCCTTTTAAAATGTCAAATAATTTGTTTTATTTATTTTTAACTTTATATTGGGTGTCAAAATTTACTTTTGTTCATTTCATCTATGATTAATTACCGTTTTTCTATTGTTCATCTTCGTTTCAAAATATCATCCGTTTACCGCAGCGGACGAAAAAGACAGACAGGCACTCGAAAATCACCTGACTATAGTAACCTGAGCAACAATCCAACCTTCATTGTTTTCAAAAAATGAAAAACACTGATTGTTAAAATTCAAGATGGAGACATAAAGGTTGGATTTGCTCAGGCCACTATGATCGGATGACTTTTGAGTGCCCAGGCCTTTCCATTCGTCAACTGCGTCCGTTTACATGCAGATGAAAGCAGCCTTGCTACTGAAATGTACATCCATAGTTAAAAATTAAATCAATTCTGTGAATTAGCCTCTACTTGTCTTCTTTAATCTCTATAAGTAAGGATCCACGTTATTTAAGATTTTACTTAGATTTTATGCCAACTTAAATTGAAAGTGTCTTGAAAATAAAATGAAACAGAAAAAAAAATTCCTGATCAATAATACAGATAAACACAAATACACTCCAGCCATCCTAAGAAGAACACCCAATATCAATTCAATTCAATTCAATTTAATTGACTTTAAGTGTTCTTCTGAGGATGGCAGGAACGCACAATAAATTTAGTTACGGAAAGATCTAATTCGCTGCAAGTGCCTTCTTTTTTGTGCAGTAACGGGAGATAATGCATCACATCATCTTTGTTTTTGCACAATAAAATATGGTTTTGCGTTGTTGGTGATATAAATTATACCTTACCCGTGGCAGTAATTGTACGCCCACCCGAGGAGCTGTTGTTGTTCATTGAAAATAAAAATGAAATTGTTTGCCTATGAAATAAAAATTACTCCACTTGAGTAATAATAAAGAAACAAAAATTTGTATACAAGTAATTCGTACCGTGGTTATACGGTAGCAAAAATTAATGTGACGCATTATACGTCTTAAAACTAGAGGGCAATAAATATACACGCACACCCGTTCAATCGATGCCTAAGAGGATTGCTGACGTGTATGCTGCAAAAGAAGGTCCCCGAAGTGGTGAATAGTTGCGAAATGGGTGTGGGCTTATATTTATTACTCTCTAATTTTGGGAGGTATAATGCGTCATGTTTTTGTTACCGTGTATTACCGAATGCATGCAAATTTTTGTTTGTTTTGCTCAAGTGGCGTAATTTATAAATAAAATAATTTTCATTCCATATACAAACAATTTCGTTTTTATTTTCAAAGAACAACAACAGCTCATCATTTTTATTTCAACAAATGCGTCCATTTATTGCCACGGGTAATGCATTTGTTGTCAGCCTGGAGAAGAGTCAGTTATCACTCCTTAAAAACACATTGCTATATTTTTATTAAAAAAATAAAGCAAAAAAGTCTGTAAATATTTAGTTATATTTATGTTTGTGTGATGTACTTTTTTCATATTTTCCGAACCCAAATATTGTTATGAACATTCGAATGCAAATACGTTTTAAATTAATGTCCCTTGGATTTTTCTGGCGCTATTTAAAAATTTCTGAATTCATAGATAGGCCTTTTACATATGCAGAGGCTACGGTAGTGTGCGATTTATAATCGTTTAGTTTGTGGCGTCATTTGTTTCACTTCAAGCAAAAAATACAGGGCGAGTCAAAAGTCGTTGGACACCTTCCTATCTTGGATACCAATGTAGTTACGCAAATACATCTGTTGAAAATGTTTCCTTTAAATCAATTCATATTATTAATTTTATCAAGCAATTAATAGAAGAGTTTTCATGAATTATCGATGAAAAAGAGTTTGGAATGCTCACAATTGTGTTGCCTTATTCATATTGTCCACTTCAATGAAATTTCATAATTGATTTTCGATCGGTTTTCAGTTAAATCGAGAATGTGTTACGATTAATGTTCACTGCAAACTTGTTACAAACTTCATCACACAAATTGGATTCGGTTTCAACTGAAAATTCGTATATATGACACCAAATCGCTCCATTCGAGCAAAACGATACCCGCTGAACTATTTGCTGTTGGATGAAATCGATAGACTCGATAAGCAAACGTCGAAAAGTAATAGGTGAAAAGTTTGAAACCTAATGGCTTTTATTCACTTAAAACATATATGATTATAGATTGTTTCGTTTGGGAAATCGCTGCTAATTATTAGGCAACAGAAATGAGAGATGCCTTTTATTCTTTTTGTGCTAGCAATCTCATAAGAAAGGAGAAAAAGTGGAACTCTGGAAAATCCGTCATTCTAGATTTTCAAGTGTTCTTTTTAATTCGCGGCATTTCCCCGTGAATTCTTCCTGACTTTGGAATTACTGCATTGCAAAGGATGACTAAAGCTGCAAAATTTCATTTTTGTTTAATAATTTTTTATTAATTCAGTCTTTTTTAGAGTTGCTTCAAACAATTATTATTCTTTTTATTATGCGTTTTTCTTCATTAATATAATATTAAATTTTCAATTTGAATTTTACAGTAAGATAATTCAGTAGCTTATATTTACCATGAATTTCTTTTTTCTCCTAGTTATTTTGGCCGCCTTTGAGGAATTTGTTCATTCCTGTTTTCCTAAACTGTTGGTTAGCTAAGCACGCTTTAGAAAATATGTTCGTAAGTTATTTTTTTTTTCGTTCTATTTTCTTCTTGTTTGAAATATAAGGATATTTTAGTTAGAATAGCAAAATATACAGCCTTTTAGTGTAGTAATATTGCTCTTTTTGGTTAAAACTTTCTAAAGTTATTGTATGACAACAAGCATTTTGTAAGCATTTCTTTGTAATGTTAATAACTCGTTTTACATTCCTTATTGAAAGTAACGCGTATTATTTTCCTGAAAAACAACAGAGCCTCTATAATTCAATGGCTAAATCATACATAAATGATTGTGTAGCTTAATAAATATTATAGTTAAATTATGTAACATATTTATATTAAGTGCTGGTTATCTTATTATCGTTAATGGAAAACGTGCTTGTAAAATTTGCTCATTAAGTAATTTTACAATTTCGGAATATAGTCTTTTCTTTCATTATCTTAAATGATAAATCTCATTTGGGAACATACGTATTTTTAAGCTTTGTAAAGAATATGAAACCGTATAATTTAAACATTTTCGTTTATTTTAAAAATGCATAAAAGAGTTTATACAATGGTACTGAGAAATTTAAGATCAAACAGTCACCTTTAGTTTTCAGAACATGTGCAACACACACTATACGCAGAAGGAAGCTGTAGGATGAATCAGAAGTATCTCCCGCTCGTCCTTATGTAGGTTGTAATCTACACGAATTAACTATTAGGTTAATGTGCCAAGAAAAAGTATTTGTCGTTGAATTTACGTGTAGTGAAAAAAGTTCAGATACTATACAGGGTGTATCTGAAACCCTGTCACAAACTTTTAGAGGAGGTTATGGATGATTCTAAGCAAAGTTCATATGAACATGGCTTCGAATTTGAACGATAACCGAGATATGAACACAAAAATGCCGCCACTAAGACCAACAAGTTAATAACTCAGGTTCTATAACACCTAGGATAATGAAGTTAGGGAAGATAATAGAGTACATAGAATTGTGTATACCATTAAAATTTAATCGAATTCGAACGAGTAGTTTCCGAGTTACGCAGTCAACATCGTAATACGTGCTCACATGTGAGTGCTAACCACCATGTATTACGATGTTGACTACGTAACTCGGAAACTACTCGTTAGAATTCGATCAAATTTTAATGGTATACACAATTGTATGTACCCTATTATTCCCCAAAACTTCATTATCCTAGGTGTTATAGAACCTGAGTTATTAACTTGTTGATCTTAGTGGCGGCATTTTTATTTCTGTTCTTATCTCGGTTATCTTCAAATTCGAAGCCATGTTCATATGAACTTTTTGGCTTAGAATCATCCATATTACCTCCTCTAAAAATTTGTGACAGGGTTTCAGATACACCTTGTAGATATTACATTTACTTGAAAGTCTATTTCAGCAGCTTCTTATTGCATCGAAAATAATAGTGTTATGATAAGCGATGAAAATGTAGGGGATGTTCACATGAAACTACCTTAATTTCAAAAGTTAATTGTAAGGGAATTATTAGTTCTAGAGATTTTCAGTTTGCGATGTCATGAAGAGCAACTAAATAAGTTTAGAAAAAGAATATTCTTTTGCTGCAGGTGTTAAATAATTAGCAAAGATTACATCACAAAAGAGCTCAATGCATGGTGTGAAATGAAAATACAGCGATCTCCAGACATAATGACTCTAGATTTCTTCTTATTTGGGTATGTCAAAGATATGGTCTACGTGATCTTCATGATCTTCGCCAGAAAATTGTGGAAGCCATCAATTCAATCACACTGACATGCTACACAACACATGGATGGAAATTAAATATCGACTGGACATTCTACGGAGCCCACTTAGAAGTGCATACATAGACAATGCAAAACTTTTTGAGTAGCTCTTTATGACACCGCAAACTGGAAAGTCACTATTAGTTTTCTTATAATAAACATTTGAAATCGGGGCGGTTTCATGTGGACACCTTATACTTGTTGATATCTTGGAGAATATTTACGTTTAGTTTTTCCACATTGAGCGAATAAATCATTGATTTTAAAATCATGGAAGAGATTTATACCGAATTGATCGTGTCATGGAACCCATACGGTTCCCATACCTTACATATTTCCACTGTCTTTAAAAAAAAAAAGTCAGATACTTTATTTCTGCTTTTTATTAGAAAAATATTCAAAATAAAAATTATACCTGATATAAAATGTATTTTTTACATTATTTCTGTGACCCAGTAGAATTTTCATTAAGTTTATGCTTTATTAAGAAGAAATATTATGGAATGGGTAAAGATTGGAGTTGAAAATGTTTGGTTTACGTATAATCAGATTAAAACAAAATCACCCTTAACTACGAGGGGCGATTGATAAATAAGGTCTCCATGGCTGTAACTTTTTTATTTGTTAACCGATTTTCAAAATTCTTTTTGTATGTTATACTCACATTTGTCCTTTATGTAATGCACTGTTCACTTTTCGACATAGTCCCCATTCCTTTCCAGGCACTGCGCCAACGCGTGACTAGTTGGGTGAACCCGTCGGAGAGGAATTCCGGAGTTGTTGTCGACACCAGGATTGAATGGCAGCGTTTATCTCGCCGTCAGAACCAACTCATGTCCCTTAAGGGGCTCTTTCTTCTTTGGGAAGTGGTGAAAGTCGCAATGTGCAAAGTCTTTCATTTTTGAACTGCAATTTTTCATCTTTGAACTGTAGGCGCTGCAACGCCTCTGATGTGTGATGACTCGTGTGCGGGCGGACGTTATCGTACTCCAGAAGAGGGTCCAAAGCTGCCATTCAATCCTGGTGTCGACATCAACTCCGGAATTCCTCTCCGACGGGTTCACCCAACTAGTCACGCGTTGGCGCAATGCGTGGAAATGGATGGGGACTATGTCGAAAAGTGAATAGTGCATTACATAGAGGAGAAATGTGAGTATAAGATACAAAAAGAATTTTGAAAATCGGTTAACAAATAAAAAAGTTACAGCCATAAGACCTTATTTATCAATCGCCCCTCGTATAACATGACTGCCATTGTCCTCGGCTCGGAATTTAAACAGCAAGCCAGTTAAAATGACAATGAACTTTAAACTGCAAACAGTTAAAAATCTGTTCTGATGGTCTGGAAAACAACCCTAAGGAAGACGGAAACAGCAGTTCATTAACAAAGAAGACGAGAAAATGGAAACAAAAGAAATGAAACTTGGATAACAATACAAAAGGAAATAAGTGTAATAAAGTGAGATGAAAACAAATAAAACAGATAAATGAAACGTCGCCGGTTGCCGAACCTTTCACTCTGGGGGATCTGTTCATCGGTCACACAAACCCTTCCGCTCCGGATGCTAAAACAAAATGAAAACAAAAAGAAAACCATCAGCGGAAGTTTTTGTAGCGGCAACTCTTCTCTAAGCGCAACCTTCAACAGAGGGGGAAAGCTTAGCATCCGGAGTGTTTAGCAACATGATGATAAAAGGGGAAAAAAGGCAAAAAAACCACGCTCTCTAAAAATAGAAAGACGAAACTGTGATTTGAAAAGAGGAACGAAGACTTTGATTACGTTTTCCTTACACCGCTGAAAACGAATTCTTGTACAGGTAGAATCTAAGCTGATGCAATTCAACCGAAGCACCACCTGAGCCTCTGACGAACGAATTTCACGATAGGCACACTGCAAAAGTTTTTCTCGAATTAAATTACCATGTCTAAAGAATGTCCCCAGATTTCTGTTTAGGTGGTAAAAACGCCGATTTCCGTAAACATCCAAAAAAAAATCTTAATTCACTTTTCTTTGTTACAATCCTTTGTACATTATGTAACTTCGTATAGATATCTATTTTTCTACATTATCCCTGATAATTTATGTATGGTAATAAAAAATTAAAGATAAGATATATCCAGTTATTTTCGTCTTTGGAAACGCATACGAATGTTCCTTTTGTATCTTCACTTAATCACGAACGATTGACTGGCTAAACTATAATTAAAAGTCGGAATTCAGTAATTGGACTTGCATCAACGAAGATATTTGTAATACAATTATAGCATCCTTTTAGTAAACTTGTATCAATGGAATATTAAACAAAGGAAGTAAAACAAATTTTTCAAGCTGGATAACGAAAACTAGCACATGCTTTATGAATGAACGAAACATTTGACAATATCAAAAAGCTATTAATTCGAAAATCTAATAGCTCTTTTATTTTGGTTTATAACTTGGGAATACTCAAAAAATTAAAAAAATAAAATAAAATAAAAACAAGAAAAGGACGCAGGTGCTCTTTACTCGAAAAATTAATTTCAGAATTTATCGAGAAAGAAAGGCCTTTTATCCGACGGATTTTGAAGAACTCAGAATGTACATATGCAATGTTAATGAAATTTTTGTTCTAATGTTCTGTGTTTTATGATTAACAGGTAAGTTCGCAGCTGAACTCTTTCTCTGTATCTTCGGGTAAAGGGACTTTATGATAACCCTGCATTTATAAAATCAGTAGAACGAACTGACCAATTAAAAAATTTGGGTAACTACAAGGGAAATATGATCTCCAAAAATAGCTAGTAATCTTCTGAAGGCTTCAAGTCGTGAAATATGTCTCTGAGCTGTTTAAATTCGCATTTGGAATTGTTCCCGGAAACCTTGCCGCTGTCAGTGATAAACGATCACGAAGTACGCTATCATTAAAGATATCTCCACTGCTGGAAAGTAGCAGCAAGGTAAGACGATCCTAATTAGTTTGGCTTATAACTGCTGGAGACTGATAAGCAGAAAGTCAGCGTTACTTGAAAATAATTTTTTAATACCGTGACAAAGTATTTTAAGTAATACCGTGACAAACGTTCTGTAGAATTAAAACGTTTAAAATATAAAACTGGTTAATAAAATTACATCATAGAATAAAACTGCAAAAGCGTATTTAAAATTTACATTAGAATACTTGCCACCCCTCCCCCCCAAAAAAAATTAAATCCTACTAGAAATCTGAATTTCTAAGGAATAAGAACTTAATGCTGTCGATAACAACATTCTTAGGAATTTCTTATACGATTTTGAAGAAAGTTGAAATTTAAAAAAAAAAACTGCAAGTTCTATTCTATTACATTGTACTTTGAGACGACATGATCCAATTTTTTTCGCACAGTATTCTCATAAAATTTTTAAGGCATTAAACTCACAAACCTGTTGACAAGGCGATGCCTCCAAGAATGATACTAACAATGTAAGTTTTTGGGTAAATCGGTTGGTGACAACCTGCCAAACATTCGTGTTCAATATGAATCTGCATTTTTAAGGGGGGCCGAAAGATGAGAACCACACGATGAATCTACTGTAGGAATTCGTGACAAAGAACTTCATCCCATTGAAATTAATGCAGCATTGCTATGACGATGTTACGGTTTAATAATAGAGGAAAGTGACCAAAAGCGGGCCCCCCATTTTGTTATTGACATAACAGGCAAAAGTACGAAGTAAAAAACATTGGAAAAGGTGGAACATATATTGTATCTAGTTAAGTTATTTTATATGTATTACTAATAAAAACGCCATTAAAAAAGCGATTTAAATTTTTTTTTTCCAAAACATTACTCTAATCTAATCATATGATAAAAAATAACCCAATGCCCCCCCCCCCCTAGTTTCATGAAATGAAATACGTATTAAAGCAGCAAATAATTAGAGAGAACCATTTAATTGAATTAAAGAGAACCATTTATTTCCTATAAAAGCAATCATAAATATAGTAAATTCAGAATTTTTTAATGAAATTTCAGGTGTTCAGTTCTTCAGAGACATCTTAGATAAAAATAAAATAAAGGCATATGTTTCCTTAGAAAGTTTTTGTACTGCAAATTTTGGATCCTACAAAAGAATTTCAAGAAGATGAGAATAAGTAATCTTAAAAATATTGGAGATTCCTTTAGGAACAGCGAAGGAGCCCGGGTTAAGACTACCTCGTGTATTTTTTTTTTTGAATTAATATTTTTCGATAACTATTTCAAATTTACACAAATACGTAGCTATTTTAATAATGAATAAGTAGGTTTAACAATTAAATCACTAAACTTCAAAATCCTATCACAAAATACGTGAAACTGTGAAGCATAAACAACAGATTGCAACTGCCTACAGAACAACTACTTCAACTGCTATACTGCACCATCGTACAGAGCAGAAATTGAGGGCCCCGCTTTTGATCACTTTCCTCTATTATAAAACAATCCAACCTATCTTGTTCAGTTTCTGGGCGTTTAAATTAATATCTATACATAATAATAAAACTATATCACTTATTACTTCTTTCATATCTTTAAGGTATGAATTTTATAGAGCTGGTTCTTAAATGCATGGTGATATCCTCTTCTTTATTTTAATATCCATTATTTAATTTTTGCTAAGGAAAAATTTAAATAAATTGAATATCTGAAATTTTGCTCGAAGTTTTCATTACTAGAGTATATTTTAATTTTTAACGTTTCAATTATGTTATTGAAATTGTTTAATTAATAGGGGTTTATTTTCTTTTACTCTTTTAAAATCCATTCAATTGCTTTTAGAACGATCTTCACAGAGCGATGCAGAAATCACAATCCGCCCTTTCGCAGCAGTTAATGATACTCTCCGCTACCTTGCTGTGCCTCGTCTTCACCAGGTGAGACTCGACTACTCAAGTTCAGGGTTGAACATCTCTCTCTCTCTCTCTCTCTCTCTCTCTCCTGTTTACTCCCATCAACTCCGTACTCCAGCATTTTCTCAATCGATGCATTTACAAAAATTATTTAAGCCTTAAGTTTTAAATAAAGCTTTTTATATCATTGCAATTATTACTTGAGAATAAACAAGAGATTTCATTTAAAAATAACTTATTGATATAAATAATTTATTGTCTGTTGCTTAAATTAAGAGAGCAACAATCATAGTTTTAAATACTTTTATCAGTTTTTATATAAATAGCTCTGAGAATTTGGTATAAAAAACAAATTATTTACTAATGCTTTTTCATCTATAATAAAAATCGAACTTATTTTTGTAGTTGGGGTTTTTAAAAAAGTCACATTAAAAAACTCTGAAATTTTTTTTCATTTACTTTCGGGGTTCTCCGAATCGATTTCTTGTTAATAGCTCGTTAAACATTTCGTATGCATTACATTAGAAAGCAAACTAAGTTTGTCTTCAAGTTCCTTGTTCTTTTATGCTTTTATCTAGTTTTTGTGCGCAATTTCCATTTGTAAAAGTCTGCATACATAAATGAAATAATCTGTGTAAATTTCCAAATTTAAGTTAATATATACAGGAGTTTATAATCCTGCTTATTACATTGTTGTTTTACCTGTTTCTCTAAAACAGTTATTGAAAAGAGAAAGAACCAATTGTTTCTCTATATTTTTAATTAGAGTATTTAGATATATAGTACCACTACAATGAAATTTTATGTCTACTGTTTAGAATTTATCGGACTTTGACTGATTATAAATTAATAAAGCTAAACTTGATTAAAACATTAATTTTCATAAAGGTACTCAAACTGTTTTTTTAAGAGTCCACGAAAAGATTAATATCTTTAAAGAACCGTTCAAATAATTTTTCAATTGTTCTGTAATAATATATCTAATTAGCCATGAAATATGAAAGGAAATCAATATTGTTCTTGATGAATGAAAAGAAAAGAATGGTTTTACTTTTGATTAAATCGTCCCCAAGCACTTATTATAAAACAGTGGGGAATTTTCTGTTCCATATAAACGCGTTACGGTTTCATTTAAAGGAAGCTTAATAAAAACTAACTCCCGGTTTTGGTTAAAATTTGGCTGTATTCAACCGATTTCGTCTTTAATCTAAATTACCGGTTTAATTTATTACATGCCAACATTTGGAAACTACGATCATTTAAATGTTGGCTGTAAAGCCGTAAACAAATGAAAATCGATAATGCAAAGTCTGAGGAATTACTAAGTGCAATAGTAATTTTCCACCCGAAGTACTTGATAAGTTTTCCTTCAAATACGTTTCTGACAGTTGCAGTATTTAAAGATTATATATCCCGATTACATTTTTCAATCGCTCGAAGACTACGTTCCCATATGCTGATAGCGAATTTCCTTTTGTCAATCTATTGCTTTTGGCATTTAACATTAACGCAAGGCATTCAGTTTTAATCTCTTGTCATATTTCTGCCAATAAGCGGATCGCCGAATTGACAATAATGTTTCAGTGACTGGCAAATATTGATTTCGCTATGTATAAACGGCTTCAAAGTTGATATCAAAGCTGTCCGATTTATTCTGTGATGCTGTTCCGCTCTCTAAAAGTGTCGATGAATGATTGAGTGATTCGATAGGAAATAACCTACCAACTTTTTCGTCTGATAATGTAGAAAATGCTTCTAATATTCCTTTCAATGCACATTCACTTCAGAAAAATTTATTCATTTGAGATAAATACCTATTTAAATCAATAACAGCTATTTATGAGAGAAAATGCACATTCGGCTTTCTTTTATTTGCGAGAGGGAGGTTGAATAAAAGAAAGAAAAGTTTCAGATTGGACAAAGATGAATGTTATTTATTTATTTATTTATTTATTTATTTATTATGGCGTTTACCGTGTTAATTACAGAATGATTCATATAAAACAATCATTTTTCTATTGCATAATTTTCAAATGAAAATTTTGGTGATTATGTTTATTTAATTATTCGCCTTGTAGAATTTTGCTACTTTTATTGATAACTATTTTTTAATATTTATTTTTCTGTTTTTTTTTATTATTTTTTCTCACTTTGTATATATTTTTTTATTTCCCGTGCCGATCGTAGCGTTTGTGGGTTTCAGCACTTCCAACGGGCCGGGCACAAACACTTAAACCTATTCCAGGCCTTCTACTTCGTCGTTGTCACCCTTGCTACTGTCGGTTACGGCGATTTTGTGCCGGACATCTGGCCTTCTCAACTCTTTATGGTCATCATGATCTGTGTTGCTCTCATTGTCCTTCCTACACAGGTAAATTAGGCCGCCATCATGATGTCGTTGAGTCTGTGAATGTAGTTGGCGCCAGCTGTAGAGCAGCATGTGTATATATATATGTACATACCAACTTGCTTGTAGACGAATCGATTGTTATAATCACGTCCGTTTCTTTGGCGACTTAAAATTTAGATCTTAGTAATACCATTAGAAAAGTTTACGAAAAATTTGATGCTTATTTAATAATTTTTTTAGATGACGAATATCTAAAAATATTCCATTAAAAATTAAATGCCTATTTTGATTTATTTTACAATGCTTATACAGGGTATCTCACCTAAAGTAAACCAATAGCCAACTTCTAAAATACAAATCTGACAGAGTACTTTCAACGGAAGATTTATTGTAGTTCTATGTGAGGGGTTTTTATGTGTATTCCATTTCCAAAAAAAAAACCGACGCCATTTTCGAATATGGAAATTAACTTTTAAATGTGTAATGGAATCCTCTATTTTTAATGATATTTTCAGATAGTATACAACATTTGAGAAATGCTTTATTCTTGATGTGTTTTCAATTGATCCATCCGTTTAGGAAGAAGAGGCAGTGAAAGTGTGATGTCTCTGGATTTAAAGCAAGGCAAAAAACAGAAATTGTTCCTAAACACAATGGTATATAAAATGGATAATGTTTTTATTTGAACATAACATTCTTACACTAATGCAAAACAATGGTTTTACAATAAATGTTGTTATAATAAATGTTCAACCTTTGTTTTCGTTTAAGTTGATGAACATTTTCTGTTTTTTTGCCTTTTCATTAAATCCAAAGACACCACACTTTCACTGCCTCCTAAACGGTTGAATCAATTAAAAAAAACAAACAACAAGAATAAAACACTTTTCAAATGTTGTGTACAATGTGACAATACCGTTAAAAATAGGTGCTTCCATTGCACATTTCAAAGTTGACATCCATATTCGAAAATGGCGTCGGTTTTTTTGGAAATGGGATACACATAAAAACCCCTCAGATAAAAATACATTAATTCTTCTATTGAAAGTACTCTGTCAGATTTGTATTTTAGAAGTTGGTTGTTGGTTCACTTTAGGTGAGACACCCTGTATAGTTTAATAAAAACTGATGAATGAAACCTTTTAATAATGAAATGCAACGAAATATTTCAAGAAATGAGGCCTCAAAATAATATTAATGAATTTCTGATATCTCGTAATTAATTCTGTGTCGCCATAGAAACAATACTTATTTGTTTATTATTAATAGCTGTAGTAAATGTTTCCCTGACAAAGAGTATCCATGTAAATAACTGCATAATTTCTCCTTTTGAAGAACCTTCATGTTTCTCTACGTTGTTCATCTGTTCAGAAGTTCTTCGGTGTTCTAATTTAAAAATGTTTTCCTTTCTTTTTACCTGCTCATTTTCCATTTTCTTTTATAGATAGATGGTCACGTGGATTTGAGGGCCGCCAATCTCTGCATGACCATGTTGTTAATTGTTGTAGTTATTATTTACGTAACAGTACGGTAGATGTAGTTAGCTAGCTAGCTCGTTGTTGTAGTTGTTGTTTTTGCATGTCTTTTCTGAACTCTTTTCGTTGCAGTGTTTGTGGGTTCCAACATTTCCAAAGAGCTGGCCGCAAACATCCCAGCATCTTCCAGTCAGTCTATTTTGTCATTGTCACCTTCTCGACAGTCGGCTTTGGTGACCTGACCCCTGATATCTGGCCCAGCCAAATGTTCATGTTAATCATGATCTGTGTAGCCCTGGTTGTTTTGCCCACCCAGGTAAATAAGCCCTTGCGAACCACCTGGAAGAAATTCCATTGGCTAACTATCTTCTTTCTTCAATCCCCACTGCGAACTAACGAATCTGTAATTTTTTTGCTCCCTTTTTTCTGATTTGTTATGTTGTGTCACGAGATATGCCTTCGTCGATTTCTTTAGCACTCTCTGTCACTTAATGCCAGTTTCAAATCCATCAGGTTTAAACCATTCACCAAGTTATTTAATTCAATCACTCACCCACCAAAAACACCAACACGTTAACTTTCAGAATACTTGAACGCTTTGAAATAATATCAAAATAATTTTTGTCATTATTTTCTGTTTTATACTTTGAAATTAATACTTCAGTTTGCTTAAATACCTTCGGTGTTTAGTATGTATTCGGTGTTTAGGTATGTATTTTTTTTACTTTTTTTTCGGTCGTAATTTTAAAGATTTTTATATCTTGAGAAGTCAGTTTTACAAATGATATACATACTCGTTTTTAACCTGTAATATTATTAATGCTCGGGTAACATATTAATAATGTTAACGTCATATTAGCTTTTAACGTAAGTACATTTTAGAAACACTAAAAATTCTCATTTTATCCAAAAAAAAAAAATAAGAAATTTCGACAGAAAGGAAGTTTTCATTATGCATAAAAGCGGAAAATTCGAAAGGGGAATAATTATCTACGAGTTTCAGTTCTCCTTGTTAACAGTATTACTCGGAGGACTCTTGAATTGCTTTAATTATCCATGAGGATCTCTATACCTTTATCTTTCTGTGCAAACTGCAATCCAGCTTCTGCCTCCAATTACAACCGAAATTGACAGAGTAATTCAGTTTATAAATTGCAACGAAGATGGTTTCGTCTCCGCCCTCAAATTAATAAGCAGGCTTATGTAATTTTGCCTATACTTTTAGAAAGCTTTTTTTTTTAATCACAAACTAAATATAGATCACTTTTTGCAACAACATCATTAATCGCATTCTGTGTTTCGCTGTGACGTTTGTCTAAATTCTTATTATATAATGTGTGTCTTATAAATTTTCTGCGCTTATTTTCCCTTTTGCAGTTTTCTTTTTCAGCTTACTTTATTTCCTGCCCATGGAATCTTTTAAGATAAAATACTTTTGTTCGTTTTGCGTCTCGCACATCTTTCACTCTTTATTGATCCTGTTTTTGTTTTTTGTCTTTAATTTTATTTTTGCCAATTAACTTTTTTTAGCTTTTCAGAATCTGTGCACTGAGAAGAGGAAGAAAATGTTTATTTTTCCAATGCATTATTTTTATATATGTAACTTCAATCATTAAACGGTAATATAATGTATTTTTTATTTTCTATTTCAGTTTGAGCAGCTCGCTTATACGTGGATGGAGCGTCAGAAATTGGGAGGGACATACAGCTCTCACCGGGCCCACAACGAAAAACATGTGGTCGTATGCAGCACCTCACTCCACGCCGATACCATCATGGATTTCTTAAATGAGTTCTACGCACATCCGCTTCTGCAGGTTCTAATCACTCCAATTTTATTCTAGCTTTTGCAAACACCTAATTTCTTTTATTTCTTTAAAAAATACACTGATGTACATCTAATTTTTCTTCTACTTATATATAACGATTTTTACACAGTTTCGAGGTACTGATTCCAAATACGCAATCAAAGATTATCTATCTCGTCATAATTCCTCACAAAGAATATCTATTTAATCACAAAGTTTACAATAGTACTAAACTTTCTGGAGCAAAAAACAAATAAAGTTGGATTCAAAACGAAACGATTAATTTGCACATATAGTCCAATGCATGTTTAACATCCTAATTATTAAACAGGAGGAATCGAAGTAGAGCAGGAATCGAAGAATAGAAGGAATTGAAGTAGAGGCGGAGTCGAGAGATTTTCTTTCCTTTGGTTTTCCTGAGTAGCTGTGATAGGAGCAATCACGTTGCATACAAAGCAATAGCCCACCATCATGTATCAAAAGAACATTACATTTTGCATGCAGCATAAAAGTTATAATGTAAAGTAATTGTTATATGAAAATGAGAATGTTTAAATGAGACTCTTTTGAATACAATATGCCTCGGTAATTCGGATTTTTAATTATTTAAAAGTATATTAAAATATTTTAAAATGAAACAGAAAGTGTTTACCATCTTACCTAGAATCCTGTTGAAATTTTTTCGCTTTCTCAGTGCTCAGGATTTCTCCATGAAAGTACAAACTGTTGTGGAAAATCTAACATGATTATCAAAAATGGATTTTTTGGTATATTCGGCAGCCTCAAGTTATATTAAACGTGAGAATAAAATCTTTTTTTTATCGGACTTTGAGAGAAAAGCAGATTTCATAAATTATAGTTACAGTAGATTTGCAGATAAGCTAACTTAAAATACTGCAGATGAAATTTTGATATTAAGATAGAATCTGGCAAGTTCTCAGGCAACAGAGAAGATGTAAAGATTTATTGTCAAGCACGTACACTGCAAAATGAAATTTATGTCTGCATCCTTTGAGTTTAGCTTAGCATGCATTATCTGAAATATGTTTTTCCTTTCTCGAATGAAAAAAAAAAGAAATTCTATTTACAACGAGTGGTTATTAAATAAGTAGACTGTCTTTAAGAATTCGACTAAGATATCGAAGAAATACTTAATGACCGTTTCGGCATTTACTACTAAAATTATCAATTTAATTGGTCGTGTTAATTATAATTCAGTCTGAAATCTGAGGAATCCGTATTGAAACGAATTACCGTGGGGAAATTCGCAATACATGAAAATTAGGCAAAATAAACCGCATGCTTTCGAAGATATTCCATAAATTACATTAGATATTACCAGGGATGGATGATTCCTAGCCTTCATCTGTTCTTGACATTACATAGATTTTTCGTCACTCAAGCTTTTCACTGGATTTCACGCCAACGGGTTGCTACTATTTCAAAACCTGTTAGCACAAAAAGCATGCCGCAAGGAGTCATTAATAAGAACGCATTCAATCCAAACCCACCGGTTTTATATAAAAACTAGGTGATATGCCTGGCGTTGCTCGGTCTGTTTGTTTGATGAAATTTTGATGACGTTTCCCTGGCACCATCTCTTGAGTAAACAAACAAACAAATATAAACCAAGAAATATTATATTTACCCCTTCCCCCTTTTGGGGATATGTAAACCTTACTCTGAACCTAACGAACATATGGTGCGAATATGAGCTCAATCGGATAAGTGGTACAAAAGTTTTTAGAACATTTACAGACGCACCCTGAACCTGAATTTTTAGATGTATATATACAACGGCAATTATAACTTTTTAGAGAAAAATTTTGAAGCTGGTAGTTATTTTGATTTAACCAGTTAATTTTCATAATG
>JAHWFO010001074.1:3890801-3943116 GCA_023313115.1 Rhysida immarginata
TTGCATATTTGGGATGATGAAAAGTGCACCATGGGATAGGCCACCCAAAACTTCCTATTCATTGGCTTCATCAAAATTGACATATCTGCTTCGGTTCAAAAAATAAAAGGGGGGTTCAGACTTTTGTATTCACCCTGTATAATACTGTAACGTGATAGCTTTATTATCTCCTTCGTAATTCCAATGCAAAAATTAAAGGAGTTAACGTTTTATACATTTTTTTTGTAGTTTGTAAATTATATTTTGATACTATAAGCTATAAATTTAATCTGTGTTTTGCATGATCATTTTACAAGTTGCGTGCAGTGACCGGTAAGTGATGTCTTTGTGTTAGTATTTAAATTTGGCGAGGGGGCAGTGGATCAATAATAAGATAAAATAAAAAAAAAAGCCTATTGTAGCTCTCAGTATCTTCAAAATTATTTTTCAATTAGTCATTCCTCGTAAATTACAAAAAAAAAAATAAAATAAAATAGTAAAACAAACTCTTTCAACTATTTTGTCACTATCTATTTACCAAATTACAGTATAAGCCAAAACCTGATATAGGGTCACAAATAAATCATTGTTTTCATTTGAAGGTTAGTTTTCATCACATAAATAGCTTCTTTCAAATTAGGAGGTTAGAGTGCTGAACAAATTTTTGATAAATTGTTTAAATATTTAAGAAATGATTCCGTGTAAAAGTAAACAGAACGCTTTATTGCTTCTCCTTTAATTTATCCCAAAAATTAATTATAACATTTTTTCTTATTATAAGGTGACATAAGTGACCATAGAATTAGTATACTTTTATGTGTAGTTTCTATATTAAATAATATTCATTCTTGTAAAAAATTCTCATGCTAGCGTTTAGATATGCAAGAGAAGATAGACTGATCTTGATGTTTCACATTTCCAGGATTACTACGTTGTACTTTTGTCACCATGTGAACTGGACTCGACCATGCGGATGATTCTGCAAATTCCCATGTGGGCACAACGGGTTATCTACATTCAGGGATCATGTTTGCGAGACACCGATCTCACCAGGGCCAGGTACGATCTATTCATAATTGGAGAAACTCCAATGACATCTTGAACTTTTAAAAACCGTTAACCCCCCCCCCCCTCTATTTTGTTCAAAATTTATTGTAGTTGATTGAAAATTTTATGAAACAGAAATATTAATCACATGTTTTTCGTAGGATGGGAGAAGCCGAAGCTTGTTTTATTTTAGCCGCGAGAAACTACGCGGACAAAACTGCTGCAGTAAGCAATGATTAAGTTTTCTATCAATTTGTTTTACGAAATTAGGAGATTTAGATACGTATGTGTAATTTTACAACTTTTAAATTTATATATTATTAATGCTGATTAAATTATGCTTTTATAAATATTTCATTCTAATATTCGGTAAAACATTATAAATTTGTTAAAATGTTTTATAAAAATTTTATATTTCGTCAATCCTGAAAGTATTACTAACAAACAATTTTAAAAGAGGAATATACATCCAAATCATTAAATTGTTCCAATTTGGATTTGTGTTTTCTCTTTGTCTTTTTCTTTTAATTTTAAAGATTAATTTATAATGTCAGTATCATTTTACAACTTTATTCTCACGCCTCTGTTTCTCTTTTTTTTTTCTTCCTGATAGGACGAGCATACCATTCTGAGGTCCTGGGCAGTCAAAGACTTCGCACCTAACGTGCCCCAATATGTCCAGATCTTTAGACCGGAGAATAAAGTTCACGTCAAATTCGCAGGTATGAAATTTGCAAGAGAACTGAAAGTCATTTTGCATTCTTTAAGTTATAAGCACGTGTAATGCATTTCTTTAATTTATCCTGACTAGAATATGTGGTGTGCGAGGATGAGTTTAAGTATGCGCTGTTGGCCAACAATTGTCTCTGCCCAGGTACATCGACCCTCGTCACGTTGCTGCTTCACACATCGAGAGGACAGTAAGTAGGACATTCCTAACCTTTGTGATTTTCCTTTGCTCTTTTTTTTGTCATTTTCCAATGAATGATAATGGTTCCTTTATTGGAAGCTGGCCTCAAATTGATATGCATTCTTTTTGGCCAAAGAACGTTTAAGATCGTTAATCAGAAACGGTGGACCCTTACCTTTGCTTGAAGGACGTATGTCTGACGCAGAATTTGTGTCTTGTATAAATTAAATTTAAAACATCTTCAATAAGAGTGGCACTGAATTTCGAACAACCTATGCAGTCTTCCCTATTGCTTGTCATACGCAATATTTATGCAAATTAAAATAGTTCACATCACATATTTAGGAGATTAGATTACTTTTTCAGTGATAAGAAAATAATGAGAAAAGATACTTAACATTTCTCTACAAACCATTTTCTTTTCGTAGAAAATCTCTATAACAGACACCGCAACCGTTCCTGTCAGATTCGGTTTCAGCTCTTTATCTCATTAAGTGCAAACATATTCGAAAAATCCTTCGTTTAATTAAAATTGCCTGACAGATAGTCTGTATATGTCCTTTAAATTCGCTACTATTATTGTAAGGATATAAATTTATGAAAATATTTAGACAAAAAGATTGTCCAGGAAAAGACTGTTGAAAAAGTGGCCTTCTAATCTTATTTAGTTTTTGGTGAAATTCAAAATTCAGGCTCTTTTCGCTGAAATTTTGCTAGCAAATATTTAGCACTTTTTTTAAAGTACACAAGAAAAAAATCCTCAAATAAGTCATATAAATTAACGAAATGAAGAAAACGTGTTAAGATCTGAATTTGCGGAAATATGGATGGATTCGTTGAGACTGAATAAAAAGCGGCAAATTCACCTGATTAGGCCTGCACCTGATATCCAACTGCATTTCATGATCCTTCACCACTTATATGGCCAATCCCCATCCTTAATCACCCATTTTCAGCATTCGTCCCGATTAGAAAACACTTTTACATATCCAAATTAATAACAGAAAAATTATGCTGACATTTATTTTTCTTTGTGAAGAGAGGGTCAAACGTCCCAAGAAGAATGGCACCGTCTGTATGGCAAATGTTCCGGTAATGAAATTTATCACATCCGCTTAAGTGAGAGTCGTTTCTTCGGCGAATACGAGAACAAAAGCTTCACGTACGCCTCCTTCCACTCCCATCGGAAGTACGGCGTGGCCCTCGTAGCCGTCTGGCCCACTGACGTCCCCAACTCGACGATTTTGCTCAATCCGGGACCCTACCATGTCATGAAGAAGTCAGACATCTGCTTCTACTTGAACATAACCAAGGAGGAAAACAGCGCCTTTATTCTGGCCAACGCCAACAACGAGTCGGAGAAAGTCAAGACGGCCGAACCCCTGAAGCAGTCCAATCCTGTACTCACAGTCGGTAAGTCCATCAAAAAAATTAAATAGCAGTGAATCAGCCAGTGTAGTTTAATTCCAAAATAGACAAAAATAAAAGGACATAAGCTTTCAGAATTATGCAAATTAAAAATGTAGCTTTTAACAGAGCAAATTCTGATTATTTTTAAGGAGGAATGATAACTATCAGTGAGGATTTTAAAATATTTTTAAATATTCAAAATAGAGATTAAATATGTAGCATGTATGTTAATTGTTCTTTAAAATAGTCCGACGAGATATGCTTCGTTGTGAGCTATTGAAACCTATTAACGTGGTCTTCAGACTCTGATAAAAAAACGTATGTAGGCCAGACTGAAAGTGTACGCCGGTGTTTCATGCCAGACTGAAAGTGTTTGTTATTCTAGGAGCAGACTAACTGCGTAAAGTAGATGTTGACGCTTTTTCTCATAATTTTTGGTGTTAAGTTATTACTTTTACTCTCTCGACAAAATAATGGATAGGGAAGAATTTCGAGCCATGATTTTCTGCAATTTAAATTAGGTCTGAAAAATAAAACCCAGGGTGCAGAAAAGCTTGAAAATTCCTTTGGTGGAGGCATCCGTCAACGTAATAAAGGGTGGCCTAACACATGTAAGCTGTGTTGCACAGAGACAAACAAGCGTGGACAGTTCAAATTAGGTTGATTACAATGCATATGAACTGACATTTTTAAAATAAACATCTGTTGGAATAGCCAATTTTGGAATTCGATTTCGCAACATCATTAAGATTAATAGCGAATGAAATATTTTCACCACCATTCGTGAGAACATCTTTTGGAATAGCCAAAATTTCACGCTCGATACGTGTTCGCCTAAGGTCTTAGAGATGGTCTTCTCATGATCTTATAAAACGAAATCTAATGGATTGAGATCAAGTAAATACGGGGCTAATCGACGCTACATACACCTAATGCTTGAGATAATCCAGTACGATCTTATTCTGTCCGAATGTTCGTGCAACAAATAGAAAATAGCAATTGTGGGTTGAGGACGTGCACAATCTTGCATAAACCACTGATGTGTGAAGTCAGAACCGCGGAACTTTGAGAGGAATGAATTGCTTCTCAAGCACATGCCTATATGATGACACTTTTTCTCATAATAGATAGGATTCCAAAACCATTGGTCCACGAATCCCAACCTTTAAAAAAATGCCTTGATGCCACGAACCTATCACACAAACAATCGTCAAAACAGGCAGCAAAATTGTAGGGACGTTTTTGGGCTACCCTATGAGCAGCGCCATCTTTCCACATGGGCGCCCCGGGCGCATGCCCGGAGGCCTTGGTTTCCTCAGTTGGAGGGGCCTCTGTTTCCTCGTTGTAGGAGTAAGCCCGGGGGCTCCAGGGGCCTTAAAGACGGCCCTGCCTATGAGTCTTTCCAAAATAAACATGTTACCACAGTTAAGTTAGAATCGTCGCACAGTCAATACTGAATGGTATACCACCGTTTGTTTGCCAGCATTCTATGCGATAATATAGAAAAATTCGAGAGTGTTCTCCCCTAGATTTTCTCTGTATCAAACCCTGTACGATAGAGCAAAAACTTTGAAATAACGTCCCCCTAAAATGGGCTAACTTCCAAAATGAAATCAGGTTTGTTTCAAATCGGGCGTTGTCGAAATATGGCCTCTTTTCAGTTATTTTAATTAACCAGCAATTAAAAGGAATAGAGAAGTTTAATTGTTTACTTTTGTTGCGTCATTTGCCATTGTGTTTCGTCATTATAAACATTTAAATAAAATTTTATTGGTTTACCTTTATTTAAAGTCTTATTTTTTGAAGAAAATCGAGGATGTGTTTAGGTAAAGTACCAATTCCGGTTGACAGATTTGGTCCAACAGTTGATACAGATCTACAATTTTGGTGTAAGGACCAGATATTAAATTTCATCTATCTAGCTCTTCGCATTTTTGAGTTACCGTGTTCACACATACGGACATAATTTCAGAAATGTGTTTTTCGGACTAAAGGAAGTCTAAAATGAAAATCATGAGAATCTCGAAGTCGAATTTTTTTTTCATTACAATATTTTCTCTATTACGAGAAGGTTAATAAAATACCAAGAAGCAAGATCATCAAGTCAATATAATCTCCTTGTGGATTAGAGGTTTCCCCGTTTTTGGTTGGTCCATGCCACAATTTTTGCTTAATTTTTGTGGCATGCCGTACACAATCCAGACTGTACAATTACAATCATTGCACCATGGCATTTCCATTTATTCCCGACTGAGAATATGTGCAGATTGAGGTCCTGGTAGCATAGGAAACGTCCTTGCGGATGCCATGCAATTACTCGTAATTGTCTGCCTGATTCGACGATTGGTTCCAAAGAATGAACCATGGTATTCAATGTCAAGGTGAATAAATCAGTGAAAAAACTTTGGACAATAATTTTTTATCTTTAAACATAAAAACAGAAAACTTTCAATCTGGCCCTCGTATATGTCACTATCTGAAATGAAGTCGAATAATTTGAAAAGGTCGATGATTTTTGATAAATTGCACAACGAGGCTGATATAGCTCTAGTTTTAATCTTATCTTGGCAACATTAGAAGCCATGCAAATATTGAGTTTATTTCTTTAAAAACAATCATAAAATTTATAAAATATATATAAACTAGTTAATTAAACACTGTACAACAATTTGAAGTTTTTCGGTCCTTTAGATGAAACTATGTGATTCTGTATAAACAAAAGATGTTTGTTTCATATATCAAAACCAAAATGGTCCATCACATATCGTTTTTGTAGGATACCCACTTCTCAGAGAAATGTAACAGAGGCTTGATTATAGAAAACACAAACACTAAACGATTTTTTTAGTCGTTTCCTCTTGTAGGCATTTATTGGTGTGTCCCTGATAATAGACCAGCAATACTCAGCATATTCCATTCCATCGTTAAGTTCTGCCTGTGTGATTTCATGATGTGAACATGTCATGGATGTAGATGGTTGAAAGTCAGGATCTTGATAGTTTGGGTCATCGGAAGTGTCTTCCTCTGAATCAACAGTATATTTATCTGGAGCTGTAGGTATAAGAAGATCTTCAGAATGAGGAACTGGTCACATAGCGCTTCTATATGTGCTACAATATACAACGTAGATACGTAAAAAGCTAAAATGTGGATTTTTTTGGAAAATGATGCGTGATAAACAAAAAATAATTACAGATTCGTTATTTTCAGCCAAAAAATATACAAGAAACATATTTTCATCTAAAGGACATTTTTCATGTTGTACAGTGTAATTGGTATCAAAATCTTGGAATCGTTTGCCGGCTGCACGTTAAAGAACCCTTGCGAGGCAAAATTTGCGGCCCCTATAACGCCGTCCTGAAATGACCATGGCAGTTGAAAAGGACGTTAATACCAAACAAATCAAACCAAAATCTTGGAATAGAACAAGAAATTAAACGTTAACGTACACATATGTACAATACAGGATATTTTTCTTAAAAGCAGTGATTTCCTGAACCTTGGACAGAATCAACTGGCCCTTCAGTGGATTCAATGACCAGTGTTTGATAACACTAGTCAACACACATTTTGTAAATTAAGACCACACATAGTGTTCTTAGTAGTAATTTGTATGTAGAATCCGAATCTGCTTTTACATTTTTCATATCACGTCACGTTTTCAAGTTATACACTTCGAGACTTCTATGTTAAAGTAATGGGCGTGAAGGGAAGCGGCTACAATGTTGAAGTATCCATACTTTGGGGCCGCAAGGAAATTTACCAGGCCCCAAACACTGAATGATTTAAAAATGTTTCATTGTAAAACAAGAAAGCTGTGCGTGCTAGAGAAATTTAAAAATTATATTCGTAATCAGCAGAAAAAAATACTACCAAAAATTACCCACTTTCATTTTGTCACAAGAAAAATCTTAAATTGTTGTTGGCCAGTGTAATCGGCGAATTGTTGCTGAATGCACATTAAGACGCATTATCGCCTCGGCAGATGAATTCATTTAAGCAAGAGCAAGACTTCGAAATCCAGAAATTCACTTGAGCAAATTAAAGACGCAGGAGAGAAATCTGATTTGTGGTTGTACCTGCGCCATAGAATGGGGAGCTTGCGTGACGATGGAATAAAGGGTCATCCGGTAATTCCAATTTATCCCAGCTGTTTCTTCGCGAGTGCTGATCTGCATGCGTCCCCTTTTCAGCCTTTGAATGCTCTGGGATAGAATCCACATTGGCAAGAGCTTAGAGATAGCCGACGTTTGACATTCGCTGCGCCGTTCGCGCGACGGGAGGATCAATCGTGGCGCCTGCTATGAAGATGTTGAGAAGCACGTTTCACCATCTTCTCTTTCTATCGAAGTTCGGTCTCTGATAGAAAGGGAAGAAAGGGAGATTGTTACTAAGATAAAAAATTTTATAATAACCCAAAGAAGGTGTGGAGGGAAAGCCAGATAATATAAATCATACCCGCAATAAATTGTCGCCGCTTATTGCTGTTGTGGATGGCATCACATTTCTGAATGTTACGAAGAAATCCAATACGAAATATTACATCACCTTCATAAATAAATAAATATGGACAAATAGAAATATTCATTGTTAATTCTTTGAATTATTAATCTCCGAATATTTATAATGTTGTTAAACTACAACCTCAATTATTAATGTCGTTTAATAATGTTGCCAAGATATCTTTGACAAAAGTAAGCTTATAGAAGATTTTTTGAAATGTTTTATTAAATAATAACACATATTTTTCGCGAAGAATTTAATAGATTTTCACTAATAGTTTATATATATATATTTATTTAATTAATTGCATTCTTACTAATTGTTTAGAAGTAAGATAAAATATTTGTTATTAGTTTTATCAAAATAATAGTTTTCAATTTAATCTTACAGATTTTGAATGGAAATAACATTATGATTAATGTGTATTGATTCAAAAACTTTGTAGCTTTGTAATTGAAAATAGAGCTTTTTTTTCCCTTTATATACCGATTTAGTAGAAGATGTAGATTTTAGCCCTTTTATTAATAGCTGATTGTAAAATGTAATAACTAATGCATCTATCAGTTCTCCATTCACTGGCACTTTCTCTTTTATCCCTTTTTTCTCTCTTTTTTTCTTTTTTTATGTATAAATATTCTCTGATTCCCGCAGGCCTCGGCTCCGTTGCAGGTCAGCGCCATTAAAAGTAGACCTAACAAAAAAAATAAAATAAAAAGAGTAAACGTTCAGGAGAGCTCAAATATATTTATTAGTAGTCTATTCTTCTAAAATATTCCCACTCCAGTTATCTGAATTCTATCTTATGCGCTTAATTAGGCGAAGTCGGCTTTGATTTTTATTTAAGTGCTTTCTTTTCATTTTTTTTTTTTCATTAAAATTCAAACAATATTTTGATTTTAATCCAGGCTTATTTTGATTTTTTTAAGCCATCAACTTATAGTACAAATAACCAATTAAGATATAATTGCAAAATCTTTATAAATTTTTTAATAATATTATTTTAATATTCCTTATTGATTTTCTTTTTTTTTTTTTTTTTTTTTTTTTTTTAAAAAAAATTTTCTTTTGTTAATTTTTTTTTTTTTTAAAGCCATTCTATCCCCAAGGTTTCTAATAAGGAGGAAGAAAAAAAAAAAAAAGAAAGGGGGGGCAAAATTGGCTCTCTCTAAAAATACTTTCCTGAACGTTCATTTTCGTGTGTAGTATCAGTCACGTACAAATAGTAGACAAGTCCATGTTGTCCACTGTATATGCGTTGCACGTTAGTAACATGTGTCGATAGCGCTTCTCATTTAATGAATATGATGTAATTTCCTAATTAGCTATGACGATACTTAAAGCATGGTCTGTTCTTTAGGAGATAGATAAACTAGAGCAAAAAAAATTACGATAGAGATAAATTAAACTTCATTAAAAAATAATAATAACCGTTCGACCTATTTCTTCTTTTATTTTTGCATGTGTAAACTCTAAATGTAGAGGAATGTGAAATCAAGCGTGTAAAGTTTATTTTTTGAGACCTTGTAGTGGTGAATGTTAATCGTTGCACACTGTTTGCGGACTGGTAAGAATAGCGTCAATTAATTGAACGTCTTCTGCCTACTATTCAAAAATTTGTTTGTTACCGGCACATGTGAATCACGGCAATGCATAGAATCCCTGAAACTTCAAGATAATACGTGTATATAAAATAAAAATAATCTGTACAAATTTCTCGACCTTTACTTGTTGTTTGTTGTCATTATATAATTGCCGGAAAGCAATTGAAAGGAAGACATTATCTGGTAATAACTTCCCCTCAGCTGAGTTTCCTTGTCTGAATGTAAAAAAGAACGTCGAGATCCTCGGAGTATTTTGGTCATCATAATAGATGTCTAAGACTCCAGGGCAATGTCTATCATTTGAGCACGACACAAGGGGTCTATATATAGCTCTACTTTGATGACAGTTTCCTTGTACAAGAGACCTTTATGGCATGGCAAGATATCCCGATGGATGAACAAATCTTATTCGGGATTGCTGTACAAAAAACTAAAAAAAAAACAATTCATAGGAACTGGGAGATGTCTTAGAAGACAGAGTGTCAAATTAAGAAAATGTTTTTGTGCTAAGATAAATAAGGAAGAGTTGCTCAGAAAATAATGCCCCACATTTTTTCTCTCAGCCAATAATAAAATTAAAAAGTTAAGTCTTGCATGTTGCACATTTGAAGTTTTCCACGTTTATGGCGAAATTACAAGGCATTATCAATAGCGCAGCTGTAGTAATCTATTAAAATGGCGTTTGTGAACGAACTACTCTCGTTACAAACAACAAGCCTTGTGAATTCCTGAGTTCTAAGAGTTAAAGCTTCAGGAATTGGAGAGACAGATCTACGTGTTCAGTCGCTCTCCGAGCCTTCTGCCACAGCTGTCAGCCCAGACGTTCGAACGCGTTGATGCCACTATTCATGAGGATCGGCTCATCAGAAGTCGACAATCAGCCACCACCACGACAATGCAGTTTCCACAAAAACTGAAACGGGGAAAGTAATTTTCAACTTCATTTGGACTAGGTCCCCATTATCCCTCCTAAAGTTCCGATCTGGTTTTTTGTTTTTCATCCTTTTCGTGCACTCAATGATACGCTGCGCGTGACAGGGTTTGAAGATGACTACATGAACAGGACAAGAACTGGTATTACTTCATTTATAATTTGAGTAATTTTCTGTAGCTGTGCAATTTAAGTTAAAGTTGCTCCAATAAATGGTGCTCATGAAAACATTTTTATTTAGGTTTTGTTTCCTATACCAATTTCATATGTAGAATGATCTCATCTGTTTTCCCATCTCTCTAATAAAGTTTTTAATTAGTTTGGGTTTCTATGAATTTTTTGATAAGCCCCCTTCCCGTTGTCCATTATATTGTTACTTTGCCAAAAATGCTAGTTATTCTATACTAAGTTATTTATAGGTAAAATATATAATGTCAGAATATATTAACTTTGTCAAACTTTGACAAACTGACTGTACATTCCATAGAATATGTAGGAGTTCTATACATTATCTTTGTTTCACACAAAGCCGGTAACATATATCAACATCGCACTTTAACACCTCACTCATTACCTCATTGTTTTAAAGATAAAAAAATTTTAAGATATTGTAGTTTGCACTTTTCTCAGAAGACGATCAATTAATCTCAAAAATTGTGCTTCCATATACGTAATACTAAAATCATTGTAATATCAAGTCTTAAACTGATAAATTAAAGATCTTACTGCTGTATAAAAATCTTAAATTTTGAAGTGAACGCTTATGCTTAACTCAGAGCGAAATCGCCGCCTTAGATAAACGCTTAACTATAATTATTAAACGCACTTCCCCCCTCATCACAACGTTCATAATTCATCCCTTGAATTCTAGATGATTATTAACGATGGGTCACTTTTGTTCGCTTAGCCTTAGAACCGGCTGACACCAGGCCGATGTCAGAGCAGAGTCCGAGCGAGAGAAGGAGGGTCGGGAACCACCTGCAAGTACCCTCTGATGGAACCACTAAGCCCGGTCTGCTCAACGTAGGTCGACGGCCTAGTATCGCCCCTGTGCCGGCAATGCTCGGTACGAAGCCCAAAAACTACTACTCAACTTTTATAACTTATGTTCGAGCGTAAACTTTTTATATATTAGCTTAACGTTTTCAAAATGATAAAGAAAAGGCCAAAAAAATTCTCTACAATAAAATTTCGTTATTGAATAAAGTGGAAAAATTCTCATACAGGATTGGAAAGTGATTCATATAGAGCCGGCCCGACAAAATGAGCTGTAACAACAAAAAAAAAACAAAAAGAACAATATTAATAATAATAAAAATACCATATATACAGCAAATAGTAATGAAAATTGCATTTCCTTGGATTGTGTTACGTTGATTGGAATCAGAGCAGGTGTTGAAACTGTGCGCCATTTTCGTCAAAGCACGCCACTATGCGCTTATTGCACTTTCTCCGTGACTCGCCGCTGTGTTTCTCCGGTGATGTTCCTGATTTCAGATAAAATGTTGTCCTTCAACTGTTGTAACGTAAAAGGTTTGTTTAGATTTTATCCTGTCCTTCAGTAAACCCCATAAAAAAAATCCGTCCTGCTCAGGCAATACCCTCTTAGATAGTTGGCTCAGGCCGGCGGATCTTGGGGGTCACAACCCTTTAGAGATGACATGGTTGCGGAAGAAGCTCTCAATCAGTTCCATGGACATATTGTACGCTTTCTGTCAGTTCCACATCATCAAGCTGCTGAACAATTCGTCAAAAATACAACAATATACGGTGCCGTCCACTTTCGTGTCGAAGACGATCGGTCCGATGATTCGTAACCCATCCACCCATTCTGTTGTGCAAAGTCTGCAGATTAATATGTCGCAATTTTGATCGGTTATGTGCATCAACTGCAGAATTATAGTAAATTCATCGGCCCGTTTCTATATGAATCGCCTTGAAGTTGAACTTAAAGAATTCAAATGGTATCCAAACCTGCAACCCCGACATTAGACTCATATACCTTAAGCAATCATTGCGTGTAATGAAGGATTCTAAACATTAACTTTAAATTCCAATAAAAAAATATTTAATTTTTAGTATTCTATTTACCATTAATCAAAAATTTAAACGGAATAATACTCAATATCAGACGATTATTATTTACGAAACTATAATATTACATTTCTAAGGAACAACTGATAACTGCAATAAACTGTTTTCTAAATAAGTCATATTATCAAGCTGTGCTGAATAATATTTTAAGTCGCCTGTTTATCAGCCTAATCATTAGTGGATTTTAAAGATTTAATGGCAGATTTAATAATAATAAAAATTCATCCGTAATCTTTTAAATATATCCATTAAGAAAGTTAAATAAAATTATCCGCAAATATAAAGAAATAAAATAAAATTTTGTAAATGAAAAAGTAAAATTTTCTTAATGAATTGTGAAGTTCAAAAAGACATATCGGATGGGAAACGGGTTCTTTCTTTAGTTGACGGGAAACGACATTGAAATAAAGTAGAATTAGAACCTCTAATTGATAAGAATTCAGATGGCCGAGGATTTCCTTCACTTTATTGTAGAGAATTTGTAGTTCTTTTTCCTTTCAACATATCAATTTTCTTTTTCTTTTTCTGTTCCTTAAATTAACAAATTAAAATGTCATTTAATACGAAGCTTAAAAATTTATCTCTAAACACTTACGTTGTTTTATGTTGCATTTTATAGAGAGCAGATATTGTCACGGATTGATGGAAAAGTTTGTAATCTGTGTGTAATTATCCTTTGATGCTAGGGAGCTCTTTGAATCTTTCGGAAACAGGAGAGGACTCGCCTGAGGAAGACGAGCCTGGAGACGGTCCGTGGGAGACCCCCTGTGAGCTGAGCGAGTAAGTGCAACCACAGAAACGGAACGAGAGCGCGGATTTAGTAATAACGGTAATACATGTAGTAATATCTATGAAACCACATCCACACTAAAAACACACTTGTTCGTCTTTCTGCGGAACTGGGTTTTACCGGTAAAAATCTTCTCGAAATAATTTTTTAATTACGTGATTTAATTAAAAGCAGAAATATCTTAATACAAGAGAATTCTTTATTCTCATTAAGTAAATAAATTTTCTTTTAATGACTCGCATTAATTTGATGGAAATTCATTAAGGAACATGAAAGCATCAGTAGACTACAGTTTTAAGTGGTTTTAACTCTTTTATGTTAAAAAGTGTCCCGCGTGAAATGACTTAAAAATATTTCTATACAGTTTCTAATCCAATAAAAAGGAATTTTTGAAGCGGCTCATAGCCCCCACTTCTCCCCAGTCCCTATATACTAGTGATGACCAAACTCTTTTTATTTTCTAAGTTGCGTCGCTCAACAAAAATTGTCAAGGGCCACAAACAAAATTTAACATTTATTAACGATCATCACATAAACTGTCGTTTTCCACACAATGAAGCATTTTTGGCATTTTTTATTTTGGTCTTATTTCAAATTTAATTTTTTTTTTTTTAAATTTTAATAATTTTTTACCGGTTACTAATGGCTTCGAAATCTTAAAAAATTCTCAAATAAAGCCACCTAATCGTAGATCATGTCAGATTATTTCAGAATTTTTGGACTGGTGCGCTATTTTGAAAAAAATTAAAATTGCTTTTAGGCTAAAATTTTACGAATTATACCCTAGCGCTTAATAATATTAACTAAATGGTAAATCGTTAACGCGAACCCATAAAGCGCTATCGATAACGTAATATTAGTTAACATTATTGCTCCTCTAGAATAAATTTTCTCCTAAAAGTACAGGGTGATTCAGTCAATTTCTGACCATTTTGTACTATGATTTATTGACCCATTAATGTTTACAAACTTAGCATTTCAGTATGATATTTTAGGCAGTTCGGAGTTTTTATTCCCGTGGAAAAGTCTTGTTGATATGCTCAATGTGGCCACCACGAACGTTTTGAACTGCTCGCAGCCGAATGGTGAAGTTGTTCATAACTCTATCCAGGATTTCTGCATCCACAAGGGTGCAGCAGTCGACGATGCTTTGTCGCAGCTGGTCTAGGGTTCTTGGTGCTGTAGTGAACACACTGTCTTTAAGGAACCCCCAGAGATAAAAATCACATGGGTTTAGGTTAGAACTCGTAGGGGGCAAAAGAAAGCCACCCCCGAATCGATCTGGAAACCTGTTTGAAATGACACGATTTCCGAATTTCTGATTGAGAAAGTCTAGCACTTCATTAGTGGTGTGAGGCCTAGCCCCATCCTGTTGAAACCATTGATGTCGAAGCGGTATACGCCTCCTTCCTAGCTCGGGGATGAAGGTTTCCAACAAGTTAAAGTAAGCCTGTGACGTTACGGTGCCCTCAAAAAAGAACGGACCAATGATGCCTCTTTTGGAAATCGCGCACCAAGCCATAACCTTTCGTGGATGAAGAGGTGACTTATGGATCTCATGAGGGTGCTGGGAACCCCAAAAACGAACGTTGTGTTTATTAACGTCACCTGACAGATGGAAGAAGGCCTCATCTGACACCCACAAGTTGTCCACAATGTCCTGATTGGCTTCCATTTCTGCTCCAAACGCCATCACAAATTGTTGTTGCTTCTGTCTTCCAGTGTCTGTTAACTCCTGATAAACGTGGATCTTATACGGGAACAGGTGTAAATCCTTTCTCAAAATTCGCCACGTCATGGTATACGACAGCCCTTCTTCAATGGATAGGCAGCGAACAGATTTTTTTGTAGGGGAATCGACCAACCTTGTGCGAACATTTTCGACAACTTCGGCCGTTCGAACACGAGCTTCGCTCCCGCCTTTTTTCTTGCCTTTAACACATCCAGTGGCACGAAATTGCTTGACAAAATCCATGATTGCTTGCCTGCCTGGTGCGTCTCGACACTTATACTCCTTCCGGAACTTTCTTTGCACGGTTACAGGTGATTTTGTCTCGAAATACCATTCGACAACCTTGCATTTCTGCTCTGTTGATAAAGCGGGCGCCATTTTTCAACAATACGATTTTCATGCAGCGCCGTTCAACAATACTATTTTCAACAATACAAACTCCAACGATTTAGAAATTCGATATGGCGCTCATATTCTTTCAATTGTTTATCCCTAATCCACGTCACTCGAGTGAAATGGTCAGAAATTGACTGAATCACCCTGTAGTTTTTAATGTTTTTCCATATGGCTCACCACTCAGAATATTATGGAGAAATGATTAAATTATTCGAAAATTTTTTAAAGGTTCCAACCTGATAGAAATTTAAACGTGAACACAACCTGGTACTTTTCTCTTAATCGGGCGCCAGCTCATGTCCATCACCTTTTCCTTTTACTGGGCGCCGGCTTCACTTCCCCGGTTTAAAGAAAACTACCAAGTTATAAATTCTCCTTGACCAATGAACTTTATAACTGAAAAACTAATTTCTGCCCCTCCTCCCCAGTTACCCCACTAATCCCCACTAACCAACTGATACATTCCTTCTGTTTTATGGGACGGATAACGGAAATGGGATGATACCTTATTAAGAGAAAAGTACCCAAAGTCTTAATAAAAACTGCCGAAGATTAATTGAGGTAGAAAACGCAACTCCACAAAATTCTAATAGCCTTTCTCAAATAAAAAGTTTCTTTTACCTTCTGCTATGCAAATACAAAGGAGAAAAGGTCGCGGAGTGTTTTCTTCCCTTTTCTCCTTTGTATTTACGATTTGTTTGAATTATATCTTCAGTTTATTATTATCTTCTCTTCGACTCCTATTATTCGTTTTAATGTTTTGATATGTTCACATCAAAAAATAGTACATTCATGGTGTGTTTAAAAAGTCCGACCGGTCGAAGCCCATCGCGAACAACCTGTCCATAAAGTAACGACCGGTCGCGATGAGCGTTTTCATAACGCAACCGGTCGCACTAATCGCGACCGGAGTCTAACGCCGGTCGTCTGCCTCGGTGAGTAGAATCAAAATGGAGGACTGCCAGCAGCATTCTTACACCGTGGGCAGCATTCAAGTGTTCGAGTGTCCGATACGTAATAAATATATTTTGGAGAAATGAGATGGCGAAATACATATTGGGCAGCATCAAGAAACAAGGAATGAATACGAAAAAGAAAAGACGGGTAAGAAAATTTATGTATGTACACAATTTTAAATCGTATTAATTTAAATGATGAGGAAACTTACTGCGACGCCATTTTGAAGCAGAATGCTCACGACCGCGCTGTCCATGAACGAACAAACGGAACCAAACGGCCGCCGACCGATCGCCGATCGTACTACGTGATCTGTTGGCGACCGGTCGGACTTTTTAGACACGCCCCCCACTCTCTCAATAATTTTGTAACGGCCCAGAAATAAATTTATAGTAAACGATCGCAGCATGTATTTCAGAACCATTAGTTGCTTTAGTTTGCTTGAAAGCTTAAAGTCGTAAAGTTATCTGCTTTAATAGATTTGTTTATGGCCTTTTCTGCTCACTGGCGATATTTATAGAAATATCCTTGTTTTCTGCGTAATTTTTCAAATAGATAAGTATCCAAATCGAAATAAAAGGTGTTCAGCAATAAGTACAAAATCACTTTTGTTTGATCTTGTATGATAATTATACAGGGTGTCTCATTTAAATCGTACCAGCAAATATCTCTGAAACTAAGCATTGTACGAAAATATGTCCAAAATCAAAAGTGAATTATTTCGTGGGGGATATTCATTAGCCAAAAAATTACCCCCCTCCCCTCGTGGGGGGGGGGGGGGGGGCTGGGGTAACTTTGAAATCTTAAATAGGAACCCCTATTTTTAATGGTATATTCAGATTGTACACAATATTCGAGAAATGTTTTATTCTTGGTGTTTTTTCAATTGATCCAATCGTTTAGGAGATAAGAGGCCCTCAAAGAATGGAACTTTTAAAGTTTTGAACCCAATTTTATCGATGAAGACAAAGAGATAGAGAGTGGGTCTTATAGACATTCCTATTCTACTTTTTAATTTCTTTGGAGTTTAAAAAAATCAATGGAGGCTTTACAATACAACATAATTGCAAAATAAATTTGACGGCTAATTTTGGCATTTATGCCGTCTTTTTAGAGTCTACATAAGAGAGGAGTTTTAGAGCGGTTTACTTTCACAATACATGGTACCAGATTGATAAAATCAAGAGAAGAAATAATGTGCACTATTTTGCATTAATTTTAAGTTGTATTGTATTCTTCTTCTTAGTCATTCACGTCGTGACTCATTCATAGTGAACTAGTGTTCATGAGGCAAGTCTATTATGCACTAGAGGCCTCTCTCCTTTCTGCATTGATGAAATGATGATAATGAAAAGGGACAAACACAAACATCCATGCCCTCGGCGGGATTCGAACCTCTATTAATTTTGGTATTGTATGGCCTCTATTAATTTTGGTATATTTGTTTTTGAAATTCGAGATCATATGTTCCATGCGCTAACGACAGTGAGAATATTTTCCAGTTGGAAATTCTATACTTACGTGTTTCTTCGAAAATAATATACGGTGGGTCACGAAAAAGTAATCCTCCTCCAATACCGGTGCCACGCTCTTTGGAGGCGGCTGTAACCGCTTCCTCTGTGTCTGTGTCAAAGTAATTCGGCTTTATTTTGCAGTCTTTCTGTGCCCATCGTATCAGAAATATTGTGTTCATCTTTTCATACACTATCATCGGAGGCGGGCTACTTTTCCGTTGCCAACCTAAAGAATCATAAATCATGTTTAGCATTTCACTTGTAACAAGTCCAGAAGTTATGTAGAAGTGGACAGTTGATTGGCGAACTCCTTAGTCTTTTTTCGTCAATATTTTTATTTTTCGAGACCAATTAAAAAACAAAATTGGAACGCACTGGAACCTACAGTTGCCAAACTATAAATAGGACCAGATCTGTCTCATTTTGAAAGGGGAAACTTGCGGATGCTTAACATTTGGGACTGTACTTTTCGGGCACCCTTTATTTACTAAATCAAAGAATGAACTTCACTGTTTTTGGAAATTTCAACATCTAGAGAGACTTGAAACATTTGATTGGTGAATTCACGAAAATAACGATTAGATTTACAAAATTGTACCGCACTCGTTATCTCACGGACGATTAATGATTTAATAGGCCATGTCATTGAATGCGAGTGCCCCTGAATTCCTCTAGGGAAGGGGAAATAGAGTTTCTCCCGTATAGATGTTTCATAGGTCAATCGCAGTGCACTCATGTCAAAGACATGCTAATCCATGGTCGATCCCTATAACATTAGCGCCTCAAAGAAAATAGTGTGAAAAAGGTAATTCGTGTATAAAATTTAGAGATGGCCATTCATGTTTATGTTTATTTATCTTTCTTTGTTTTTAGGATCATTAAAGGATTCCCGCCAGTCACTCCTTATATAGGTACGAGCCCCACCCTATGTTACCTGCTCAAAGAGCGTAAACCTATTTGCTGTCTTCAGCTGGCACAGGTAAATGTTTTCTCCGCACAAGGGAATGATGCTTTTTAATATCATTTTTCATTATTTAAAATGTTAAATTTTGAATTAAGAAATCAAAGTACATTCAAAATCAGTGATTTGACGTCTCCAAATCTAAACTAAGTACTCATTCAGTTCCGAAGCTGTTATTTGTACCACCTATATTGTCGACTGTTAATTGGCACGTAGTGCTCGCCTCCCAGACTATCTTTAATTACTCTTAAATTATCTTTAATTATTTGAATAAAAAATAAGTAAAGACCAATAATAATACGATAATTTTTTATAAAGACTGATAAGCATTAATTATTTAAATTTCAAAAAGAAATTTTTGTAATCGTAAGGAGTATATGTGACGACTGAAAATTTAACAGAACAGTGATGCAAGAATTTTTGAGTGAACAGCAGAGATAATATTCACAGTAGAGCTTAAAGGCATTCCTATGTTCCTCCATTAACCCATTTATGTCTGAATTCTCCCTACAGTTCCTTGGATGATTGTTTCTGCATTGATCAAGTAGTCAAAAATAAAAGATTATTGCATACTTCTATTGTGTAGATGCTAAGAAAAATTCGTCTATCTCCCTCTCATACCATTTCAATAACACAGGCCAACAACTTTTTAAAATCATCTTTAACGTTAAGAGCCGATTCTTATACATTTTTTAAGCTAAATCCGTATCTGATCTTAGTTTTTTTTCTATCACCCACAGATTTCTTGTTTTTCAATGAAACACACTTAGATTATTCAGATTTTGGGGCCTGATAAATTTCCTTGGGGCCCAAAAATTTGAATACTTTAATATTGCAGCCGCTTCTCTTCAAGCCCATTACTATGTGCATAACTTGGAAACGTGATGTGATAAAAAAAAACCTAAAAGCAGATTCGGATTTAACACACGAAAAACCACAAGAATAAGTCAAATTCTTTCAAAATAATTTTTCATTGCTGGCCTGTGTAATTACAATAACCTTCTCCCACACCTGAAACGCAATGGCAAAACTCCATGTAACATTACAATTGTCAAATTTTCAAAAACACAATACATATATTCACCTTTAATAGCTACATAAAATTTACCACGGTTTCAAAGATTATCAACTTCATGCTATCCATTTAGTCATTTAGATATTTTATTCACAGAGCACCAAGATTAGTATATGCGGAGTTGGAGTTATGTAGTGGAGTTTGTTATCGATAAGAATTTAATCAGAATGCTCTATACAAATTGAATTGCGATAACTTTTTTCTTTATGACACCCAGGAGTTATCAAAAGTACTTATGGAAACAGTACTGCAAGTACAATATGGGATGTTCAGAAATGTTAAAAATAAGAGGAGTGTATTCTGATTATGATAAGTCTTAGGTTAAAACATGGTTATGCGTGAAGCGCAGAGTAGAATCTTTCACCATATATCCAACATACTTATGTTGTAGGCAGTTGTTAAGCTAGCATTTTTATAAGTACAAAATCGTTTATTTATAAAAAAGGCATCTTTAAATGATACATTTAGAGTTTAGTGCAGATTTTATTTTAACTTATTTCTTAAATAACGAAACCCTTCTAATCTAGAAGAAAGAACAGAAATACCATTGCTGTGTCTTGTGGGTGAAAGATTTTTCCTTTCTTTTCAGATTTTCCAGTTCCACAGTCTATCTTTATTTTATTAGTTTATAATGAGCATTTTATGGCTTTAAAAGATAGTTGTACGAGGGCGAGTCAAATGAAAGTGAGCCAACCCATCTCGCGCAAAAATGGTTTGGTTCATTTAATGCGACGCATGTGCATAGCACACAGCTATCTCTCATTTACGAAACTGGCACGTAAGTGTGAGGATAAAAGTTGTTTAATGCTCTCATACACTGGGTTGAACACGGTTGCGTGACATAATGGACGCTCCAAAAGATGAACAGCGTGATGTGGCCAGGTTTTTGACAGCTGAAGGTGTTTCCCAACACGAAATTAGTCGCTGTATGGCTGCTGTGTAAGGCGAACATTGCATTTCATTGGCCACTGTGAAGCGTTGGAGCAAACGGTTCAAAGAAAGACGTGAAAGTTGCAAAGACGATCCAAGACCGGGCCAAAAGCCACCGTGCAATCACCACCAACACTTGCACAGGTTGATGAGCTGATTAGAAAAGAACGGAGGATAAGCATTGATGAACTGGCAGAGCGTGTGAAAAAACAGCTCAAGGGAACCAGATTCGTGTCGGACGATGACATGAAGGAGTCAGTTATAGATATTTTGAAGCAGCAACCCAAGGAGTTTTTTGAGAAGGGAATCACGCGACTCGTTAGTCAGTGGGACAAATGTCTAAATGCTCATGGAGACTACTTTTAAATAAAGTACTCCGTTTGTCATATATTCGCATTGACTCACTTTCATTTGACTCGCCCTCGTATTAAACATTTTAAAAAAGGCATTTGTAACGATATATTAAGGGCATTAATAATGCGAGGATTATAAATAAGATAGTGGCAACATTGTTGGGAGACGCTGTTGATATCTCAACTGTCACTGTTGACAGCTGTGGCGCTAGTTAAATTCATTGAACATGCACAAGTCCATTCTAGCAAGTTAGGTTGCTTGGAAAATTCGTCACAGTCAATATCTCAGTGTACAACGTTCTAAAGCTTGTCTCCAGGATGAGAATAATGATTCTGGATCAAGATTAAAATTGCACGAGGTAAAAATAGAAGTGACTGTTATCATGTTCAATACCTTTTGTTTGAACCGAGGTCAGCAGTTTAAGATGCTCTTCGTCATGCTCTTCCCCAAAAGAAAAATGTCGATACACGATAATAACGTGGAATTGTGGGGGGAGCAATTGCGCCCGGATTTAAAGGGAAAGTGACCGTATTTTTTTAGAAGTTCGATTATATATTTCTTTTATGATAATGCACGGTGTAATATGTCGACATTGGAGACGAAGGTCTGGATAAATGGCATTGATAAGGATTGGAATGTCTTCCCTATTCTCCAGAAGTTATTATGACATCGACTTCTTCTCCAGAATGGAAAAAAAAGCCCTCAGGAGCCTGCAGTTTCCTGATGTGCAAGAGGTTCTTCGCGCAGAAAGGTCTTCCATCGCTGTCGTCAGCAAAAAAAAAAACATTCCGCTGATGGAATCCATCGGCTCCCATGAATTTGAAAACAGACGTTCAATTTGACAGAAGATTGAACTGAGATTCCACCCTTGTTTACATTTTGTGCACGTGTTGCCACTACTTTATTATAATCTTCAAATCGTTTTTAAAATTTTCAACTTATTTTTGCACATGATTCAAATGATATGTATCTTTATAGTGTTACTTTTCTGTTTTTCCTTTTCCTCATCTAAGGTTTGCGAGCATTGTACCTTTAAGAACGCCAAGGAGTACAGTTGGCCGAATCGGGCGATCATATTGGCTGCCGATTACGCCAGCAACGGCATCTACAACTTCATCGTTCCCCTCAGGGCTCATTTCCATCATCAAGACTCACTTAATCCCATCATTTTACTTCTAGAAAAACCGTGAGTAATTCTCAAAATCTAGAACGTTATATCTTGTTTCGTGGGATCTTGAGGTTTTAGTTAAAACTTGTAGTTCAGCAACTAAGTTTATGTATAGAAAATAATGTGAAATATTTCTCTAGGGGTCACAAAATAGTAAGTTCTCCCTTTATATTAAGCATCCCTTTAAATTTTCACATTTGTTAACATGTGTTATGTCATTGGTTGAATATTGGGTACGTCTTGGGGATGTTCAACATATGAGGACACTTAGTAGAATAAATTCCTTTTCAATGATAAATGAAAACTGTCACTCATTTTTAATAAAAAGAATAGTAAATGGGCTTCATGTTTCACTTTTGCTTCCGAATAAATATTTTTCAGCTTTCAAGAATTTTCATTTTCTATGTATGGGGTTTGGGAATAAATGTGCACTTGATGTCATTTAATAATAAAAATTGTGTAGGTAGGACCGCAGGGCCGTGTGCAGCCGCCCTCGGGCCGGCCCTGTTGATAATTCTTGGACTATTAAAATTGAACTGACGGCATCTACGAGGATGGATCAAATATAAACAAGTCTTTTTTAATTTCTTATTTGCTGTTAAGAAATAATTTTTTTTTGCATAATCTCCTGTTTTGGAAACACATTTTTTGCAACGTATGGCAGTTTTTGATGCAGTCATCATAAAACGAAGAAGGTTGTGTCAGCAGCCAATTGCGTACGAAGCTCTCACTGTCTCGTCATTATCAAATCGTTCGCCTCCTAGTGCTTGTTTCAGTGGCCCAAAGATGAAAATCATTCACTTTTTCTGCAAACCATGCTGAGAGCCGCTCACAAATCGTTCCCTTTCTGCAGTCAAAGAACGAGGGACGCATCGGCATACACTTCACGGAATCCTAGGTTCTTTGTGATAATTCTTTGACAGCTACCCTAATTTATTCCGACTTGTGATGAAATTTCAGAAACCATCAAACGTTGGTCCCCTTCAAGAAGCTCACAAAGGGCTAAAAATGTTTTGCTCCGTAATGCTTGTCCGTGGGCAGAGTTCATGATTCTCATTTTCTACCTGTTCACGATCTTTCTTGAACTCCTTATACCAGGTGAGCACACGAGCCCTTGATAGTGTTCGGCCCCCGAACTGTGCTGTCAATCTCCGTAAAACTCTCACCGATTTGACGCCTTTACGAGTGAGAAATTTGATATAATGCGTTGCGCAGTCGAAGGGTGAACTTCATACTCACAGCCGAACGAGTCTGATGCAGCCCTCGGTCTCATTCAACATTACGCGCGCTGGAGAGAAAATTCGTTTATATCCATCTTCGTATAAATTATAACGGGGTATGAAATGCAGCAATGACGTTGAAAATATTGCTTTTGGTCTATCATTTGCTTCATAGTTTGTTGCATCTTTGTTCATAAAAAGCGAAAGACAGGTAAATTTAAAGTTTTGTATAGTACTGAAGTAAAACAACGGATTCGATCGGGCAGGCACTTCAAGTTGATCATATTAATTGTAAATTACACTAGTATCCATAAATTAAGGGATTTGCAGAATGGAACCCTTCTGCACATCCGATCAGCACTAAACTTGGTAAGGGTATTCTCTAGGTCATAAAGCTCCGATCAAAATTAAATCATTAAATACAACTTTGGCAGCACCGATGCGGACGAAACACTATGAAAAGTGCATGGACACTCTTAACACAAAACTTGTAGCAATTAGTTTTGTTAACGTTAGGCGACGTTTAGTACGCTGTATGGTCCCCTCCCCAGTACAGAAACACACGCAGAAAACGTGCCATCATGTTCAAAACCAGGTATCAACAATGATTGGGGGATGCCATCCCATTCCTGAACCAATGACGTTCGCAGGTCTTGCAGTGGTTAACATTCTATTCCATGCGTGCTCGATGGGGTTTAGGCATGGGTAACGTGATGGCCAATCCATGCGCCGGATGTCCAGATAGTCATCCACTATGCCAGCCCGATGTGAACGAGGAAATCTGGACCATGTAGAGGAAATCTGGACCTAGCGCACCTCTGAAGAGGCGAACATATTGTCGCAGGGCACTATTACAGTAGACCTGGCCAGTTATCCCCCCCTCCCGACGAAGACTTACAGTGGTGTACAGGAACCCATCATGATGCCCACCCACACCATCATACCGCCACGTCATAACGGTCATGTTCAATGATGTTAGCGGGGCTGGACTGTGTCCCACGCTCTCTCCAGATGTGAACACCTCCATGTTGTACTGGAACTCATCCGAGAACATGACCTGACTCCAGTGTCCTTGTGTTCATGCTGCATGTTCGGTGCACTAACCCAACCGTTCCCTACGGTGTCTCTGCGTCAACGAAACGCCCCTATCGGTCTTCGAGCATACAGGCCAGCTGCTTGAAGTCTCTTGTATACCGTTTGCCTGGAAACATTAACCCCAGTGGCCGTTGACAGCTCTCTGACAGTGTCCTTGGCTGTGCTTCGCCTGTTCCTACGGGCAGGTAAAGCAGGATAACAATCTTGTCTGGGCATGGTGACCCTTGGACAATCCTGACTAAAGTGTCTGTAGTGTTTCCATATTGTCGTAACCGTATCCACAGTCTTGAAATGACGCTAGTTGACACGTTCAGCATTCGAGACCCTTCAACCTGGGACTGGCCTGCTTTCAGTCTTCCATTATTATTCCTCTCATTTCAGTCTCTAAATGGACACGATGAGCCATTAGCAATAATTATCGAATGCTCAATTGCCAATGAAAGTTACAAAAGCACGTTTTTATGGCACGTGCACTAAGAACTGTGCCGCAAGCTTAATGAGGTAAGTGCGTTCCGTTACCAGTGGTGCTTCCACCTATGTATTTAATGTGTATTTAATAATGGAATGGTGTTTACAGAATGGCCTTACCAAATTTGGTGCTGATCGGATGTGCGGAAGGGTCTCATTCGGTAAACCCCTTAATGTATGGACATCAACGTTTATTATTAATTAAAGTTTGCCGATTTTAAGCCATCTTTTAAAATTTCTCCGTTATCATCATATTTAAATTGCACTAGTTATTTGTTAAGGCCTGTCATGACTATTATACAGGGTGTTTCTGAATGAGCTGTAGAAACTTCAGGATATGTTCCAGGGGCCAAAACAAGCAGAAAATGTCATATGAACATGGGGTCGAAACTCCTGTTTTTAGAATTATAATGGGTTTGAAGGTGTTCTATAGTACAAGAAGAGTTACGACAATTCAAAGAACCGTCTGAAGAAAATTCTCTTCAACATCTTGTTTATTCTGCTTCAGCACCAGATGTTGCAGCTCTTCGTCAATTCCAACGGGTTCGCCAATTCATGCGGCGACGTGCACGGGCTTCCTTGGAATCTAACGGAGGCCATTAGATTTTGAGCATTTGCTATAGCAAGTGTATTGTCTTATTATACCATAGAAATAAATCACACAGCTTGCAACTTCTATACGTTTTATCGTTAATTTTGTCTACTACAGGAAATTGCATAAATTCAAATAAATTGTGTTTTATATTAGCAAATCGTAAAATTTTTGCAATATTTATTTTAAACCACTAATAAATATTTTATCTAACTTTGAAATTTGTCTATTCTTGGGTGAAGAAATATTAATAGTTAATGGATGATCCTTTTCTACTTAATTACTTTTTTATTTTATCTAAGGAGAATGTGGCTGTTTAACAGTTTTAAATTTCAAAACGATAATTTTCTCAAAACTTTTAATTTTAAATTTTTTCACCTTTTAAACTTTCTCTTCGTTTATGTATTTCTTAGGCCTGATCCTGCCTTTCTCGATGCCATTTCGTGGTTTCCTCTAGTCTATTGGATGCAGGGCTTCATCGATTGGTAAATAAGTCTGACATTTTTTTATTGTTGTTGTTATGGTCAGAACTGAGCCAAATTCGCCTAACTTGCGGTAGTTGGCATAAATCCGTTATTACTACAAAACGTTTGTTTGAATCGTTTCAGTTTGGACGATCTTTTGAAAGCTGGCATCAATTTAGCGGACAACGTTGTAGTCGTCAATAAAGAAAGTTCTAATTCAGCTGAAGAAGATTACCTAGCTGATTGCAATACCATCGTCGCAGTCCAAACTATGTTTAAGTATGTGGGGAAAAAAATCGTCATTTTAAAGAAAATTAAATGCAGTTTACTATCAAAAGTGCTTGCCATTAACTCCGTTATATTTTCACACTGTTTTCGTATTCAGTAAAATTTTACTAGGAAATTAGAGCAAATATGAAGTCGGAAACAGTTCTCTCTTTTCCATTTTATTTTTCATCTTTTCTTCAGACAACATGTTTAGATTTATCGTTTAACATTTAATTTGAGTCTTTGTTTAACACTGTTTATAATAGGAAAACAGACGATGACAACTCTAAAGAAACTTTCATCCTACGCAATTAATTTTATAGATCCAAACATTAAATATTAAAGTATATAGCAAATAGAAAAAAAAATTGAAATTAAAACTAGCTATGTTTGAAGATTTTTTTTAAAAGCTAAAGAATTGCAATTAATTAGAAATAGATAATATTCCAGTTGCATCGTCATAAAAATTTGCCGTCTCATAATCTTAAAAATTTTTCCTGGTTAATCATATCAACGTCTTTACAACAGCAATTAGAGTTTATTTTTGTAGCGATACCTCTTCATTCAATGCTATACAATATAATAATACCTTCATCTATCTACATATTGTATATTCACATAAATAATAGAGGAAAAGGTGGTAATGTCCCTCCCCGTGACCACCGAGAGAGAAGGCCTCTACGTTGAAACGTAATACATTGCTACGTCATCATAGATAGTGCATTGTTTTTCGTATTTCGACCAATAATAAGCCCTGAGTTTGCACTGTCTATGATGATGTTACAATGTAGTAAGTTTCAATGCGGAGGCCTTCTCTCTCGGTGGTCACGCCCTCCCCCCTTTTGTTTTTTTGGAATAAAAATTTAAGCTAAAACCCCAGATACTATAACGCAAAGAGTGTGATATTTTGTTGACATGAAGTACCATTTTTTGAAATAAATAAATTGCTCAAAAGTTTTGAATAACCATGTGTTTTTTTGGGTTTTTTTTATTTATTATTATTATTTTTATTTATTTTTTTATTTTTTTTTGGTCAGTCCAAACAGATCAGATGAATTCGTGTGTAGGTATTTTATGTACTGAAGAAAACGAGGTAAACTCCACTTTTCTACAGTTGTAATTTATTAACAATGAATGCACATGACGTATTCATGGTTAATAAATTACATGGTGGAAAATGGAAGTTTACGTCGCTTTCTTAACCAGCTAAATTAGCAACCTCTGATCATGGTAATTTCCAACCTTCTTCGTTTTCATTTTTAGATTTTAGAAATGCCTTTTTTTTAACCAAAATATGATATTAAAATAATTTTTATTCGAATTGTTGTCTTTTTTAGATTATTTCCGAGTATTAAATTCATCACGGAGTTGTCACAATCATCTAACATGAGGTTCATGCAATTCCGTGCACGAGACGCCTATGCCTTGCATCTGTCCAAAATGGAAAAGGTAAGAGGGATCGTTTTGAATTCATATTAATAAACGTATAGTGATTAAAATTTAGCTATTGCATGAAATTTCAAAAAAATCTGGAGGGATGAGATTACTGTTCAAATTCTTTAATTTTTGACTGGATAATTCGATAAATAAAGTTGATTTTATTTTAATTTTTTGCGTAATGTGTTATTATTCTTTTTATATAGAAATATATATTGTTCTGTATTGCTATATTAATATTGAAATTGAGAAAGTATGGGGGAAAAGGGCTCATTGTACGCCAAGTTTCAGTTCAATTGGTTATCTCTAGGATGCAGCACACTTTTTTCTTTGGTTTCAAAGGCAGCCGCTGATTGGCTGATGAACATAGCCAACGTCATGACCACGTGATCTATTGCAGGAGGAGGGGTTCTAATGACTGGTTTGTTGGATGATCGTTGTATCCTGGGGTTACTAAGGTTTTGCTCATAAACCATTACATTAAGACTTATAGACCTTATAAACCTTTATTCCCCAAAACTTCTCGATTAATATTAATCTTTTTTAAATAGCAAATAAGATTCTTTAATGTCAATTTAAATTTCATGGACTAAAAAGTTTCTTCAATTGTAAATTGCCCAGTCGAAGGCGGAACGCCGAAACGCGTCGGCAATAAATGATATGAATCGTATCGCTATTGAAATTCTTTATTATCATTATTCTGTTTATACTTAAAAAGACGGTGATTGTTCAAAAACAGTTAACATTCGCTAGAAATCCTTTTGTTTTCAATTTTGAAATTGCGTTTATTCCATTGTAGCTTTTTCAATGAATTCGTTTTGAATGCAATGAAATCAAAAGAATGTTTGAAGTTACTGTATTGAATAATTTTTAAAGTGAAGGGCATCATATAATGAAAATGAATGGCTGACAGATAATTAATTTTCCTAAAATGGAATAAAAGGATAAAGAAATAACCAAAGAGATTATTATTACATGACAAGCATATACCCCTTTAAGTGTAGATATTTTTGAAGTCGTGTATCCCTTGATAGAACATTCAGTGCTTTCATCAGTTCTGTCATGGTCAACCGATAGTTTTCATTTTGTATAATCATTTAAATGAGCTAACCATTCATAAAGAAATTGCTGTCCCCAATCAAAATTAGTAACTTTATCAAAATAGATAAAATAAAAAGTCGGGAATGCAAATGAAACTGGTAATTAACTTGCAGAATACAAAGAATGTTAAAATTTAAGTAGCTAATATTTTCAAATAAGCTATTATAGATATACACAGTAAATCTCCTGGATGCTTACCTATTATTTACAGTTCATTTTACTTTGTTTATTTGTTGAAATTTTAAACATTTCAGACGGAGAAGGAAAGGGGGTCGCACATTTCGTACATGTTTCGTCTCCCATTCGCTGCTGGCAGTGTCTTCAGTGCGAGTATGTTGGATACGCTACTTTACCAGGTGAGAAAAAACCCGTATAACTCTAGTAATAAGTTGCAGAAGATGGATGTGGATGTGGTGATGGTGGTGGTGTGTGGCTCTCTCTCTGTTCGTATGGGGAATCTGTTTTTATTTGTCCATTAATTTGGAAAAATTTTATAATCTAAAAAAATGTCTTATTTGGCTTGTATTGTATTAAGTAAGGATCCATTATATTAATACGCAATATAATGAAGAATGCGAGAGGTAAATAAACAATATTGTCTTCTTTATTATTCTTACGTATTACATTTTTATATACTTTTTATTTTTTATTTTATTTTTATCATTATTAACCTACTTTTGTTTTGACAAGATGTTTCCCCTTGGGCTTCCTCTTGTTGCATTGGCCGTTTTTTTAACTTTTGTCCATGAGCCTTTTTGGTTTGTTAATTTTTTACCGTATATAATATCTCTTTCGCTTAACCAATGGGGAATAATCTTAACAATTGCCCCCCCCCCCCCTTGGCCTATATATTCTCTAGCCTTTAAGGTTTTATTTTTTTTTTCTTTTGTCTATCACCGCTGAAGACTATTTTCTTTTTTCTATCTGGTACTCGAAAAAAGTATCCGATATTTCAGTTTTTCTCCTTGTGAATTAGAGGGTTTCCCTTTTTGGTTCTTTATTATTTCCTGTCTTTCTTACTAGATTACTATTCTCAAATTCAAGATAAAAGTTGAAACCTAAATGAGAATTATCCACTTATCCGGAGTAGGGATTTTCGTTTACAAAAAATACAGGGTGTTGCAGATATTTACAGGGCAGTATAATGGGAAGCCTACCCGCTCGATTGCAGGGGCCGGCTCCACATCAAATGATAATTGGGTAATTTTATCAAAAACATGACAGTTTTGACGTTCACCCCCACCTCCCCGACTGTGGAAACTGCTGGCTGCTGCAGGTCACCTTCATCTCCCTCCATTCTGCCAATCGACCGAGCCAGCCCTTGCAATCGAGCAGGTAGGCTTCCCGTTATACTGCCCTGTAGTTATCTGCAACACCCTGTACAGTACTCAATGCTATAATAATTATAGTGATTTAAATACAAAAAAATGTTTAATTTTACTGTATAAAATTGAGAATTTACAATGCCTGCAATGTGCATAAGAATTAAAATGAAGGAAAAAAATGACATTTTTACAAACTTGGAAAATAATTTGAAATAGATGATTGGGTTGAATTTTTTTCTGGAGAGTTTGAATAATTTGAATATTACACAGAATGTGTCTGCCAATCACCAGACACAGTAGAGAGAATATGTCTGCAAATTTTAGCAAAGAAATTTATCCACTCAAGCGGATTATCCACTTATCTAGTATCCACCTAAGCGGACTTTAGAATGCATTGAAATCAACTACAGAAAAACGGGACTACACTCAGTATCCACTTAAGCGGATTATCTACTTATCAGGTATCTATTTAGCGAGGTTCGACAGTATTGCAAAAGTACTTAAAAGGCTCTTTCATAATGGAATATTAGCTCTACTTTTAGGAGAATAAAACCTACAGTAAGTGCACTTTTTCAATTTCTAAATACCACATTTATCGGCTCTTGTGTTCTAAGATTGATGGCGAGACAGTTTATATTTTAATTAATTTCATTGATTAAAATTTAATTATATTTCTGAAACAATGAGCGACCTCTTTATTAGATTTTTTATCAGTTTCCTGTTACACATTAAACATCGGTCATATTCCCAAACAGTCGAATTGAATAACGTACATGTCCTTGCAATAGATTTATTCGAAAAGACCACTATTAGAAAGTTTCATATACTATTTAGTGTTAAAGACATGTAAATCGTTATAGAAATATGTGATTTTTAAAATGATATTTACTGTATTATCATGCTATTAAACCTTTTTCTCCCTCTCTCTTTCTCTCTATATAAAGGCGTTTGTAAAGGATTACTTGATCACTTTCGTCCGATTACTACTTGGGATTGATCAAGCTCCAGGATCAGGATTTTTAACGTCGGTAAGCAAATCATACAGTTTTTGTGTTGACAAAGATTGTTAAGAATATAATTTTCGTTATTTAGAAACAATTTTTTGCATCAAAACAGTAAGTCACAATTTGTATACCTACAATCGTAGATTGTCAAGAATTTCATATCGTTTCATGATAGTTGAGACCAGTGAAATAAAAGCGATTGTTTATATTGTTTTGTTTTTAATCTTAGCTGAAGATAACTAAGCAGGACATGTGGATTCGAACTTATGGACGTCTTTATCAGAAATTGTGTTCGACCACTTGTGAAATTCCGATCGCCATCTTCAGGACTCTCTACACTCTCCCTACCTATGCTGGGGTATAATAAAAAATTCATTTTATTTTAGCAAGTTAATATACCGGGTGTTTCAAAAATGACCGGTATATTTGAAAAATCAATAAAAACTAAACGGGCAGCGATAGAAATACACCATGTGTTGCAATATGCTTGGGACAACAGTAAATTTTCAGGCAGACAAACTTTCGAAATTACAAACGGTGTATTTCTATCGCTGCCTGTTTAGTTTTTATTGATTTTTCAAATATACCGGTATACCGGTTATTTTTGAAACACCCGGTAATTTAACCTCGTATTATTCAGCATCCTTGTGTCATTGTATCATCCAGTAATATTCTCATGTCATTCATTTATACAGATCAAAAATACGTTTACAAATTTTGAGGGCGGGTTCCTCACATCAGAACAAAAAATATAGTCCATATAAACATATCCGAAAATCCTTAGATTTTGAGGTGTTAATGAAAGTTTTACGTTCAACGCAGTTCGATGGAAGTTTGTAACCAACCACATGTCTCTGTGTTGCAATGGAGACTTGTTTACATTGTGTACACTTTGGTTAGTCTGACTTCAACGTTTCAACTGCATTTATCTGTCTCTGCATTTATCTGTGGGATCACCTAAAACAATTGGTTTATGCAGCCGATATTCCTAATGCAGAGACGTCCTTTCTAAGAGAAAAAGCCCTGCGTCGGTAAGAAAAATCGAGTGAGACGCCTGAATTGGGTAAAAGAATATCTAAACAAGGACGAAAATTTTTTAGAACAAAATTGTGTGGTCAGATGAAAGGAAATTTAACTTATTTGATTCAAGTGGCTGTAACAAAGTTGGAGAATACAAGTTGTACCTGGTGAAGCTTATAGACTGGAGTTTTTGAAGCCAACAGTGAAGCATGCCAGCTACAGGGGTGGGACATCTAGAATTTATCGATGGCATCATGGATCAACACCAGTGCAGAGAAGTTCTTGATAAGAATCTCCTTGCTTCTGCAAGTAAATTGGGATTGAGAAGAAGTTTTAGATTTCAGCAGGACTCATATGCTAATCATACAGCTCATTCTGTGAAAGAATTCCTCAAATCCTCAGAAAGTTTAAGTGCTTGACTGGCTTCCCCAGTCACCTGACTTAAATCCAATCGAGCACCTTTGGGTCATAATGGAAATGAAGAGGAAAAACTGTAGACCAAAGTCAAAGGCAGATTTAAAAGACTTTCTTGACAAAAACTGGAATGATGTAGATGAATAAAAAAGAAACTTTAGTAGAATCTATGTCAAGGCCAAAGGAGGTCCCACTAAATTTTATAAATTAAGTTTAGAATGTACATCTGCCCAAATATTTAAGTGGACCGTTAATATTTTTGTCACAAAAATGTCATACAAATCTATTTTGTATTATAATATCTCATATCAATGATAAATCCTAACTTCAGGGTATTATTCAGAAGCTTTTAATTGTATCGACACTAATATGTGCAATTAAACATGAATAATGTGAATATGTCACTTAGTGTCAGTCATTTCAATCACTTGCAAACTGGTGGACGGATAATTTTTTGCTCACTTTACGGCAGTTTTCATATTTATTTAGCTATTAAAAAAAAGAAACAGTTTTGTTTTGCTTTATCCACTATTACTAAAATTCAAGTTCTGTCTATATGTCCCCTGTAAGAGATACCCCAAAACACCTTTTTTGGAATATTTCTGGTCGCTAGGGAGATTTTCATTCCAATTTGGGGTTTTTTCCCCACAAAAATGTTTTTAATTAAATTCATTTTTCCTGCATCCCTATGGAGTTTTGCTTGCGTTGAGCAGCTTGTGATGCAGGTTTGTTTTGTAAATTTGATTGTTTCTGTGTGGGGAAACAGTGAAGATAAAAGAACTATTGCACAAAACAACTCTCAAAGTTTATTTCAACAACTAGCATAGGTACCCGGCATTGCCCGGGATAATTACACTTGTAGGTAAACAGAACAATCTCAAAAAATTAAATTGTAACTCCCAATTGGTTAAAGGGAGTCACATCAACATTTCAGTTTCCTAAAAATACACATTCCCACCAGAATGTATTTTTATGAAATGTTTGGATCTGATGTGCTACCAAATAAGCTAGGTGATAACCCCGGGCGCGGCTCGGACTGTTTTTATGATTAACTTTTGCAATATCTTAAAAATAAACAAATGAAAACACTTAGAATTAATACAGTAGAAATAATAATGAAAATTCGGAGAAAAAAATTTGAAATGCTCACAATGGATGGACCTCTCCATGTATGCTGCTGCTAGCCTAAATAATTTCTTAGTCACGTAATCTTACTTTAGATGTTCCCCTTGATGTTGTTGCAATTCCCACTCTCGATGTCTTGAAGCAAAACTTGGCCATTCATCTTTTTGTGTAGTCTAGTGGTCGCCGTTTCTTCTATTGACATGCTTACCATTTGCTCAATACAGCACAGAGCTAAAAGATTGCTTCCTCTGTCGTCTTTCCACTCTCTCTCTCTCTCAATAGTCTGCTAAGTCTCCATTATCTCCAGTTACTGATCATTTTTAAAGATTTTCAAGAAATTGTTAAGTACTAAGAATTCTCTTTTCTAAGAAAAGCCTGAATAACAGGAATTCTATGCATTGAATTCTATATTGCACAAACTTTGCCTTGCATTGTTGGTCATGAGACATACATTGTTGATCCTTGCATAGTGTTGGTGCATTGCGTGTTGACACCATTGTTGATACCTATTGTTGCACAAACTTTTATTTGCATTGTTGGTCATGAGATATATATTGTTGGTCCGTGCAAAGTGTTTGAACGCTTGTTAGGAAGCTGAAGGAAGACACGTGTATCTCCTTTGCCTCATCGAAAGAGACTGCCGTATCTATATCGTCTGTTATATCCATTTCCTGTTCACTGTTACTAATTCTTGGAAACGAATGTTCTATCATTGCATCATCGTTTTATGTTCATTATTATAATTCTTTGAATAGAACTTTCTATCATTGCATCATCATTTTGTGCTCATTGTTATTGGTGAATTGCGTGTTGATACCATTGTTGATACCTATTGTTGCACAAACTTTGCCTTGCATTGTTGGTCATGAGATAATTCTCATTAATATGCCCTGCCATAACCATGAATATCGATTTTTTATCAATAATTGTTATTTTTCCGAAATCTGAGATAGACAGTGACCTTCCTCATGCTTTGAAGGTCAAGTATGCAAAATTTCATCAAGATCGGAATAAAACTGTAGATTTGCATAAGAAACAAACAAACAAATAAACAAACAAACAGACCCACAAACATCCTTCTTTATATATATAGAAAGAAGATTGGATTTTTAGACAACAAAGAGCGTTCTCAAGAAACACTTGAAGAATTTTTTAAATGAACAAGCACTTCAGCTATACGAAATGGATTTTTAAAATTTTTTTCCTTTCAAGTTTGGAAATGAATGAATTAATCTGTATTGACAGCACGTTTTAATTTTTTTTATTGTCTTCAAACGGGTCAGAATAATTACGTCAGAAATATTTCAGAAATAAAGTTTCATTAATTTTCTATTAGCAAAAAAAGTAAAAAATAAAATTTGCTTGTTTTTAAGACAGAGTTTAACCCTCGTTATTATTAAAAATAATGTCTGTCTTTCGCGTTAGTATTTTATAATTATTTTTTCCCACTTTTTCATCCTTATTTCCCAACCTTTCCAATCACCTTATTTAACTATTTCCCCCCCACCTTAAATCCAAGTCCTAGTTTTGAGTTTCTGAAGTGAAATAAAATATAAACTTTCATTAATATCTAAAAATTTATGGATTTTCGGATATGTGTTTTTTATATGGACTATGTTTCTTGTTTTGATGTGAGGAACCCGTTCTCAACGTTTGTAAACCTGCTCATAGCTTTCAACAATGGCACATCTCAAAATTAACATTTCTGAGAAAATTGTATTTGATAATTGTCTATGGATTGCTTACTGTAAGGCACATTTTTTATTAAATGCCTCACATTTTCTTATGTCATGATGTTTATATTGTTGATCGGTAGAATAGGCGAATCCGACTATTATGTATGGGTTAATTCAATTTTGAAAATTTTTGAGAGGTGCCTTTGTTGCCGCCCATGAACGATATGCGAAGGCTATTTATTTTTTCAACCTCCGATCTCTGTGTTCAGCGACCAGCAGAGCGGTAGGAGGCGGATCTGCGCAGCTCTCCCGCCATAACGTTTGCCATTGCCGATTAAAATGGCCGGCATGCTTGATTCTCCGTATGTGACCAATTTTGTGCAGCTACTCCGAAACTGTAAAAATTAGAACTCAATAAAATTAATACACTGCTATAGGGTACCTTAAACTGTACTTTAACGTATTTTATGACACAGAAACAAAAGGCGAAACCGGTCGTTTCTCTTAATTAAAATAAATGTGTATTGTAAAGCGTCTATCTCTTTCACTAAAAGATATAAGGATTCTCATAAGTATGTTGATAATTCTTAAGTTATGTTTTTCGTTATTTTAATTTATCATAAATTGTTCTGCTAATATTAATTGCTTAAGAAAATATTTCACAAATTTTACTTCTTTTATAGCTACAGGTAAGTCTTCCTGATCAGGATGACGTTGATAGTCACACACAGAGTGTTGAGAGGCAGGAAATAAGCAACCTTGTAAAATGCCGGATGCAATATCTGGGTCTACCAACCGAGGATTATGGTAAGCTCTCTCTCCATAACAGCCCTTGACTTATAGCTAGTACAACTATTTAATTAAATTAAAATAATTTTATTCATAAGCATCTGTATTCGCGAATAATTTCATAATAAACCTTTAACGAATCAAGCTATTCGTGTTAGGGGCTCCGTTCCTATATAGTAGTGGTTCCCAACTTGCGCTCCGCCGAGCCCTATGGGATTCCGGGGGCGCTTAACAATACTCCTAAACACTATTAACTTACAAGCCTAAGGGCTCCGTCACAGAAATTGATTCTAAAAAGAGGGCTCCGTGAGTCAGATAGATTGGAAACCACTACCATATAGTGTTCTGGCAATAGGAAGTTCTAAACTATTTATAGTTTCTGGAAAAATAAATCTGACTCCATACAAAATCAAACTTAAAGCTGTTGCACTTTCTTTGTTAGAAGAGCATCTTCCAAATCCTATTGCATTGAAGATTTCAACGTATGAATCTGGTAATTTATTCTTTAAAGTACCCGCATCTTCTGCACCTAACACATTCTTATACAGGGTTTATAAATAAGGAATGAGTGGACGCATTACCATGCAATAAGGTTTTCTTCAACCAAATTGTATTGTAAAGCTTCCATTCATTTTGTTAAGAAATACAATACTATGACCAGTCCATAATCTGATTTATAAATATGCCCTTAAAGTTAATTAGATACCTCAGGTAGTGACTGCAAGCTTTGTTTGCACTTTTAATATCTTAAATTTGTATAAGTTCCTTATATATGTTCCTTTTTTGATGCTTGTAAGCCTAAGATATATTTAAAACGTTTCTTTTTTTAATTTTTACTTTTCGGCAGATGACGTTTCAGAAAAACGCAATAGTCTATCGTACGTCATCATCAACCCCAGCTGTGATCTAAAACTTGAAGAAGGGGATATCATGTAAGAATTTTTACAAGATTAATTTTAATAATGAAACAAGCTGTTGCATTTGAATCGAACAAAGTAAGCATACATATTCTTGAGATGTAAGCACTTTGTTACGAACATAATCACAGAATTTAGCATTTCAAAATGTGATGAAACTATATAGCCATTTTTTACTTTTATCCCAGTGCTTAATGTTTTATCCATGCCTTCAAGAAGCAATGATCAATTAGTGTCATGCTCGATGGAACTATTGGAAGTACTTTATATTGTATTTGATACAATTCTCAGTCATTTTTGTGAGACATGAATCAATTGTACATAATCCTTCTGGACTAGTGCAGGATACTCTTAACGTCATATCATACGTATTAAAACACTACTTAATTGTGTTAGGATATAGGGATGAAAAATATACAGTAGCCTCCAAAATTATTCACATTCTAACCAAATATAACAGAAAAGTGAGCATTTGTTTAAGAAAACCTGTATAATTTAACCAAATTAGTTATGAAGAGAAATATATTTCATGGTTAATCATTTTATTGTTGCAATTATAAATAGAGGAATTATATTTTTTTGATTAACAACTAGGTATTAAGGTTTATTCACACCCTTCGCATAATTGACAATTAATTTTGGTTGGATCACCTTCCAAACCATAAGCTTTATTTTTATACTTTCTTTAATTATTGTAAACTCGTAAACAATTAGGATAACTTTTCTGATGATGGATCTTGTCATGATTCTTTGCAGATGGCTTCTAACTGGGATGCAGTTTCCCCACCTTATTCTTCAACTCGTTCCACAGATTTTCTATAGGACTTAAATCTGGCGACTGTCATAATAGCCAGTTGAACGTCTTGATTTTGTTTACCGGTATCTATGGCCACAATGACGTTGATTTGGATCTATGCTTTAGAGCTAAACACAACCAAAACAAACTTTTTTTGCAGAAGTCTCAAATGTTCTTCAAAATGTCCTAGTATTTTTGTAATTTCATGATGTCGTCAATTCTTTCGAGTTCTCCAGGTCCCGTAGCTCCATGAGAGAATGGAGGCACCACCATCCTTTACAATAATAATCTTCGTTCTTTGTCCTCGTTATTCTAAGAATTATGACCAAATAACCCAATTTTAATTTCATCAGACCACAATACTTGATATACGAACTCTAATCGCTTCCGCTTGTGAGCTGGCTTTAGTAGAGAAGTCTTAACAGCAACCCATCCTTTTCACTCATGCTTGTGCAGAACACGACGAAGTCTTAGACATTATGCTGATGGTCATTTATGATAGCTGTCGAGTTTTTCGTGCAATTTCTCTGTAGGTTTTGAATGGCCTTTAATTGTTGCAAAATAAAATTAACAATGTCTAACATTTGAAATTGGAAATTTAATTGGATACGCCCAGCCAAACTTCATTGGACGGGGTATAACCAACACCACCTCTACTCAAAGCCATAGCGCGAAAATTTCATACATTGTTACATCATCATGCGGAGTCATAATTTAAGGCTTATTATTGGTAGAAGTACGATTAAACATGGCTCCGTAAGATGATGTAACAATGTATGAAATTTTCACGCTCAGGCTTTGAGTAGAGGTAGTGTTGGTATAATTCCCTGCTTGTAACATTGAATTATTGCCTTTTATAGATTAATGAACGGGGCCCATGCGCGGTAATTAGTTTTATCCTTCGAGCATGAAAATAGAAGGTTTTATCTATTTTCATGCTCGAAGGTTTTATCAAATTCAATTCATTCAAATTGTTTTGTTTGATGAACAATTCATTCAAATTGTTTCTCCTTTATTTATAATTTTGTGATTGAATGATGATAAAAATTGTTGCTCAGACAACAATGGTCAGGTTGCTTTTCAGTTCCGGCGTGAGTTTTAAGTGAGCGCCAACAATGCTTAAACGTGCAACAACAATACAAAACTGCTTCCGTGACGAACTCACATGTTCTCCATTATTTATAGTTGGATTGACAATTCATTTTTTATTCTTTGTTGATTGACAATGAGCAGCAGATGCTTTTTCACGGAGCGTCTTTTCAGACGTTTACTGGTATTTATATTTTACTCCGAGTACCATTGCAAAAGCCAAACACATTGTCTTATGTACAAATAAATTACCAACAATTCTTGCTTGAGCATGACATCTTTTTCAAGGGTTATGAATCATTTTGATTCTCAGTGTTTAATCAAAAATATAATTATTATTTTATTTATAACTAGCAGAGGACCCGGCGTTACCCGGGATAATTACACTTGTAGTTAAACAGAACAATCTCAAAAAGTTAAATTATAAATCCAAATCCGTTAAATAATAACTCAATCAATACAACACAGAGCGAAGGGACTATCCATTCTACGAAAAATCCGAAAAACAGGAATTCTAGGTGATATACCGGGACTTTATTTAAACTCTTCTTGACTTGCCTCAGACTAAAACAATGTCCATCTTCATCACTTGACGTAGAAGCTCGTATACCCTCTTGCTTTATTCGAAAATCCCGTTGTTCAGATGTTTTCAATGCCCGTATAGCCTTTTTCTGTTTTAGCTGCAGAGTTTCTCTGACCAATACTCGTTCTTTCTCTTTCACTCGTAGACAGATAAATTTTTGCCAGTCGTCTGGACGTTTGATAGGGAGCTCAAGGAAGACACGTGTTACTCATTTTCCTCCTCAATAGACGCTGCCTTATTTATGTCCTGTCATTGCATCATCATTTGCTGCTCATTATTAATAATTCTTGGAAATGAACGTTCAATCATCGCATTATCAGCATGTCAGTTTCCAAAATATTCACATTCACACAAACATTTTTATGAAATGTTGGATCTGCTATGCTCTTTAAATTATTGTATCGATAAATTAAAAATATACATAATTTCTGAAACAAACAACCACTTTTCAGTTAATTTGGGTAGGGTGTGAATAATTTTGAAGGCAACTGTATATTTTAGTTGTCAGCTACCTTTTCAGTAATTTTCCTTGTAGGAGTCAATATCAGAAGTCGATATTCATACATTCAGTATCACGTTTTGTTTGTAGTGGATGCCAATTCTCATAATACATCAACACTAAAGCATAAGAGCTCCCTTTTATAATTTTCAAGAAAGGAATGTACACTCCCAGTGTTATACGTAATCCAGATTTGTTTTACTTTTCAACTAACTTACAGAAACCACAAAGCTATTTTTAATTTTATATATCTCAGTGGCTACCCATGGCTGCATTGATCTGCTGACATGTTGCTTGCTCATTCTAAAATCTCATAAGATTTATGAACTAAATCCTATTCTCTAACAGTATTTGCTGTGCTTTTACAAATTTTCTAACAGTAAGTTGAGTCTGTATTAAAAGTCTTAAAGAAAAATAGTACATATTGATTCGGATCTATTATCTTACTCATTGACTGAATTCATTTCAAATCTCAGTCAATAGCTAAGTTGAACACCCTCCATACACTCAATAGTCAATTTATTATACCACCTATTCACTACTACTCCAGTTAGTTTTGGCATAGAGTCATGTTCAAATTGTACTCTCTGATTTTCTAAAATTTGACTGTTGTGACAGCTTCAAGTACCCCTTTAGATCTCATCCCACAAATATTCAGTTGGCTCAAAATCCAGTGATTGTGAAAGTCCATTCAACAAGTTGAAGCCTCCGTCATGCTCTTCAAACCATTCCCTCCTCTAATGGTTTCCCTCCGTTATGTTTTCATGCTATTTTCTCCATATACGCACTCTACCATTTATGATTATCATAAGATAGAGGTGAAAACTTGATTTGTTGGACCACGTTGCCCTTTATCACTCATATACTATCCAATTCTTGTGCCATGCGCAAACTGGAGATATATCTTCATGTTCGCTGCAAACGGCAAAGGCTACAAACAGACGTATGTTCTCATACTGAATACGTTGCAATGTTCAACACACTGTATGTGGAGATCCCATATGTATTAATGTTAGTTTAATGTATTGTGGCAATTCTGTGGAGCTGAATGAGTCTAGCAATTGTCAACTCAATTCTAACGTCCGCTTTCTCAAGTATGACCAATTAGCCGAGTTCTAGGATTTGATCTGGTGGTACATTTCTCTAACAACAAACAGCTCTCCAGCACTTCACAATGGCAGCCATTTAGCTGAAGCTTACCCCAAAAATTTGGGTTACATTCATTCCACATACAAAAGCTCATTAAATCATATTTTTATCCGTTACTTCATAGGTAATGCACTTCATTAATCCCAACATTTCATTTTATACCATCTAGCAGAAACAATGGAACATCAAAGACACGCCCTGGTGGTCATAATTCATTGGTCAGGGCTTCATAATTTCACATTTAGTGAACATATATGATCAGTTATTTAAATTTCTAACAGTGCTTTACTTCTTGTGTGGCCATTTTGATTTGCATTTTATTTAGATTTATATTGCTCATATTTTTTTCATTAATTATTGTAATTTTTTGAATTTGGTTTTCAGTTTCCTCATACGACCGAGCCCCTTTAACAGTCAGAAGTCGTACGAGCATCATCCGAGCTTCCGGCGGAAACCGTTGCGTCGTTACAGCAGCTCGAGGAGGTTTTCTGGCCCTCAGTCGGTGGACAGTCCGCCGTCGACAAGGGACCTTTTCGAACCGTCCCCGGCCAATAATACGGCCTCCTCGCAGGACGAGTTGACAACGGGCATCGCCGTCGAGAACGGCAGCATCCGAATCACCGTCAACGGCAACGTCGGACTGGACGGCGCTACGACGACCACGACCTTGGACGCCGCTAATGGGACTATGGTCTGAACGAACTTATTAGACATGCAAGGATTCATTCAACATCTGACCGTGATGGAATAACTATCTTTTGCACAAACAAACAACATCATCAATAAAGACCAAACTCGTCGAGAGGTTTTGGGTACGGGAAGGTCGCAAGAATCTTTAATGCCGATGACACGAATTCATGTGCAAAATCCAAGAGATTCTGGACCTGCTCTGGGTGGATACACCCTGTGGGCATCATGGAAGTTCGATGCGGAAAAAAAAATAAGCCCTACCCCATTCATCATGACTATACTCAAGACAAGAGGACAAAACAAAACAAAAAAACAGTCTTTCATATTAGTTTTAATTTTTTTTTTGTTTGTTTTTGTTGTTTTCTTTGGGTTTTTTTTATCTTAAGTTTCTACTCTCGAATCAAAGATAGAAATTTTGACCTTGCTTATCGTTTCTGTTGCAACTGAAGTTTATATAAAACACAAATCCTCCACTGCGAAGAGGAGGTCAGCAAACTCCAGGATGTATAGATAATTATTTTGGTGGGGGTGAAGCTAACCTTAAGTCTAACTACCATTCATCGTATACATTCAGATAAAAGAAGAAATTAATTTTTCTTCTTTTTTTTTAATTTTCTGTCAATTTTAAGATCTAAAAAAAAGCGAATTAACTTTCGCTTTCTCAAAACGTTATAGTTTTATTTTTTAGGAAGATGACATTTGTGATATTTATGACAACTGAACTCTAAAAATAATGCAAAACATCAGAAGAGGTGAAAATAATCCTTCGAATAATTAGATTTTTGAACATGAAATTCCTTAACTTTGTTTTTCCATTCGATGACATTTTAGAGTCTTTTTCGTTTTAATTTTTCTAATTAGAGATTTAAACGGTTTGTTTTATTTTTCATTAGATAGTTACTTAGGCAACATTTAGTCTGCAAAACCTATTCCAAATCTCACTTTGCATTTACAAATTTCGGGGATTTCTTTCAAAAGGAAACTTCTTTTATTAACATTTCATCAACAATGGCCTTCTTAGTCATTATTTTATTTTTGAAATTTATTTTTTCAAAGATTTTTAATGAAAATGGTTTTCTCTTTTCGTTTTTCATTATTATTATATCTTAGCGCAGAAATTTTCTTTTAATTTTCTTTTTAGTATTGAGCATAGAAGATTTACGTCAGTTTACCTTTTAAGTAATAACAAGTAGCCCGTTATTAAAAACCGATTGATTAGTGTACCATTACATAATCTACATTTTTGCAATTTCGCAATACGATTTTCTTAGGTTTATTTTAGACTTCTTGCTTACGTTCGCGATGACGACATAAGAAATTTTTTCCACTTTCCAATCTACTTCGTTTTAAACGATTTTTCTACGCTTATCTAACAATAGGATCGAAGGAGTTAGTGTTTTCAAGCTCTAACTATAAAGAAATAAATTAACTAATTAAAGAAAAAGAAAAGAATTTTATCAAAAGAAAAAGAAAAAAAAAAGCCGCACGATTTTCTCAACTTTTTTTTTTATATATATAAACCAGATCATCTCGAAGCATCACTGCGCCTAACTTCCCTCAACATAACTGAATAAAAGGAGTTGCCGGACATTGGAAGAGGGGTTTCTTTGAACTAGGTTGAAAAAATCGTGAACTTGATAAATCTAGTGTACTTCTTCCTCTATGAGCCATTCTTTCTTTCTCATATCAACGCCAGCTGCCTAACCAGCTAAAAAGAAGTGACCTTATTAACGAACGAATTTGCTGTTAACAAGTAAGGTTGTCAGGTAGGTTCTGTTTTTATACATGGGAAATTTAAAAAAAAAAATCAACGTTAATTCTTTACAGGAGATCACAGGCCTATTAAAAGATTCCTTTTCATCCCTCACTTCTTCATTTGGATAGATTTTAAAAGCGATGATGTTATATCACAGAAGGGGAGGGTGGGAAGACTCGTTTCTAAAATTTTCGTTGAAGGATTTATCAGCTTTTAAAAGATTAAAACTGAACCACATTGAATGGGGCTTGCGTTCTAATTTCTTTAGTTTCCTCTTTTAAAAGACGGTTAATTACTTTAATTCCAGCCGTTGTTATTCAGTGTTTAAATTCTCATAACATTCCCTCGTTTACCTCTTCATTTCAGTGTCGTATTGCAATTTCGTACCCAATTGCTAAACAGAAACACACTAAGAAAAAAGCAAAGTGTTCTTCATCGCTTTCAAATGGGTGTATGCTTTTAGCATTCATTGTCATGTTGCTAAGTTTTTATATTAAGATTTTTAAATATACTTTCAATTTATATTTAGTTTCGTAATACTTTATTTTTTCACTTCTTTGTTTTTTCCCTTTATGTGTTTATTGCTAAGATGAACAAAGTAAAAACAAACAAACACAAAAAAACAACTTCCCATTGTAATAACGACGTTTTCTCCTAATAAACATCAAACAAACAAACAAAAAAAATTGCTTTTGACTGGTTATGAACTCTATCCACTTTGCAACGTTATTTTCCTTGTAAAAATATTAAATAAAATTACTTTTAAATATATCAACTTTCTTAAAACTTTTTTTTCAATCAAAAATAACATCTTGAATGTAGATTTTTCTAGCCAAATGCGAGAGTGGCTCAATAAGTAAAATAACAAGAATTCTCATTACGTAAATTTATTCAACACATATAAACAAAAAACAGTAGTTTTTATACAATGGTGCCCGGCACGAAAGAAAAAGGAAACTGGCGCATGCGTAAATGAAAAAACCTCGTTCAAGCAATCAGAAACGAACAAGAAACGGGGTATTACTTATTCCTGGCAATTCCCCCCGTTTCCTTTACATGTTTGAGCGGTTGAAGAGGGTTTTTTTTCATTTACGCAAACGCCAGTTTCCTTTTTCCATAACGCCGGGCACCATAATTATTTTTCCGCACATTCTAAATGCTTGTCTAAACATTGTTCCAATGATACGAGAGGCGGCTGAAAAGTACAGTTGCACTTAAAGCGAGAACAAAAAACGCTACTGAACGGTATAGGTTGCCATGTAGTTGCTACATTCATCCACTATAAATATGCCACGATGCGTTGAATTCCGTTCACTCGTTCTTGTCAGTAGCTGTTGACATGACGTCGAGTGTGCCTGTTATGTCAACGTGTTTAAGATGTCTATGTGCAGTGACTGAATTTTTAACCGCGGAAAAAAGTGAATTCTAATGTTTTTCATCATTTGTCACATTTAAAGAAGGAATCTTAAGGGCATTCATACGGGTGATGCAGTGAAGTTGTTGCGAGGTCGTGGATCAATGAATGACCACCGGAATTCTTCATTGACAGGATGAGAAAACTGCTTCACTGTTGGGAGAAATGTGTAGCTGTAAATGTTGAAAAGTAAATATAAGTTTCTGTAGCTAATAAACTGAACTTCCATGGCTTATTTATTTCATTTGAATATCTCTCTTCGTTTGCGAGACATGAGAGACTGCATTAATTTTCAGCCGACCCTTGTACATGAGGACAACTACGCCAGAATTAAAATCGTCAGTGTCAACATCCAGAACACAAGAGATGACAGCTTGTTCAACTTCCTTGTCGGTTGTGAATCGTCTGACACTCAAGTGCCTTTGCACTAGTCCCAAGTAGTTAAAAATCGCTGGAAGTCAGGTCGGAACTGTAGGGAGGACGTGCTTGGCCTTTCAGATTGCTGGATAACTCAGTGCATCAATCTACACCTGCTTCCATGAACAACATTAGCAATGTATACTTCAACTAGTTGGCGATGAATTTCAGCTATTGATGTGCCCTAGAATTATAGAAATTTGATCACACTATACACTTTAACGTTTGACCACGTCTCCATGTAACCTGCCATCTTATAAACGATGTTGGGAGAGTATAATTGACATGATGCTTCAGTGGCAAAGTAGTGATCAACCTGGTAGGAAATTATAAAACTGCATAGAGAATATTGCATCCGTGGATATAATACTCTTTTTACCGTGCTTATTGAATCCTCGTACAATGACCATTTTGAATTATGGATAAAAATTATACTCTCCTTACCTCTTGAAGGTACCTCAAATAAACCTTATGTTTCTCACTGCAAATTTTTTTACCCCTCTTGCTTGGTTTATCAATATCTGCATGCAGAAAGGTACCATCTACGTCCGCGACTCAATTTCGGCCGTTGTTGACAGACAGTCTTTCAAAGTTAAGTCGCTCGCAACCAAAACATATACATACAAGGTGGTTCCAATCCTAAAAGGAAAAGCCTGGGTATTAAGTGGTACCAGCTCTTGTCTTTGTGGTATTATTTATCCATTACTTATAACGGCCAGAATCCACTTAAATTTACAAATCCATAGATGGCCTCTGCTAAAGTTGTATACTTTTTTGGCAGACTCTGTATTTCAAAATGATTGTAAATTAGATATTGTAGCACCTAGTTGCGTAACATAAGTGAAAAATATCTATAGCATAGACAAGAACACTTGGGCAAAAGATAATTGAAGGACGAGCATTTCGGTTGCTTAAGTTTCCTGGTCTATACTGCATAAGTATCCACAGTGTAATTGCTTTCTTTTGTTATCTGAAAATGTCTATTTTTTTCTATTTTTGCATGTGCTATAGAGCATACCATAGTTCATTTTACAGTGAGGAACTGTAAATTCTAACGGGTATAATGCCGTATAAAATTAGGACACTTCATGCGCTATGGAATATACTCTTCATGTTTTTGCAATTCCCCCTTCCCTGAAATTTCATAGTTTTCATGCAACAGCAAATATTTGTAACTTTTCAAATTTACAATTTTCAACTAACAAAAGTTTAGTCTCATTCTTTGTTAGGGTGTCCAAAAAGTCTGGTAACATGGCAGATATCTCAAAGCTGCCAGGTAGGCGAGATCTGATGAGTGTGGTTTATAGATATTAGGGGGGTGGAGAATTCATTGCCGCATTCAAATTTGACTTTGACCCCCAAATTTAAGGTCATCCATTTGTTAACTCGAAAACTATTAAAGATAGAGAAACACCACATTAGTCTAAAACAATTTTTCATCACACCCTTCCCCTTGAAAGATTTTGAGAAAATGGGCGAGAAAGAGTCATACAAGGTCAGGTTGAGCTGACCAGGTTGGCTGAGGTTTCTTACACATTTGAATTTCAGTGAAACACGCCGTTGGGAATTTTCTTTTCTTTTCTTACAATTACTTAAATTTGGGGGTCAAAATCAAATTTGAGTGCGGCAATAAATTCCCCACCCCCGTATTACCTATAAAACACACTTATCAGATCTCGCCTACCTGGCAGCTTTGAGAAATCTGCTATGTTATCAGACTTTTTGGACACCCTGTATAATACTAGACCCTATCTTGTAACACTATGGTCAAAAAGATCGAGGACCAAACAAATTCTACAAATTATTACGACATTAATTTTCTAAGTAATATCTTTCAACATTGCTGCCAGATTGTACAACTCCTGAAAAGCATTTGCTAGAATCAGTTATAAAGTCATCTGCGATGCAGTGATAACCTCTACAGATGGTCAGAAAGGCCGTCCACGAAGTTGTTTCATAACCCCAAGAAAAGAAATTTCCATAACTGCGATTTCCATGCGATTATTTCCTTTTTGGGCGAATGAAACAGCATTGAGGAAAAACAAATAACAATGGCAGCAATTTCTCGTCATGCAAACTTCAACTTCCCAAGTTCATTTGAAGGTAAGTTCAACAGAAAAAATTGATTTTTTTTTACATCATAATGTTAATCAAGGCCAATAAAGTATATATCAATCAAAATTTTTCGATTTAAATTAAAAATTTAATATTCAGGTGATCAAATGGGTGGACCGTCAAGGGCCAAGGATAACAAATTAAGAATATAAGTTAAAAACCTGAGAATATAAAAGGAAAAGCTACGGAGACTGTGGATATTAACATTAAAATACGAGGGCCATTTTTAAAGTAAGAACCGTTTTGTAATAAAAACAAAACTACTATATATATTTTCAAAATTTTTTTCTTTACCAGATTCTATGTACCTTAAACTATTTTTCCACAAAGTTTCTAAGTTCATTTAAGCACTTGTCATAGTACTCAATGTATTTCCGCATGATCACTTCATAAAAGTTGCCGCCGGTGAAGAAAGTCACGCAGTTTTCACTTTTTCATCCTCACTGAAATGCAGGCCGCAGATGAACTCCTTTAGATCCCGGAACAGATGGTAGCCACTGGACGCGAGGTTCGGACTGTAGGCGGGTGGTCAAGTTGTTCCCAAACAAAAAATCTGATTAGTTGGGAACAACTAGACACTCGCCTTACAGTCCGGACCTCGCATTTTGCTTTGCATTTTAATAAATATGATTATATATTTTAATAGTAGAGAATATTAAATGATTTGAACAAAAGAGGTTGTTTGTAAAAGTAACGGTGATAATGAATTAGTGTATATTTTATTAAAAACTAAAATATAGAATAAAGCATGACATGACAATTAACATGAAAAGTTTTTTAAACCCTCAAATAAACAGATCAAATTGCACACTTGGATGAAAACACTTTAATCTGTTTATGATGTTCTTTACATACACTGTTTAAAACTTAAACGAAATCAAAAACGCGATAATGAACAAAAAAAAAATGTCTATCCATATCGGATTCGAACTTTGCCATTCGAGGCAGTAGGAAGAGACTTTAACGATACTGTTGTCAGCCGCTATCGCTTATTATTGTCAGGAGGGAGCAGGCGACGAGCTCATCCCAAGCGTATACCTTCTACCCTATTTTCATTCAGAAGGGACAGGTCCATTCTAATCTGCCTTGACTCTCAGTACAAGTACCTGATTTTACAACCGATCAACATCCAGAAAGCTCAGCCCCTACGGAGCAGGTAAAAACCTTTTTGCACCCGACTGTACATATAGAGGGTGACGCATTTATCTTGAGACAACTGAATATCTCGGAAACTAAGCATTGTATGAAAAAAATGTCCCAAATCAAAAGTGAATTATTTCGCGGGGGAAATTCATTAGTTAAAAAATTACCCCCCTTGTGAAGGGGGCTGGGGGGGAGGGGGTAACTTTGAAATCTCAAATAGGAACCCCTATTTTTAATGATATATTCAGATTGTACTTAATATTCGAGAAATGTTTTATTCTTGGTGTTTTTCCAATTGATCCAACCGTTTAGGAGATAGAGGCCCTGAAAGTGTGGAACTTTTAAAGTTTTTGAACCCAATTTTATCGATGAAGACAAAGAGATAGAGAGTAGGTCTTATTCTTCATTTTTTTCCGATTGTTCCAACTTGGTTTTATGTGGTGTACGTTTTTGTATGTTTGCTTGTGAAAATTGTAATTCTTCCATGTCTTTTTGTGTTTCATTTATCCAAGTATTGGCTAGTTTCAATTTTGACATATATTTGAAAATTTTTTCCTGTGAACCTACTGGGGTTTATTCTTTCAAGATGTTCATAAAAAGCTATTCTCCTTTTTTCCTAATGGTACAGTATCAGTAATTTCTTCAGTAGGTGTGTATATTTCATTGTTGTGGCGTACTCTAAATATTGACCCCAATATTTTTCTTAATAGTTTTCTTTCAGCTATTTCCAGTTCTTGAATTAACAATTTTTTGATCAGGGTCAGACATTAGCTGTATTAAGTGCTTCTGGGCGCATTGCTGTTGTTTAGTGCAACAGTTTAGCGTTGATTGATATTGACTACTTATAGATATATTTGGTGAGGAAATAGGCCTAGTTCATCTTATTGACTCTTGCTTTAAAAGCTTTTTTCTCTGATCTGTTTTGTTAAATTCTCCTAAATATTTGAACTTTTATTTATTCTGTCAAATTTTTATATTGGGTGGTCTTGACGTTCGTCATAAACTTGGTGTTTGGAAGGAGATTCTTAAATCATCTCTCTTGTTTTTTTTCAAAGTGTTATTATTTTCAGTGCATGGATTGCAAAAAACATGATCATTGTCAGTGCGTTTGCATTTATATTGTTTACTTCACTTGCACACAGATATACAGTATATAAAATGATATTAAGATCAATTAATCAATTATTAGATTTTACCAAATTATATAAAAATACAGGGTGATTTACAACGAGTGTAAAATATTTCGGCATTTGTTGGGAAGGTCAGGTTGAGAAAAAAATATCTTATGAATATGTAGCATATTCTAATTAGGGACAGAATTACAGCGGATCAAAGCTTTATTAGTGTAGTAGCAAATAGGTAAACAAAACACATGTCATCGATTTATTATTAACATTTAATTTAAAAGCAAAAGAGAGTATACGATTTAAAGTCAGATCCAATTTAAGCTGACACCTGAGAATCCTATTTCACGCGGGGGTGATTATCCTGTAAGGCGCTCCTTAAAATTTCTTTTTTCTATTTTTCTCTTATTTTCAGACTCTTCGTCTCGATCGATTCCCGTTCGAGCCTCGCCTTTATTTTCTGACATAACTAACTGTTCATTAAAAATTAGCGTAGTTTAAAGATCATTTCATGCATGTAGCTATTCTTCATCATTTTGGAGGGAATGTGCCATCGCAGAGGTACAAATAAGTGCTTGAGAATCAGTTCATTTCTGTCACGCTGCGAGTCTGATATCACACAACAGTGGTTTATGAAAGACGGTGCACGATACAACAGCCATTTTCGAACTTTTGCATGAACATTTCGGACAGAATGTCATCGCATTGGATTATCCCAAGCACTATACTCTGGCATAAACTGCCTCCTCCCCGTATTCACCTGACGTAAAACACTGTAGAAGATCCATGTCAGGTTGTCCAAGATTGGTGTAATCCAAATTTTGACCATTGCCCAACCACACCCACTGATTGCTTTCTCCTAAATCGGATCCACTTGTCCACCAACTACCACTCACCTCAAGAGCAACACGAGATGAAGTAAGACAAACAAAGAACGAATTTTTAAGTATTTTTTTACTTTTAACATCAATTCTGCGTGATTCCCAATTTCAATTTTAAAGAGTAACGTATTTCAGAACACCTTAGGAAAGGCATTATTAAGTAATACATGTATATGGGTTTATAAGCTTTACCTTCGAGTAGGGTTAATTTACAAATAACCAATTTTCGGGCATTTTTTTTTATGAAAGGTATTAACTTCTTCAGACATATAGTGAGCTTCAGCAGATTTAACAAAAATATCTTTTCTTTAATGTATTATCCACATTGTGTCATCCTGGTTTCCAGTTTTCGTGTCGTAGTCAAAAAAAAATGTTATTTGATATAAGTAATTTCGATAAACGGTAAACTTCCAAAATATAAATTTTTGACCTCTGATTAATCTAGCTAAAAGATGATCAAGTATTGCAAATTTTCAGTGATCATGAATATGCTGGTATTCTTGTACCAAATGCTGAGGGTACTGAATCAATAATGAAATCCGTGAAAAAGTCCAATTCGCAGATGTATTTGATAGATGAATTTTTTTTCCATTGTAAACTGTTGCACGAATAATCGTGCCAACAGCGTAAAGAATCGTTTGAAATGACGATGCATCTCTCATCGATTTGTAGCAAGTCATTGTCTGGTTGATTTTCACACCAATTGGAGTAGTCCAGTTCTCGTCCGTTGCTCAACCAGACCCATCTGTTCCTTTCTCCCAAGTCGGATCCACTTGTCCACCAACTGTCATCGTCTTCCGAACAAAGAAGGTAAATTAAAAAAAGATATTCATTTATTGTTAAAAATTAGATGTAATAAAGTACAATATTAGATACTCACAATTAGATGGTATAAATCCATACTGGAGGTGATCTCTCACCGCAATCATCTTTTCTTCACTATCAATGACTAACAATCTTGAATTCATATTTATACATTTTTCCATGGCTTTGAAGAAGTTGGCTGGTTTTGAACTGAAGTACATACAATAGTAGCCGTGTACAAGCTTAAAGGGCTTTGGACAGGCATCCCCAGTATCCAATGATAGAATGCACAATAATAGTATTACTATGGAATTATTAACGATATATTAGATTCGATTATAATTAATTTTAAAGTCAATATTTTATAAATAATTTTAATAATTGCAACAACGAGGATTATCCTTCCGCATAAATAGGAAGAAACCTCATCGTGTCTCTTCAAAAAGTAAAATTCAGATTGAGGCCAATGATAAACTAAAATTAATAAATTATATGATATCTATATAAAAATGAAGAAGCACACGTCCATATGGTCACATTATTAAGACGGGAGTCAGACAAATAAAATTAAGAAACAGAGCGTTAACCT
>JAHWFO010001074.1:3963116-3978171 GCA_023313115.1 Rhysida immarginata
TGGCTACGTTCACGGCTACCGTGAAGGCCTAATGGCTCACGACAGTAACATAGCCAACTAAAAATACTTTAGTATTTTTAGTTGGCTAAGCGACAGTAAGGAGTGACGTCACACGTTATTGCCGGGAGTTTTTCGCGGCACTTTTCGTGCAGCGGACGAACAAATTGTGTAAATGTTCAACTGGAAAAGTATATTCAATAGGAAAAAAACGACCTATGTGTTCGTTTCCCCAACTCAATTTGTTTTCTTTCTGAAATTGACTTAAAAACTCATGATTCCAAAAAATATATTGAAATTTAACAAAAAAAAAAAAAAAAATCCGTCTATACTTATGTGACTACTATCTCCTCCGAAACGGCAAAAAGCAGAACCAAATTAATATTTGAGAGTACTTTATACTGTGCCTTGATGTATTTTTATGACAATTGGTTAACCCTGTTTGGAGAAAGCCTATTGATATGGCTGTAGCATTCATACCAGCGAACCAAACTCAATAAATTCGACATGTACAGACTCCCCCATTAAGACAAATGTTTTTTATAAATAACTCGTTTTCTTCTGATGAGCCAGTTCTGAGTTATAAAGGTTTACGTCTCCCCCTCCCCCCTACAAAAAATGTTTCCGTTTTATTTTCTTTCCAACTCCCGGTAACAACTATGACGTCACTTCTCATAAAAATGACGCCACTCCTTACTGTCGTGAGCCGTTCACGGTAGCCGTGAACATAGCCACAGGATGTTCATTTTATCATTTTATCCCCCCCCCCCATGGGGGTTCGCTGGATCGGGCATCCTGGGAAGGGGAGTATAGTGGCTAGAAGAAAGTATAAAAGTAGTAATAAGATCCTTATTCCTACCTCCATGGCTCGATCACGTGTTTCAACAGTGGGTGGCCACTGTTTCAGATATCAGATTTAAGCTCCCTTAAGAATTGAAGGGAAAAAATTATTTAACGAAATGAAATCTACTCCCGTCCCCTTTTCTCTCAATTTTTTACTTTAAATGAAAAATAAAATCCTTTGCCTTTTTTTTTTTTTTACTTTTGGCGCTTATAACAACTGAAGAAAAAAAAAAGGACAGGCACTTAAGATGTTAGACTCGAACCCGCAAGTTTCCCCTACTGCAGGCAAGTGCCTTAATCAATTCCGGTGAAATTAGTGCAAATTCTTTAGGTATATAAGCAGGGAAGAGGGAGGAGCTGAATCCTTGACGTCGCTTTTTTTTTAGGTTTTGATGTCGCTTTTTTAAAAAACGAAGGCGTGTTAACCTAAACCCTTTTACACGAGTTACTTTTAGATGGCCCCCAACCTTTATATTTAATCTCATCGAAATCTGTGGAAGGTGTTTGTGTCCTCCCCATGTACGTGGCGTTAACGCCACAATATAATTAAAAATAATTACATTATTTCAAGGAAATAACTATTTAAAGAAAGTGTTATTGAAATTTTATAATGTATGAAAAGTAGAAAAAAAAAAATTTGTTTCAATTGACCAAACGGCCAAGCCGTCATAAAAAGGAATTCATTAGTGTGTTGAGCACAAAATGGTGTCCATGTAATTAGTTGTCGTATCTCTTATATACACAGGATCTCTATTGAAGAGTCGTTTTTTGCCCCCTCTCTTGAATGAATTTGGCTACAGCTCAAACTTAACAATGCAATTTAACGATCGTACTACGTAACAAAACTGTCAGCTACTATTACGTGTTCAGCAACAAATACGTAACATTACCTGGCAGTTTTGTTACGTTGTGAGATCGTTAGAATGCATTGTTAAGTTTGAGCTGTAGCCAAATTCATTCAAGAGAGGGGGCAAAAAACGACTCTTCAGTAAATACAGCAATTCAATTGTTGGACTAAAACAATGCTATGCACAGACCAGGGGATTAAAAGACTATGATATTAGTATCAAGTAGGCAGTGGTGGAGAGAATATTTTCCCCCAGAGTGGAGACAGATGGCGCTAGTTGTCTTACACAGTCTCCAAGATACCTTTGGCAGAGAAAGAATTGGGCTGCTGTCGTGGCCAATGCAGCGTTACATCTATCTTGAACTTCTACCTTCCCCCAGAAACTTTTTAAGGTGTCTGAAAAAATGATAATCACTGGGGGCCAGGTCTGGACCAGAGACAAATGAAAGAAAGAGACTGGCAGTGACCTCCCCTCTAATGGTGCCTTCGCGCCGCCATATTGGGATTGGCAAGAAGCAGCTGATCGCCCGAGGCAATACATGTGAATCAATCAATTTGGTTTGGTATTAACGTCCTTTTCAACTTCTATGGTCATTTCAGGACATGGTTATAGGGGCGGCAAATTTTGCTTTGCAAAGGTTCTTTAACATGGTTATAGGGGCGGCAAACAACTACACGGGACCAACATCTTTACTTCCCTTCCGAAGGAAGTGCGTGATCTCAGGATTTTCTCCCTGAAAAAATCCTCGTCGTCCTCGGCCGGAGTCGAATCCGCATCCTTGGGCATCAGAGGCGACAACGCAACCACTGAGATACCGAGGTCGATGTGAAACAATCGCAAACAATTGATAATTACAATATGTGGATTAATAAATATTGATTATTTTATTGAGCTGAGAATTATTTCTTCCTTTTCTTTTAATTTAAAATTTTAAAATATTTGCCTTTTAAAAATTCGTTAGGCATTGAATCAGTTATTTGGAGTTATTAAAAGTATACGTTATCGTTAGTTACTGCAATAAAGTTTTTTAAAAAAAATCAGAAACCGGGTTATGCTTACTAATGCTTCCAGAAATCATCTACAAAAACAGCTGAAATTACATTGAGAATATATGCCGCCTTGGGTTTTTGCCAATCGTAACATGGCGAATGCTGCACTTCCGCTGGCACCAGTAGCACTCAGCGAAATGAATAGGGCACTGCCAGTCTCTTTCTTTCATTAGTCTCTGGTTTGGGTTTTAACCACGGTCTATAGATATTCATGGTCATCGAGCTCCATCGTTAAAATGAAGCTAAAGTTTCTCGCTCCCGATAGGGCGGGAACTCTATTGAAAAGTGGCACTGCATGTACAATCTGCCCAACTGCGCCTGCAGCACCACCCTGTCGGCAGAAAGAAACTTTACTTTCGTATTCAGTTTCAATGAAAATCTCTATCGCTGGTTGCGGTCGGACGACGTGCGATCTATGCAGCACCTGGCGCGATCTGTTTTCCTTAGCTTCTCGAAACAATGGAAAATGGCCGAAGCTCGATGACCATGAATATCTATAGACCGTGGTTTTAACCAGAGACAATTGTAAAAGGAGACTTGGCATTTGACGATTAGCCCATTGAAATTCTGTAATTCCGGTCATGTGGCGCCCTCTGAAAGTCCGAGGAAGTTCTACGGGGAACGTTCATTACTGACGTCATGCAAGAAACTGCGGTAAATTGATAAATGACGTAATAACGTTTTCATTACTGCTACCCCCCCCCCTTCATCCGTTCTTGCTGCTACCCTCCCATGCTTTTTAGCTTGATATTGATTTTAACTATTGTATTTTATCATATTTCGCTGTAAGAAAAACACTTAGATTCATTTTTCAAGGTCCGATTTTATTCCATCAAAAATGTAAAAAAATAAACATCAACATAACATGCAATATTTACAAGGCAGTTCCAAAAGAATTTTTATATTAATGTGATTAATTTTATATACATAGTTATTTATAATTATTTTCGCAGTTTATGAATACAACGTTTAAAATAGTAAATGTTTCTTTTACAAAATATAATCAAACAAATATATATTATAATATAAAATATTTTATATAATATAAAACTTTCGTAAGGTTCTACAAAATATAATGTATAATGAATACAATTTGTATGTTTTCCTTATTGTTAAGACATCTTTTTCCAGTAAATCCTCTCTTTCTGATGCCAATAACCATGTTCCACATCTGAAGAATACATGAAATATTATCAGAAAAACACCTAAATAGATAACAAAATCTGCATTATTAAATTAGTTTTAAAAATAACACTGGCTAAAAAAATAAAGGGTGAATGAAATGATCCGTCAGCAAAAATGGCTTATGGCTATTTAAGGTTAAAATATTCTTTAAAATACTAGGCAGGCTACTGAAATTATAATAATAAATTTTATGATTTAAGAACTAGAGTATAATAATAAAAAAATACTGGGTTTTTGTATTAAATTTCTTTAAAAATTAATGATGCAATCGTATAAAAATGATTCTATGCCAAGAAAAGAGGGTACTGGTCTGAATTTCATAAGAGCCTGCTAGTACGAGTATAACGAGCAATTTTTACGGAATAATAGTATGCCATTTTAGTGGAAATTTCATAGATAATATGTACAAGTTTTAGAGGTAGTCAAACAGAAAAGAATGAAGCACCAGATGCAGTTTTCAAAAATTAATGAAAGCTCATTAAAGAAAACTTTAACTTCAGGTCTTAAATTACCTTTTAATTATTAAGACACATCAATACAAAACGCTTTCTCGTTGCCGTTGGTATTTTGAACGGAACATTTACAGCTTAACTTACGAATTAAAAAAAAAAAAAAAATAGCAACCCAAAACTCACCTTCATGCATCAGGTGGAAATCTGAAGAATTTTAATTTTTTCCCTTCACCTTGAGGTTTTACAAAATTTTGTAGCACAAAATCTTCCAGACATTTTAAATTTAAAAGATAGCTTTGATAAATACGTCTCTGAATATTGGAGATCAAACAAAGAGCGAAGAGATCAGAGCAAACTTCAGGCAGTAACTGCCATTGTTAGGCCCAGCCAGAGACAAATGAAAGTAAACAAACATTGTTACTTTCATTTGTCTCTGGTCAAACCACGTTGCGCAAACGTGATTTTGCCAACAGGAAGTAAACAAACAACCTAGCAACTCCTATTTCCTGTTCGAAAGTGAAACTACTGAAACTACAGTGGCTCCATCTGACGAACTGAGGAAACTTGATGTTGGGAGCCGTGGAAACTATAGTCCGTGGAAGTAGAAGCTATATAATGCCAAGTCTCCTTTTACAATTGTCTCTGGTTTTAACCGCTAGTCGCAAAGCCTGCATACCTCTCGAGCTGATCTATTCAGTAGTCTAAATCATCACTGAATTAAAGAAAAAAAAAAGAAGTGTCATCTTTGAGTAAGTAGTTAATAACTCAATCTACAACAGAGATCGGGGACTAATGTTGATTTCGTTGATTAAAAATTAAACAGTGAACGTTAATTCACCGACTTTAACGTTAAATTGATGCTCGCTGACACCGCACGTTTGTGATATTTATTTGCGTGAATTTCATAATAAATAATTTCTTAAACCTTGAGTATTTATCTAAGTACTAACTAGACTTGATATAATATTAAATTCAAAGCACGATCGCAACCGGACTTTTCAATATGGTCTGGGAACTTAGGGAACGTCAATCTGCACTTTTACCGAAAATCCAAATGGTAAATATGACCATTAGATGTCCAGAACTATTCGACGTTTTATAGCCTTTAACTGTGACCAAGGGAAACATATCAATTGGTAGAGGAGGGGAATTTGGGGAGTGCTCCCCTAGTTATAAAATAATTATTTCTTATGATGTGCTTGCTGCTCATCCAACATTACACAGAACTTCTGATGGTTGTTTGCCAGAATGGTTGATCGCAAGAGAAAGGCTAACTCATGAATTTTTTTTTTTTTTTTTTTTTTAATAACAATGTCATTACATTTCTAAATGTGCACCCTTTGCCGCCTACAGAATGCCCAAACAACAATCAATTTTTACTCTAAGTTTTTTGCAATATTTCTTGTGTAACACCATCAATAATGGAGGATTGTTCGTGTTGTATACAGATAAGGTACACTTGTTGCAAACACTGTCCTTGACATGTAGTCTTGGAAGGGCTTTGTTGAAATGCTTCCTGCACAGCATGAAAGCATGAACAGTCTCTTTGCTAACGAGTGGTCACCCTGTTCTTGGAAGGGAGCTCACACTTCTTGTCTCCTTAAACTTTTGTACCAGGCGACGACTGTAGCATTTCTATACCAATTTAGCCACTAACTATAACAGACAATAAATCTTCATGACTTAGTGTTTCTCTTGCTTCCAACCATGCAGCGGCATCTGTAATAGTTTCTTTTTGGCCAGCCTGTACATCTGTATATGATTTGAAAAATGAGAAGAAATTTTGAATTGAAATCCTTTATTTGTTACTTTATAATTTTAATATAGCTGGTAATACTTTCCAAGCTGGCCTTGTATTACGTGATATGATATTTCTTTTTTATTACTGGTATAATCTTTGATATTGCATATGCTTAAATGAAGACAGTTTAAAATTGATTGGGTTTAGGTTAAAATCTGTATTATTAACAGTGATTTTAAGATATTAGCAATTGTAATTTGTTAGATTATTAAAATATTTTTAATAAACTTAATATTTTTCATAGATTCTTCTAACGATGGAAGATGAACATAAGAAAGCACTCGATGCTGTGTTTGTCCAAAGTAAACAGATGCCAGAAGGTTCAAAAACTGTAAAAGGTTATGATTTCAATAAAGGAATTGATTATCAAGCCATATTGCAAACATATGAAAGAACAGGATTTCAAGCTACAAATTTTGGTTTAGCCGTTAAAGAAATAATGAAAATGGTAATATAAATCATTTTCAATTTCAATCTTTTCTGTGGTTTCTCTTGAGTTTTTTTGTAATGACTAAATAAACTTAACTTGTATGTAAATGATTAACTAATGCAAAAAGATCTTCAGATTTTTACATTATACTATCACTAAATGATTAACATTGAAGATGAACATTAGTTAAATCCGTATTTTTAATGCTTGCCTTTATATCGTAGAGATGTGAGTGTGATCTTATATAATAAAAAACTGGCTGTATAGGAAAGACAAACCTCTTAATCACAAAAATACATCTGAGACATGAAACGCTAGATATATATTTCAAAGATTATGCATGCATTCTCAACAGCAAGACTGAGATTTGCCATAAAATTTATCTAACAACATAGGAGATTAAAGGGGAGGAGTATCGGATTAAATGGCAGGAACTATTCTCATAGGTTGTACTCAACAGATGAGTGTCAGATTCTAATAAGTTTTTAAATGTTGATAAGGGGCCAGTCACAAAATCTTTTCTATTTAGAATTATTGAATCTTAGGTTTTAGTTTTCCTGTTCTATTTCCTAGGATAATCTCTTATTTTGTTCTTCTTAGTTCCTGTTCCATTTTCTAGAACTATCTCTCGTGTTCTTTGTATGTCATCTCCTTCTGTTGAGTTCAAGCGATAAGAATAATTCTAGCCATTTACCCGATCTTCCCCCTTTAGTTCTTTACCAATTACAAGGTCTTTATAATTAAAGTTCCATTTTGACATGGCCATAAAAAAAAACTACTGGACCAAAAGCTATAATACTTAGTAATATTATACAAGAGGGCATGGGAAGTTCATACCCACCAAAAAAAAAATTAGTTCAAAAGGTCACCACCAGCATGGAATGGCACTCTATGCAATATTCGTATACGAAATTAGACACGAAGGCACAGGCTAACAATGTGGTTTATGCACATGCACTTTACAAGTCATTTGGTTTTCAGAAATAAGAAAGGGAGCCTCGTTGTCAGTACGCCTCATTTGTTACTAGTCGACGATGCCTGTTACCATGCAAGACCGTGCGTTTCTGGTTAAATGTTATTATGTATGCAATAGCAATGTATGGCAGGCTTTGCAACATTATCGTACCGTTCGACGAATACATGTACGTCGGGGGGCCAATGACACAGCAGAGTTTGAAGAAGATGATGACAAAGTTTGAAGCCACAGGTTTGTTATCGGTAGCACCTGGCCGAGGAAGGAAACCAGTCTCTGAGGCAACCGTGGAGGCTGTTTCAGTAGCCGTAGAGGAAGCAGAAATGGAAACCTCACAAGGGGCGTGCAGCGTAAGTCCTGTTGCACGTCGAATGGACTTACTACTGAATACGGTGTACAAGATCGTACGTAAAGTACTGCGGTACTACCCATACAAAATCCATCTTGTCCAACAACCCAAACCTAACGATCTTCCTCGTAGAGAAACCTTCGCATTGGAATTCCTTACACGGATGGAGGTGGACGAGCATTGGCCATGGAACATTTTGTGGACGGACGAGGCCCATTGTTACCTGAATGGGGATGTCAACACCCATAACTGCAGGATTTGGGCCACCAGTCCCCCTCATGTTCTCCACCAAATTCCATTGCATTCTCCTAAAGTTACCGTATGGTGTGGTATGACAGAAAATGTCATAATTGGACCGTATTTTTTTGAAGAACAGTCAAGAGATGGACTCGTGACATGCACTGTGACTGCAGCTCGCATGGCATCGATGCTAAGAAATTTTGTGATACCAGAACTTCAGCAACGTGGCATTTTAGACACAACGATTTTTATGCAGGATGGGCTCCACCTCATATTGGTACATGTGTCAAACAGTCATTTCAGCAACATTTCACAGATGAACGGATTATAGGCCGAAACTTCCCTCTTTCTTGGCCACACTGGTCACCAGATATCAACCCCTGTGACTTCTGGCTCTGGGGTTACCTCAAAGCCATTGTTTATGATGATAACGTCAGGAATTTGGCGGAACTGAAAGATGCGATACGCCGAGAGGTGCGCAACATTCCTTCTGAAATGCTACGAGCTACAGTTGAGAACGCAGTAATCCAGTGTAACCTGCTTTCAGTAAATGGTGGAGGCCACATTCAAAATGTAACTAATTTTAGTAACGATTAAAGACTTGTTAACCTGAGTCTTCGTGTCTAATTTCATATACGAATATTGCATAGAGCGCCATTCCATCATGGTGGTGACCTTTTGAACTAATTTTTTTTTTTTGGTGGATATGAACTTCCCATGCCCCCTTGTATAATATTACCAAGTATTATACCTTTTGGTCCAGTAGTTTTTTTTATGGCCATGTCAAAATGGAACTTTAATTATAAAGACCTTGTATATTGTTAGACAAATTTTATGGCCAGCTTCAATCTTGATGTTGAGAATGACATTATAGCCTTTGAAATTTGTATCCAGCATTTCTTATCTGGGATGTTTTTGTGGTTAGAGGCTTTTTCTTCATATACAAGAAATTAAAATTGTTAATTAAAGAAAAAAATATCCATAAATTTTTGTGAAGTTTGAATTTATTTTAAATAAGTATTGTGAATCATATAACATAATTTTCCATTTTAGATAAAAAGGAGAAAAGAGCCAATTCCTGTAGAAATCGGAGAAGACCAGTTAGAAGAGGATCTCTTTATAAAGAGGAGTACAAATTGTACAATATTTCTTGGTTACACATCAAACATGGTTTCCAGTGGAATAAGAGACACAATAAGATTTTTAGTACAACATAAAATGGTAAGTTTTTGTTTTTAACTTATCTTTCAATATACGGGGCCTCTCCAAAAAGTATCCGGATTGAGGCTACAAAAAAAAAAAAAAAGTAGAACTCGCTGCACCTTTTTCCTATCTGGATCGTGTGACGACATTTCTGCTGATGACGTAATGAAATTTGCAGCTGTTAAGAATGCCGCGTGCAATTGTTGTAACACGCTAAAGCAGAACAATTGCACGCAGTGAAAATGACAGAAAACATTGAGCAACAACATTGCATCAATTTTGTTTTAAAATGGGTAAAACCGCAACGGAGTGTTATGAATTGACGGAAACGGCCAACAATGTGGGGTTCTGGAGATTGGATGCTGCACCACAGCCACATCATGCAGCAATTCTTGACAAAACACCACATCGCTCAGGTCAGGCAGCCTCCCTACTCACCTGACCTAGCTCCGTGCGACTTCTTCGCATTTCCAAGGATCAAGAAAGCGCTCAAAGGACGGAGATTTGAGGATGTGAACGTGACAACACAAACTACAACGTTCTTCTGGGACATCTGAAGAATGTGATCCACAGTATTCCTGTGGATTCGGAAGAGGAGCTGGTGTGCAAATTGAAGCTGCAAGTGACCATGTAAGAGACACAGCAAGGATTTTTCCTTTGTCAGAAATTCAATGACAAGATGCTGTGAGACATGCATCTGCTCATGGTCAGCAGTTTTGAACACTTTTTGTAATTTTACAAATGTATAGTATTTGGTTATTAAAAATGTTGTGGCCACCAGTATCAAGTTTTCCAATTTCTATGTTTTATGGAAATATGTTAACGAGAGAGAGAAAATATTATGAGGAAGTCCCAGGCAGCCTTTGTATATATCATGTTTGACAGTTTTTTATGTATCAAGGATTCATTTGTGGCCCCCAGTTTATTGTCAAAATATATTCAAAATAAGATCCTCCATCATCCTTAAAAGTTTGTACACAGAGTTCATAAACATTCTGTATACAGGTTCAGTAAAAAAATTTACAAATCGACGATGTAATTAAAAACAATAAAAAAGTTGAAAGAAACAATGGACGCAGAAATGTTTAAGGTGTGCCCTTTGTACCGCCGTTGTACCTAATCGCAGTGGGTAAATATGTTTATCGATAGACTTGGTACCATCCTGGCCCTCCATGTCCTTTGGATCAATATTTTAAACAAAAACCATAGGCACACACCCATTACGACCACTTTGTTACGGCAGGCACTCGCTTTGTTTCAACAATAAATTATTTTTTCCACTATGTTACTGGAATTCATTGCTTGTAAGATGCTTCATCAGAAATGGGGGTGGCTTCTGTAGACATGCTTAAACAAATGAAGTTGGAGCAACCACAAGTTGTTACTGACTATGCGACTAACTGTTAATTTGTATAAAACTGTACAAACCATATGCATGTGACGTCATGCTTCATACCAACCAATGTACTGCATGCAATTCTTCATTCATTATCAAAAAAAAAGTTTTAAGAAAAACCAACATCATCATTATTGTCAACAAAATTATCAACTAATAATTAAAGAAATCTCAAGAAATTTATCCTACGCCACACTCAGACGTTTAAATTATTGATGAAAATAGGAAAGAAAATTCCACAGCCTATAGGATCTTCAGCTGTTTAGGTCCTGCATAAAAAAATTCTCGATGACTGTTATTTTTACCCCCCCAAAAAAATCAATTATTGTAGTTTTTGCCTTATTGTTTATCAAGTATAGTAATTAATAGTTTTAATTGTTCTTTGCAGATAGACTGTATTGTTACTAGTGCTGGTGGCATCGAAGAAGACATAATTAAATGCCTTGCTCCAACATATCTTGGAGATTTTTCACTTCCAGGAAAACGTCTCAGGTTGAAGCATTTGCATTTTTTTAAAAAAGTTTCATTCTGAAGATACGAATAAATTACGGTAACTAAATTTATTTTCAAATAACAGAAATGAAGGAATCAATCGGATTGGCAATCTTTTAGTGCCTAATGAAAACTATTGCAAATTTGAAGACTGGGTGATGCCTATTCTTGATGAATTGCTTGAAGAACAAAATTGTAAGGTATAATTTTCAATTTTAAGTTCTTTTTTGAGATAATGAATAAATAAGTAGAAACAGGATCAAAATGGTTTGAAATTCTAATGCAGTGTTCAGAAATTAATTTGTTCCATGTACCTATTTGTCCACTGAATTGTTGCACTTGGACTTGCTCCATGGTTCATAATGCTGTTCAGAAGTTAATAATATTTATCTCTATTTTATTATAATTTATTTGAATGAGGCCAATTTTTATTCACAATATATAAAATTGCCGTAAATAAATACTCCACAACCAGGGTCACCAAACAGAACTCAATTATTGGTGGAGAAAGGAGTTTCTTTTTGTAAACTTTCTCCTCCAAATTGTTACCAACCTTCTGTAAATATTTTTTTATTAAAACCATTTTTATTTAACATTTTATTTTTCAGATATTTCAGCAGTGGAGGATACACATCAATATATGTTTTCAAAACAATGGTAGTCATGTAGAGAGCATAATATATAAATAAAAATGGTTTTCATAAAAAAAATGTCTGTTTACCCTATGTAAGGAAACTTATGGGATACACTAGTAAGAAAGATTTACTTTGTGATAGTTTACAGTGTGGTCATAGATTATTGTATTGTTCATTGTAACTTTCAGTATATTACTTATTTAATCATGCTAATATTTATTACCATTTAATTAGACCGTAATTATTTAATTTACATGCAGTATAAAATTTAAATTGCAGAATTTCTTTACATGCTCTCCAGGAAACTATCTGGAGTCCATCCAAAGTGATAACAAGATTAGGAGAAAAAATAGATAATGAAGATTCAATTTTGTACTGGGCAGCTAAGGTAAAAAATTTGTATTAAAATTGGGAAATTCATCACCTGCGTTAAGCTTATTATTTCATATATCCTCAAAAATATTATCAGAATTGATATTACGTATGGTAACAATACATATTCAGGAAGAGGAGATCAAAAACTTATGAAAATGTGAAGATGGTTTTCATTCACTGTGCATTTGGTAGAGAGCATTGTTGTTAACTAGATAAACATATCCTATGAAAAAGTAGTGTTTCAAAGTTGTCATAGAATATTGAAGTTGCTGTTTATCTTCAGCTTTTCCCATTTCTACATGGGGTCGCTGTGTTAAATTTCTGATTTGGCAATGATTTTTTACGGCCGGATGCCCTTCCTGATGCCAACCTCACGAGAGGAAATGTTAGAGAAAGGACAAACACAAACATCCATGCCCTCGGTGGGATTCGAACCCGTGATTTGCTGGATCCGAGAGCGCTAAGACCTGTGCCTTAACTCTCTTGGCCACCGAGCCGGCTATGTCATAGAATATTGAAGTGATGTCGTTTGAAAAGAGTATTCGTCAGGATACTGTCATCTGAGCAAAATTTCTTGACTGTGGTCAACAGAATCCTCCCCTTTCACATGACAAATGATTTGTGTTATTTCAGCAACATTATGGCCAAAATCTTATGCTGTGTCTAAAAAAATAAAGACAAAGTAAATAACAACTCTTTAACCACAACAAATATTAAGTAAAAAGAAAAATACAACCTAATCCTAGAAGCGCTTTTCGAGGGCGAAGCTCTCATCATTCAGCAGGTGGAAAAGAAGGGAGTAACACACCAGATGATACTGAGTGTGAAAAAGAACAAGACTGATATTTATAGTCTGACAGCACCAATGACAGAAAGAGTGATAAACCCCACTAAGGGGGCTAGATCAGTGATTGGTCCGTTTGGACCAATAGTTAATCAGTTTGGAATCTCCAATGGGTCCCTTGTCGGAGTTTAGTAAATTTTTGCTGTTGGCTGATGAGATTTCTAAACTTTCAAAGGCATCCAGAAGGCGATTATTTTTTATTGCTTTAACAAGTACAAGATCGTTGAATGATATTCTATGTCCCGTATCCAACGAGTGTTTCGCCACAGCGGACAGGTTTCTTCTTCCATACTTCAAGTGGGCCAAATGTTCCTTAAATCGAATGGTAGGATTGCGGGCCGTCTGTCCAAAATAAACTTTGGGGCACTGAGGACACTTAACCTTGTAGATTCCAGTCTGCAGGAGTGGGGGGACCTTATCCTTTGGGTTACCCAGTAATAGTTTTGCTTGGTTTGGGTTGCTGAAAGATAAAGCTAGGTCGTGATTACTAAAAATGGAGTTAAGGCCCTTAACTAATTGATTATTAAAGGGTATTGATATCGTGGTGTACTTCCCTTTGATTCTCTTTAAAGTCGTGTTGTCTTTGATAAATTTATGGAACGTCCTCTTTTTTAAAATCTTTGTGATGGTCCTTTGGTTATATCCATTCCTTGTGGCGATCTTTCTAATTGTGGAGATTTCTTTGTTCAGGGTCTTCTTGTCCAATGGAAGGTTGATCGCTCTGTCTATCATAGAGATAAACGTGGCAAGCTTGTGGTTCCACGGGTGGCTGGAATCTGACGGGATAAAATTAAGCTGGTTTGATGGTTTACGATAAACATCAAAAGAAAGGGAGTTAGAGGTCTTTATAATCATAACATCTAGAAATGGTAATTTTCCATCAACTTCTTGTTCGAAAGTAAACTGAACACTGGGGTAGAAAGAATTTAAATGATCCAAGAAATCAGTGACGTTGCAAGCAACAGGATCAAAAACCGCAAAAATATCGTCAACATAACGAAACCAAATACGGGGAAAGTAGTGGCCCGATTTCTTCAAGATATCCTCAAACGATTTAAGAAAAATTTCTGCCAAAATTGGGCTAAGGCACGAGCCCATTGGGGTACCCTTTTTCATGACATAAACGTCACCTTTATAACTAAAAAGATTGTTGTTGACGCAAATCCTAGTTAAACGGAGGATCTCGTCAATTTGATTCTCTGAAATATTATTTCTAACTAGGACCTCTTTTAAAAACTTAAGTGTCTCAGGGATGGGAACGCTAGGGAAGAGAGAGACAACGTCGAAGGAGATTAAAATATCATTCGGGTTAATTACCACATTGGCCAGTTTCTTCGTTAATTCAACACTATTACTAACGGTACTGTCGAAATCGGAAACTCTGAGGGTTTTTAAGAACTTTGCTAGGAGTTTCGATATGGGATATAAGGGGGAGTTGATATTAGACACGATGGGTCTCATATTATTCCCTGGTTTATGCACTTTAGGTAGAGCATAAAGCTTGGGTATAGTAGGATTCTTGATGGTTAAAAAAGGAACTAAATTACGTGGTATAGTGGTTGGGCAACTCTTAATAATATCTTTAACCTCCCTTTTGAGTCTGGGAAGAGGGTCTTTTTTCACTAATTCTAAAAAGTCCGACCGATTGCAACTGGTCAAAGACAAATCATGTGACACCTTCACGATTAAAAATGTCTGGCATTGTTGATTTTTTTATACTACAGTATCGAGAAGGTGATTTTTTTTTTTTTTTTTTTAAAATAAAAATTTGATTTTCAAATAAATCAGGCATGGAAAAATAGATATAAGATCATATGATTTGTCATAACTGGTAGGAATTTTTAGACACAATTACAGTAAGTAGAATTAAAATACAATTATAATGGCAAAGGTCTAAAAAACTACATAACAATGTGGATAGAATAAATACAAGATTGAAAAAA
>JAHWFO010001074.1:3978571-4011039 GCA_023313115.1 Rhysida immarginata
TGTCATCTCCCAAAAAATCTGTACTCAATTCAAAAACACCCTGTATATATAAAGAAGGATGTTTGTTTGTTTTTTATACAAATCTACAGTTTTATTCCGATCTTGATAAAATTTCGCATACATGACCTTCAAAGCATGAGGAAGGTCACTGTCTACCTCAGATTTCAAAAAAATAATAATTATTGATAAAAAATTGATATTCATGGTTGTGGCAGGGTATATTAATGAGAAATATCTCATGACCAACAATGCAAGACAAAGTTTTTGCAACAATGGTATCAATACGCAATTCACAAACACTCTGCACGAACCAACAATATATATCTCATGACCAACAATGCAAATAAAAGTTTGTGCAACAATAGGTATCAACAATGGTGTCAACACGCAATGCACCAACACTATATGTCTCATGACCAACAATGCAAGGCAAAGTTTGTGCAATATAGAATTCAATGCTTGGAATTCCTGTTATTCAGGCTTTTCTTAGAAAAGAGAATTCTTAGTACTTAACAATTTCTTGAAAATCTTTAAAAATGATCAGTAACAGGAGATAATGCAGAGTTAGCAGACTATTGAGAAAGAGTGGATAGACGACAGAGGAAGAATCAGCTACGTGCTGTATTGAGCAAATGGTAAGCAGATCAATAGAAGAATCAGCGATCGCTAGACTACAAAAAGAGATGAATGGCCAAGTTTTGATTTATGACATCGAGAGAAGAGTGGAAATTGCAACAACATCAAGTGTACATCTAAAGTAAGATTACGCGAGTAATAAATTATTTAGACTAGCAGTGGCATCCTTGGAGAGGTCCATCCATTGTGAGCCTTTAAAAAAAATTTTTTCAAATTTTTATTAAGAATTTTTACTGTATTACGACTAAGCGTTTTCATGTGTGTTATTTTTAAGATATTTCAAAATTTATTCCAAAAAAAAAGTCCGAGCCCGTTGGGGTTATCACCTAGCTTATTTGGTAGCACAGCAGGTCCAAACATTTCCTAAAAATATATTTTGACTATATTCTGTGGGAAAGTGTATATTTTGGAAACTGATATGCTGACAATGCGTTGACTGAACGTTAGTTTCCAAGAATTTTTGATAATGAAGATGCAGTGACAGGACATTAATAAGGCAGCGTCTACTGATTAGGCATTGGAGTCAGGCGTGTCTCCCTTGAGCTCCCTATCAAACGTCCAGACGATTTGCAAAAATTTATGTGTCTGGAAAGAGAAAGAATGAGTATTGGTCAGAGAAACTCTGCAACTAAAACAAAAAAAGCTATACGGGTGTTTGAGACATCTGAACAATGGCAGTTTCGAATGGAGCAACAGGATATAAGAGCTTCTACGCCAAGGGCAAGAAAAACTTGAGTCTAAAGTATCTGGTGATGGTCCTCAGTGGTAAGGCAAGTCAAGAAGAGTTTAGATGCTCCGGTATATCACCTGGACTACCTGTTTTTTGTATTTTTCGTAGAATGGATAGTCCCTTTGCTCTGTGTTGTATTGATCGAGTTATTAATTAACCAATTGGAAGTTATAACGTAATTTTTTGAGATCTCTTTACCTATAAGTGTAATTAACCCGGGAACGCCGGGTACCTCTATGCTAGTCTATTCTAAAATAATTTTTTTATGTTTGGGAATATTTATGTACGAGGGCAAGTCAATAGTATCTCCACACCCACACAATTTTCATAATTTATTTCAACATAGTCCGCCTTGTTTTTCATTGTTTCATAACCTTCTGAAAGCTAGCATCAAAAAATGTTTTTGGCGAGGCCATAAGCCAGTCATGCACAGATTCCTTCATTTTTTCATTCGAGGCAATTTGTGTTGGAATTTCACTGCCTTCACATTGTACATAAAATCTTCAATGGATATTGGTCCTGTTACATTTTCAGACAATAGCATGCTGTTCACCCTTGGGGAGAAATGGACAGTGTCACAGCCATTTTATTGTGCCACAGCAAAAATAGGCTGTGCGACGATGCTAAACTTTCCAGAAGCAGAGACATACATGACATGTGCATCCATAAAGCAGTGTACTGCCAACCCACGGAACATGCTTATTGACTTACCTTTGTATATTGAAAATGTCTTGTTGAAATATTAAAACATTTATCCTGTATTGTTTTATTAGTTTACAGGGTATGCAATTAAAAGAACAGGTATCTCAAATATGAGGAAGGATCGAAAAGTAATGCACAAAATTTTTTGTGGCAACATTTTTAATAATAAGCAAAAACCTAACTGTTCTCCTATCGTGGCACCAGATTCAATACACCTTGTTCATAAAACTCTGTTTTCTGATTGTATATCCACATGCACACAGCTGATTTAACTTCATCCAAAGCAAAGCATTGGCTTCCTAGGAATTTCTTCATTGGTCCAAAGAGATAATGTCAGATGTGTATGTTTGAGTTCCTCCCAGCCAAATTCCTCAAGAGGATGACATGATTTTCGTTAGTTTTGAAATTTTTCATATCTCGAACTTTCATTTTAAATAAGGATGTATATTAGGGTGGAGTTGTCCTTGAAATTGTGTTACCAATTCACTTTTCCTAATAATTGTCCGCTGAGTTTCTCAAAGAATTATAGTTTGAGAAATTCTTGATTTTTTTTTACTTTTTTGGATAGTCATGTGTGGTAAAGAGTTTGAAACAATTTATTGTAATGTTTCTTTTTTTTTTTTTTTTAGAATCAAATACCAATTTTTAGTCCAGCCTTAACAGATGGATCCCTTGGCGATATGATCTACTTCCACTCTTACAAAAAATCTGGATTAATTATAGACATTGTGCAAGGTCCTTTGGTTCCCTTTTCCTTTTTATCTTATAAACTTCATAATTAAATTTTAACATTGAAATTTCTAAATGCTTCAGATATACGACGCTTGAATAGCATTGCCTTAAAAGCTGCAAACACAGGAATGATCATTATTGGTGGATCAGTAATCAAGCACCATATATGCAATGCTAATCTAATGGTAAATATCACTTGTGGAAATTTGTATTACTGTGTTTAATTAAAGAATAAAGACTAATAATTTCTTCAATTCAAGAGAAACGGTGCCGATTATGCAGTCTTTATAAACACTGCAAGTGAATTTGACGGAAGTGACTCTGGAGCAAGGCCTGATGAGGCAGTGTCGTGGGGGAAAATTAAAAAAGAAGCGACTCCAGTCAAGGTTTGTAAATATTTAATTACTGTAATTTCATGCTTTCTTTTCAACATTAATAATTTTTATTATTCTTCTTTTCTTTTCAGATCTATGCCGATGCAAGTTTAATTTTTCCACTTCTTGTTGCTGAAACTTTTGCCAAAAACCATTTTAATGAATAAAATTGGATATTAAACGTTAAAGATTTATTTTCATCATTCAATTTACAAGTCTTAATTCGATATACGCAAAAAAAGCTTCTTCATTTAATCATCTGCTGTGTTGCTTGATTTGCTGCAATGCTCGGATTATTCACGACTTCACCTAAAGATTCTAACAATTCCTTGCGGTAGTCATCAAATCCTCCATCAATTTCTGCAATGTCGCAGCTTTCGATAACCCATAAAGTGCAATTGGTTTCTCTTATAAGCCGTTCGTCGTGGCTTACGATAATAACCCCTGTAAAATTAAAGTGGTAAATTTATTTATTTATAAAACAAAATTAGTATTGGTATTAATGGCAAATCATCAAACCTCCTTCGTAATCATTAATGGCATCAGCAAGAGCATCTATAGATTCTATATCCAGATTATTTGTAGGTTCATCCTGTTAAAAGAAAAAATAAATTTCAAAAACTTTAGAGCTAATTTATGAAGTTATTATTGAGTTTCTGTGAAATAAATAATCCAAAAGAATTCCTAATAAAATTACTATTAAGAAACCTATTGCTATCATTATGTTCTACTCTTTTAAAGCAATGTTCAACATCTGTAGTAAGTTAAATTAACATTGAAGTAATAATGCGAAACTAGTTAGACAGAATTAATGAAAACTTAGTTTCAACCAAACAATAAAAATATGAGGTCAGTAAAACTCTTTATTTAATTCTTATTTACAAATCAACCTTATCGAATTTTTGAGATAACCTTTCCTTGTCACATGGCACAAGGTCAGGGGAAGTAGGGAGGCTGAGGCACCACTGAAATGCCTTTTTTGTGCCAAAAATTGTGTGACAAGGTGCATTGTCGTGATGAAACATGCAAGTTTCAGCAAAGCTTGATCTCAGTCTCTTGAGAACTTCACAGAATTTCCTTCAATTTCGAGGCATCCATTTCCATGACACTCTAAAGAAACACTCTTCGCGTGAATGTTAAATGTCGATAATGTAGTGACAGTAGGAAGTTGAAAATCACACTGAAGATCGAGGAGATAGAAGGAGACTCCTCCCAAGTTGCCAAATAGCACATGGTGCATGCTTTTGCATTACTTTTTAAACAGAACTCATAAGTACAGTTCAATAATTTAATTTAGGTCTGTTTCTTTAAAGTTGAACAATATAAAAAAGAAAAAAACGCCAATAACATCTTGTTAACTTTTGAACGAACTGACCTGCGGGGAAATCTACATATATAAAAGAGGACATTCGCTCGCTCACTCACTGACTCATCATTGCACAGCAAAATCTACAGGGGCCACTGACTCAAAGTCTGTGGGGTCATTGGATGGATAGCTTAGGGGTGTGCTAATACAGAGTTTTTCGAAATTTGGAACTCCCCCCCCCCCAAAGGGGGGGGGGGGGGGGGGGAGAAAGCAGTTGCACGTTCATTGAGGGCAGAGCCAGGCAACCAAATGCAGGTTGATTTCTAGCTACCGTGCCAAAAAACTGCTACTGTTGCTAACAGATGACGAGCTGTTAATTACCATATAATATGCACTCTATAGATACCAATTTAAGAGTTTGCTATTCAATAGTTAATGTTGTTGAGCCTGTAACGTTATCACTTTTTAAGATAAAAGTGAACCCTAACTTTACAAAAAGATTTTATGATCACACCATGTTCAAAGGAAACTCCTAAATGATGAACAGTTACATTCTTATAGATCTGATTTTTCAAAGATAGTTTTATTGCACTGCATTCTCACAGAGACTTTGATATTGCCTATGAATTCCTCAAAAATGTTGTTAACACACTTTTAAATTTACGTCTTTCAATTACCGAACAGTCCTTTCATATATACAGTGATACCTCGCTTAACGAGCATAATTCGTGCCGAATCTTACTCGTAATGCGAAACACTCGTTAAGCGAAACCATTTTTCCCATAGGAATCAATGTAAAATATGATAATGCATTCCATGCTGAAAAAATACTCAAACTATATATATTTGTGTAATTAATTTATTATTTATAACAATATATAAAAGCGTTTTTTAAATAGGGGAAGAGGACGGGGAAGGTTATTGGGAAGAAGCAAGAGAATATTCCTCTAAGAGAAACTCTTCTTTAAAGGAAGCGCATCTAGAATAATGCCCCGTACACATTGGACCGGCAAAGCGTCTTTTTCTGCCTTCCCCCTCCTGCCTCCCGCGCGAGTTGTTCCCACTGGACCGGCACGAGAGAAGCGGCAAGGGAAGAGAAATTATACAATGACGGCGTCGTGTCGATCTTAAGTTATTGAAGTAAAACTGGACGAAGTTCACGTTTCATAGAAATTTATAATATCCGAAATTTGCTATATCTGAGACAATTCGGAATTTGTTTTATCACTGTTGAAAAGCCAATTGGCACAGTTGACAATTCCGAATTGTTTCGTTTATTTCTTTTTTTATATCAGAGTTCGTTATAAAGAAGTTCAACTGTGTTATATGTCGCTGAGAAAGCATAATTAAAACATAACAAAACAGAATATACAAATAAACTCTAGTTTTATTTATAATTGTTCATTCAGTGTGCATATTTTCTCGTATTTATAAAAAGTCTTCAAGATTATTTTTAAATTTGATTGTCGCCAACATCGATCGGCAATATTTCCAATCGAAGCGATCGAAAACCAAATTCGTGATCACGTTTCTGTTTAAAACTTGCTAATTTCCAACTGAATTATCTAATTAAAATTTAACCAAACGTATCTATTTAACAATGTAAAAAGCTGAAGGACAATAGCAATTTATAATTTCACATTTACAAAATAAAGTGCATTCTCTTTATTCTATTTCACTATAAAATTGTGATCCGCCATCATTCTTTTGATCACGTGCTCCAGTAGTCGAACGTGATTGGATGAGCCTGCAACCGGCAAAAGCGGCAACCGGCAAAAGTTGAACAAATTTCAACTTTGCCGCCTGGCTTATTTGCCGGCCGCGGCACTTGAATTGACCTATTTCTAGTTGGCCTTGGACGTAGTGCGCATGCGTCAACGGTTGCCGCTTTGCCGCCTTGCCGGCTCAATGTGAACCGAGCATAAGCAAGATTACCTGAGAAGCTGTCTTATGTTATCTCCTTCTCACTCGTTATGCGAAACGTCGCTCGTTAAGCGAAACAATTTGTTGTGCTCGTAACGCGAATCACTCGTTATGCGAGGTTCCACTGTACATTCTTAGAATATAAAAACTAAATTACTGTAAATAAGGGTTGTCCAGGAAGTAGGGCGTCAAATTTGCGTCCAAGCAAAATATATTATACTTGTCCAAACACAAAATGAAACAACTTTATTTGTGCATAGCAGTACAGTAAAGTATCATGTAAACATTTTTCAAACAAAAAAAAAATTACAAAATGCCTTTAAATCCAATTTTTATCAGGTTTTTCCATGCTGCATCCATGACGGCTTTTCCCGATGATTTCCCCACCTTTTCTGGGAGTTTTGTCCAGATTTGCTAGAAACCTTTGGTGGATTTGGATGGATTTGGTCGCTTGGCATACTCGTTCTTGCATAACGCCTAAAAACGCTCGATTCCGCGAGCCTGGGGAACGTTTGGTGCTCTATCCTTATTGGACACGAAGTTGATGTTTTGAGACGTCAGGTAATCCGTAACAGAATGAGCATAATGCTTGATCGCCATGTCTGGCCAGAACAAAACATTGTTCAGCACGTGATGCTGGAGCATAAAAGGAATCAATCTCTTTTTAATGCACTCCTCAAGATACTTCTGGGCGTTCATAGTGCCTTCACAGTAAAACGGATCTGACACGTTTCCATTTTCGTCTATGGCTTGCCAGACGAGATATTTTTTCATAAACTTCGCTTTTGGCTTCACTGTTTCTTCACAAGGAACTTCGTTAGGGTTCACGGCATGGTAACACTTCTTCCCAGGGACATCGGGCGGATCTTGAGGAACATATGTTTCATCGTCTATGACAAGAATTTTTCCACTGCATTTTTTTGTAGATTTTTCGGCACCCGGTTTTTGCCTGCTGTTTTTGGTTCCCAGTATATTTTGGAGCATTTTGTTTTGGATAAGCTTTCATCCCAAGCTTGTGAACTTTGATATTACTAAGAGTAGACTTCGAAATTTCTAATTTCTTGGATGCCTGTCAAACTGAAATGCCGGGAGTCTTCCTGAAGATCTTCTCCACCTTACTGATGTTCTTTGCTGTCGATTTTAACGCAGGGCGGCTCTGTAAATTTCTGTAGTTTGCTTCTCCAATCACTTCATACCGTCTAATGATTTTGTAAATTGTTTACTACAATTTTCCTTCACCCATAAAATGGATAGCCGTAGCAGATTTATCTTGGCCAGCAATTGTCGTAGTAATGAATAACACGTTTTGCGAACAGTTCGTTTTCTTGTTGTACCATTTTCAAACCACTACTTCTATTGACGTGAATATGTGTGTGTTGTAGTGTATTGTGAACTACTCTTTAATATGAGTTTAGTTGCGAAATCATCACAACATATTTACGTATTGAAATTGCTTATGTAAATTTGACGCCCTACTTCCTGGACAACCCTTAATTCCCATGCAGATTCCATAACAATATGGCACGTTAAAATTTTGATACCCAACCCAGGAAATGAAACTAAATCTAGCTTATACACATGACAAAAGAAGACTTACAAGAACGATGACATCAGGTGCTCGCAGTGATAGTTCACACAATGCTACACGAGCTTTTTGTCCTCCAGACAGGTCATTTATTTTTATTGTGTGGGCATGGCTTACTAAACCAAATGTTCCTAACTGCTTGCGTGATTCTTGATAATCTAAATTGAAGAGGCGCTGAAATGAATTAAATTTTAAAAATTATTTTAACATACTTTCGGCTAAGCATCTCCTGTCCCTTAATTGTAATTACAGTATTAATGTTACATCAACTGAAATCAATACAACTGAAATTATTCTATTGAATACTTAAAAATTTCTCAATTAAACAAGCATTGTCGAAATTGGATAAACGACCAGATTTTTCTCTTAATTAAGTTTGGTTTCCTATCTAAATTACAACAAAAAACATTGGTTCTAGCGACATGCCTATGACAAAACCGTGTTTAGTGGCAGACTTTTCAACTAAAGTGAGGATCCCCTGTTGGCTATAACAACAGATTTCCGGTAAAGTTGCTGTGTGATGGAAGAAGTGCGTGTACCCATCGGAAAGATCTCCTTGGATGTGTGCTTTTGAGGGAAAGATTTTTAGTGGGAAAAATTTTTTTTTCGAGTTGGCAAACTGACTTAATTTTCAGTCCGAGATAGCACTCTTGTGGCGTGGCTGTTGCAATTAAATTAACAAGAAAGTAAATTATCGAGTACATGTACAACGATAGAACAGTGTACCGTTGTGCATTTTTTGTGGGCAAAACATATGGAAGCAAAGGATATCCACAAGGAAGGATATCCGGTGTTCTGGGATTGCCAAGACGTACTGCTCACCGAATTCCAGCAACGTGGCCACACAGTCACGTCTGCCTCGTACTGCACGATTCTGACGAAACTTCGTGCCGCCATTCGCTGGAAGCGACCAGGCCTCCTCAATAAAGGGGGGTGCTGCTGCATGACAATGCCCGTCCTCATAGTGCCAATCAGACCACAGCGATGCTGAGGTCATTCGAGCGGGAGGTCCTCCAACATCCACCTTACAGCCCGGACCTCGCCCCGAGCGATTTCCACTTGTTTGGCCCTTTGAAACATCTTTCGGGAGAACACTTTCCTGACGATAAAGCGGTTGAAAGAGCAGTGCGCGCGTGGTTCCAACAGCAACCAAAAGAATTTTACGCCACAGGTTTCCAGGGACTATTGTGAAACGGTGGAACAAGTGCTTAAATTTGTATGGAGATTACCGTATGTTGAAAAATAAATGTTCTTTGTATATCATTATCTCCATTCATTTCTTTTCAATCACGATTCGTAACTTACTTATTGAATCGCCCTCGTATAACACTCTGCCATCTCAACGATTTGGAAGGTTCGCGAGAAATCAAGAATGCCTTCGAACCTGACAATTTCAAATCAACTAATTGCATACTGAAATTGGTATGAAGTGTAAGGAACAAATAAAGGCCAATGTCGGTTATAGAGACAACCAGATACAGTAAAATCCCGTTACAACATACCTCACTTTAACGTACATTTCAAAATAACGTACGAATTTAAAATCCCCGGCTGAAATCTAGGCGTTTAACATACCTCACATTAACGTACATTTCAGATTAACAAACTAATTTTACGTTCCCTTGGTTAAATTTCCCTTCGAATGCCTTGCTCTGAAACCTTAAACAACCCATGCGAAAGTTGCAAATGCCAATGCATCAACCACTTGTTATCGGAAAATCCTGCAAACCCCGTTGTTTCAAAGGCGTTGGTTCCTTCCCTGTGTGTACAAGAACAACTACAATGCATGGATGACCAGAGAAATTTTCGACGAATGGCTAGTAAAATTCAATTCAGATATGGGCAGAGAAAAAAGAAACTAATTCTATTGATAGACACTTGTTTGGTACATTTTGTAAATGTACGTTTAGACAAAATTTGATTAGAGTTCCTTCAACCAAATTGCACATCTACACTATAACCATTGGACCAAGGCATCATAAAAAACGTGAAAGACCATTACCGACAACGCTTATTGCAAAGACCTTTACTTAATGAACGGCTGCTTATTGCAAAATTATAAATATCAAGGATGCAATTGAAATTCTTGCAAGTGCCTGGAATTGTGTCCAACCAACAGTGATTAAGAACTGCTGGCGGAAAGCCGGATTCTCCATTGCAGCAATAAGCGAAGAAGAAGAGATAAGAGGTATACAAAATAAGAGCCAAACTCGTGAGGATTTGTGGCAAGAAGTTGTCGCTGTTTTCAATGTATCACCAAAGGTAGCCTTTGAAGATTATGGCCGTTCAGAGGTAACTAACGCCCGTCTCAACTTTTGTAGCAATGGAGACTATAAAAAGTCTAAAAAATTATTTTCCACAGATTATCAACACACCAGACTCATTTCACTTTACTTCACTACTTTGCAATGAAATTGCCCCACCCACAAGGAGTTATCCGAATGAGCCAAAGGTAGATATACAGCAAGAGATACATCTGAACACACCTTTATTACGTTATGGAGCCAAGACGTGCACTCGTTTGTACAGGGTGTCCCAACGGAAAGCGGCATCAGTAGGTTGTGGCACCACCTCTAGCGGCCATGCTCATGTTTGCCGGGTGCGGTCTGACATTATCCTGCTGAAAGACTGCGCAGGGTATGGTGTGCAGAAACGGCAGTAACATGGGCTGCAGAATCTCTGTGACGTACCATTCTGCTGTCAGGGTGCCTAGGATGATGACTAAAGGCGTTCTGGTATTGTAGCCGATGGCACGCCATACTATGATCCCGGGTGTTGGTCCACGATGGCGATACCCGATGCATTGTTCATTGGCATGTTCCAATGGTCTGCGCCACACCTGTCCGCGTCTGTCGTCGGTATCCAAACAAAAGCGGGATGCGTCGCTGAGGACCACCAGGCGCCATTCCATTCGCCAGTCCACTCATTCATGACATCATTGCAGTCGTATCGCGCGGTGCTCAAATGTCAAAGGAAGACATAACAATGGATGCCTGGCAGACACTGTTGCAGCGTATAACCTGCGTGCTATTGTTGCTCTTAACATTGGAGCAGTACCGGGAATAGTGATGTTGTCATGCAGTTGCCGTAGAGTGATGGTTCTGTCCGCTAGCACTGTTCGCAGTATTCGCTTATCGGTACGAGCTGATGTGCTTCTCCGGGCCCCAGAGCTTGGTCTTCTGGCAAGTGTGCTTTCCTCTAGCCGTTGTCTCCAACATCAACCTACCACCCATGCATCCCGCGACACATGGACAGCAATCCGTCTGGTTGACCATCCAGCCTCGGACAGGCCAATAATCTGATCTCGTTCAAAGTCCGTTAATTGCGTGAACGGTTGTCGTGGCATTGAGACCGTTGTGCGGATTACAGTACTGTACGTTTACGAGGCAGTTACTTCCTCCCTACTGCATGGAACATCTTGCACAGGTGTCAACTGTTGAGCCTATACAGGCACCCGGACACCCTGTATCAACCCGAATGGTCATGTCCCGTGAGCATGCATCTAATCGTTAACTAGTCGGAGGTAGACGAACCCCCCACCACTAAATATAGATAAGGTCAGATAACTCCTTGTTGGTCGGGCAATTTCATTGCAAAGCAGTGTGTCAGATTTGGGGAGGAAAGTTATGGAAAGAAAGCAGACGGTTATTACAGATTTTTTTTTTAAATTAATCAACTGTAATATTACATGTATTCCTGTATTTGTAATGAATAAAATAAAATGCTACACTTCATGTATTCTTATGTTTTCTGTGCACTTACTGTACAGTGTACGTATGTGCATCGTTCACAAGCCCCCCCCCCCTTATTATTATTATTATTATTATTATTATTATTATTATTATTATTATGCTTTTAACTTATTATTATTATTATTGTTGTTTGGGGATGCCAAACTTGGATCAAGTCCGGAAGCCAATCCCAGAGGTGGACCCAAGAGAGGGCCAAGTCCAAGGGACTCAAATGCAAAGGAGGGAAAGTTATGCATTCGTGGGAGTATTGGTGTTTGGGTGTAGGAATTTCCTTATTATGTGACAGGTGTTTAGAATTGTGGCTTTCTGTAAGGTTTTGTATAAGTGTGGGTTTAAATTTAGTGTTGACAGGCTTTTGTTTAGCGAGTGTGGAATAACCCCAGTGGCAGAAAGAACGATAGGAACAATGTGTACTCTGTTAACTCCCCAAAGGCGTTTTATTTCGTGTGCAAGATCCGTACATTTAGTGATTTTGTCAGTGTATGTCTTTTGTAAATTGTGTGTGTTGGGGATGGAGATATCAATTATGTAAATCACTTGGTTTTGCTTATCTACTAGTGTAATGTCTGGTCTGTTATCAGGGATAGTTTTGTCACTGATTATAGCTCTGTCAAAATATAGTTTACGTGTGGTGTTCTCTAAGACAGCGTCTGGGGTATATTTATAGTAAGGAGTATGAATGTCCCTTAGCTTGTGTATCATATCTAGATATTGATGTATGATGTTGGCTACCTGGTTATGTCTGTGTAAATAATCTGTCTGCATGAGTATTTTGCAACTGGATATGACATGTTGGATGGTTTCCTCTGCGATATGGCATTTCCTGCAAGACCCATCAGTCGAATATTTGATAATATGTTTTCTGTAGCTTTTAGCATTAATAACCTGGGCTTGTATGGCAATCATGGTTCCTTCAGTTTCCCCAAAGAGACTCCCTTCACTCAACTAAAAGTTCGACGTTTTTTTGTCAACGTGCGGCTGGTTGAGGTCAGAAGGATGTCTACCGTGGAGTCGGTTTCCGAGCCATGATTGAAGTTTAGTGCATGTTGTAGGAATGTTATGGGTGTTCTGCACGCTGTTCACATTCAAAGGTGTGTATTTTGTATCAGCCATGCTTTGTATTATTATTAATATTATTATTATTATTAATTTACTGATCACAATTGACTTACTTGTAAATATTCTATCGGACTCTCATCTAAATTTAACTGTTCACCAGAGTGCTGATCAAATCTTCCGATACGCTTTTAGGTAATAAAATTTTTATTAATATGAAATGCTAAGCAAAGTGGATGATTTAAAATCAATTTTAGTAAATCTACTCACTAGCCTGTGGTTTTTACGGCTCTCTCCTTCTTGCTAAAGGTTTAAAAACAAAATATTCATTAATAAAACCTCTGTGCAAATTCTTTTTAAAGGAATAAAAAAAATTATAAATTACAAGAACTCACTGGTATTAAATCCCCAACTAAAAGTTTTAAAAATGTACTTTTGCCAACCCCGTTAGGTCCTACAATAGCAACTGAAAAAACAAAACGTTACATTAGGCCTGTATGGATTATGAAAGCAAAGTATGGATCAACGATCAATAAATACAGCAAATTCTTTGAAAGATTTGCTTAAACAGATCACTACAATTAACTAATGTAATCAATAATATTTTCAATTCTATGCTTATTACATTTTTTAGCACATAATCAAGTACAGGACGATTCATAAATCCATCAAGCGTTTCAGAAGTTCATAAAACCATTCCCCCGCTGCAGTACAGACGTCTTGATTGGAAGCAAAATGCCATCCCTTGAAAATCTTTTTCAGTGGTTTAATGTTGTTGTTACTTATTGTGTTGGAGAAGTGCTTCATTGTCATCACTTATTGCCAAGAGATGGCACCATGACATTTCCTTCGTTTGCGTGTGTATTTAGTTTCTGTATGTCGTCGTCGTTGTTATTGTTGTATGTTCGATCGTCTTCCTGCAATGAAGGGCCTTCCAATCAACATGTTGCTTGTTTTATGTCGTTAATAAACAAAGTATTTCATTCTTATGATGAATTTGAAGCCACTTATATCGGCTCATAAAGAGCTCATCCTTAGGTGCTCTTGGCTTATGCATCCTGGAGTTTCTTTTCGTTATCGGTATTCAATCGTGCAATGCCTTACATAGTTTTAAATGTAATTTTAACAATAATATATTTTTTAAACGTATAATGTAAATCATTGCCGTTACTTGAACTATGCCTGAACTGATTATGAAATGAATCAATCTTGGAAACATAAGCGAATGCTCTTGAAAGGTTTCGAAACGGAAATTTGCACTGCTTTTCCATAGCTTTCAAGCAAAATAAGAGTCACATTCGGGCTCTGGCTGACGTCACAGAGTTAGCCAATCACAATAGAAATCGCAATCAAGCATACCTTATACTCTACTTACCTTGGGTAAAAACCTTCCAGCAGAAACGCTACAGGATATTCAGTACTGTTTGGCATTGTCACGAAGCAGGACAACGCTAAGAGACCATTTAAACCCTATGCTGCATTTCAAACTGGCATTCCCATAAACTCTCTGCATGAATCGAAAAAATTTCCATTGGTTACGAGCCTTCCTTCCACTAGAATTAAATGATAATCAGTTGGGCATGCTTGGATATATCCATTGGAAAAACAGCCTTCTTAACCACAGCTTCGTGTCAATTGAGCACGTGATATGCTTCTTCTTCTCAGTCTCAATGTGTAATGTCCATTGCCGCAAATATTTGGGCAATATAGCATGAGGACCATGTTTCAATGCAACGAAACAATTAACCTTATTAACAAATCAGTAGAAATCATTACCGTATTGGCTCGAATATAAGCCGGCCTGGAATCTAAGCAGACCCTTAAATTTGAGTCGGCCTTGAATCTAAGCCGAGGCTTGGTTTTGGTCTTCTTTTTTTGGGATAAAAAGGTCGGCTTATATTCGAGCCAATATGGTAATAAATTTTGAGTGAATTGTTACCAATGCCTATAAACTCGGTAAAGTATTTTGAAAATGTTTAATATACCTCTTGATGACATATCTATACCAAAATCGACTTCTTTAAATAGCAATGGTTGACCAGGATAATTAAACGTGGCATCTGAAATACAATGAAAATATTTACATATTAACAAAAAAAAAAAAAAAAAAAAAAAAAAAATTAAGTTTCTGCATAAAGAAATATGGTCTTATCCATTCTCTTACTGTGAATTCCCAATATGGGTGGATTTAGTGGAGGTGGGCTTGGAAATTTAAATTTTACTATGTACTCCCTGGGTTTTTTAAGGAGTTCAGCCGGTGAATTGCCGTCATCATTCTGTGGCAATTTACTTTTATTCTTTTGTTGTTTACGAGTGAGAGCATCTTTAGTTACTTTTTCCTAGGGTAAAGAAAAACCATAAATGCCTTAACTTAAAGAGCATACATGTCTTTTTACTCAATAAGATAAAATCATGAACTTCACTTTTTACCACACAGCTCAAAATAATTAAGAAAGTAACAGATATTGAATGTACAGATGCTGTTGAATATAATACAGTGTTCTCCCTTGGTTCCTTTGAAGGAGTACACCCCATCTCATTTTGATGACTGCCCAACTAAATAAACGAAAAATAAAGGCAACATAGCTCCTGAAACGTACATTCGTGTATACCGGTAATTAAAAATCTCATGGACAGCATGGCGAGATTTTCTACTGAATAATGTTTTATACTCCATAATTTCTTTTTTTTCTATTGTTTGTTTCTAATTTGTTTCTACTGTATAACTTGTTTTTAATTTTTATCTCCCAGTTACTTCTTCATTTCATCCAAGTGATAAAATTTTCAGGGGAGAACACTGGTCATGTACCCTGGTGTCTATAAATTAAAGGATTTTCAAGAACGAATTCTTCAGTTGCCCAATTGGTAAGGAGTATTCCCAGTACAATCCAAACACTGGTAAGGTAAAACACTTTCTGTGAGAATAATTTAAAAAGATACGAATGCTTATATACTGGCAGTTCAGATTACTGCAATTGTGCCACGCAAGACACAAGAGGCGGTGTCACATTCGGAATCACTAATCAAGTGTTACAGCTTTTTCACATTGCTTTCGTATTTTTTCACAATCATTTCGTACATTTTCACAAACATTAAGTACGATTTCATAAACATTTAATTCATATTTATAATAAAGGGTTTAAATTTACAGAATAATTATAGGCAATGATCAACTTTTTATGCATTTACATAAGTAAACAAGTATTGAAGCAGATTTTACATTATCGCTGGATCCATTAGCCAATCAGAAGCGCTTACACGAAACTTTTACGGCTGCATTTTGTGTCAGCGCTTCTGATCAGTTAATAGATGCAGCCATGAACATAGCAAAATAAAAATTTGCTTCAATATTTGCTTACACATCTTTCTCGTATCTTTTCAGTTTTCTACTTCAACTATCAGTCGTTTGCTTCTTCCATCGAGGTCTAATACAAATTAAATCTAATCCGTTAGGATTAAATCTCGATGGCTGCTTCACATCTTCATTCGTGATTACGTCATAATTTACTGGCGAGGCCGACGAGTTCTCGACGCGTTCAAGACCTCGAATTCTCTCGTGTTACACGGAAAATTCTCTGGCTGAGGTCTAAAACCCTCACCGGTGAGAAGAGTTAGCGGGAATTTCTAACTTTTTACACCGTCTTTTTCTCGGTTAGGACCAGAGACAAGGTTGCTTTCTCTTCTAGTTAGGACTAACCGGCTAGGCATAGGAGCACTAACTGCAGCTGCGTTTTCGACTGCGTTAAAATGACGTCACAGTTTTCTCACCAGTTACATTTCCTGGCCTCAGCCTCTGATTCACGAGTGAATGATTGTTTATAATTGATCATTGTCTGTAATTGTTCTGTAAATTTAGACCATTTATTATAAATATGAATTAAATATTTGTGAAAAAGTACTAAATGTTTGTGAAAATGTACGAAATGTTCGTGAAAAAGTATGAAAGCAAAGTGAAAAGGCTGTAATACTTAGCCATGGCCCATTGTGTCCATTTGGACCTGCAAATAAAAGGGAGAGTGATAAAAACATCTGCAGGCACGCCAGTAACAAGTGGAAGTGTCCCGTGCACTGAACATGTCAACCACCATCATCTCTCGCCTGTGGGGACCTTTTCAGCAAGATAGGACTGCTAGCCAATGCTATAACAGTGAATGTTCATGTATCGCCATATCATGGCTGGACTGCTATCTGGCACGAATCACAGCAGACCTTACCAGGGAGCTGGCAGCAACAACACAGACATGGTATCAGGATAAACTATGTATGTATGCACAGGGCATAGAGCCTAATGAACGCTCTTTATACCATCCATACACCGTTGGGATGGTATTCCAGCTCAATACATCTCAATGAGGTTTTGGCGAGACCAACGAGAAAGCCAGACCTTGATATGGAATATTCACCTGACCATCGTAGTCTGAGTAATAATGTAACTTTCATTGTTTCCATCTTCTTCTTCTTCTAATGACAGCCCTGCGAATCTGCCCAGGATCCTTGGATTTTGGTTGGACTAACATGGTCAGGTAACTTTTCCACATCAGGGTCTATCTTTCTCATTGGCTTCGGGTTTTGGAAATTGTTTTTTTTGTTTCTTTTGTCAGCAGTAGTGCTATCTTCTTTATTTTATGAAGTTTAATGTTGGGATGGTATTGGGAAGACCTTCTGCAGACCCTTATCAAATTTGTTGCGATTTGGCAATCAGAACAGTTCATTCTTGATTAATTTATGGGTACATGTCAACTTCAATATGAAAACAACTTCGATTATACATGAACAAATAAGAATTTTCAGCACCATCAGTTTTTAAATTAATGATTGGGTGATCAATTTTTAAACTTTAAATATTAAACAAATTTATGCAGAAATAATCAACTTACAGCGGTTTTAGAAGATTTCCCATGAGCTTTTAATTCTTTTAATTTTTTCTCTTGTTTGTCATATTCTTTTAGAAGTTCCTTTCTCTTCTGAAGATACATTTTTTTGAACATACCTGAATAAATTTAAAAATTATATTTTAATAAAAAAAAAAAAACTTTAAAAAAGAAAAAAAAAAGAGAGAGAGAGAGAGAGCAAATTAATAAAATTTACTGTACAATGAAATATTGTAACTCTAAGATTTATACAAGGTATATCTAAAAAGTCCAGCGAATGGTATCAGGAAACAAAGAAAATAGAAGATACAAACAATCTTCCTTTCTTGGCCTTCAAGGTAACCACCATTGCCCACAATACACTTTTGAAAGTGTTAGTAAAGCTTCAAAGTGTTGGTGTCACACGTCCTTGGATGTCCAATACATCCGCAAAGTATGTGGCTTTCAGAATTCCCTTGAGGCGGAGAAACCAATAGAAGTTTGCAGATGCCATATCCAAGGAATTTGGTGGATGTTCGAGAACAGTTACAGTGGGCTTAGCCAGGAAGTTTTGCACATAGATCGCACTGTGTTGGAGGCATTGCCTTGCAATAAAGTCTCTAGTGCAGTCTTGTTCCACACTTGCATCAACATTCCATGAGTCTCTGACATGGTTTTCCCAAATTTGTAAAACTTGATATTCACCACACATTGCTCCTTTGCACGAGTCTTCACACCATGTTTTACTTGCCAAAGCAGGCAAATCTGCTTCAGTGTACTGTTAGGTGGTGCTTTGTGACCTGTCTCTCATGTGTGCATTCCTAATCTACATATATAAAAGAGGACATCCACTGGCTCATCATCGCACAGCAAAATCTACTAGGGCCACCGACTCTAAACTCGGTGGGGTCATAGAACGGATAGCCTAAGGGTGTGCTAAGACAGGGTTTTTTGAAATTCGGACCCCTTGCCTCCCCAGGTATGTTTTCTGGATTTTTACCGGATTTTCTTTTGGTTTTCATAAATTAATATACAAACTCGCATTTTGAAAGCTTAGTTTTATTTTTTTTTTTATTTGATGAACTCCAATGCCTGTATGGCCAGAGGCCGATGAGTTAGGTCCTTGGATGAATATGGATTAACAACTGCTGTGTGATAGTCGCAGCAACCAGAGGGGAGGGAGGGGGGGGGGAACGAATATCATGTGTCCCTGATGGTCACCCATCCATTGACTAGCCGTGCCTGATGTTGCTTAACTTCCAGAAATGGTGGTTCAGTGGAAGCCTCCCCTCCCCAAAGATTTAAAATTTATTTCAAGTATCTAGGATTATTTTTCAATTTATTATAAACTAGCTGATATTACAAAAATAAATTAACATTATTCTCCACCTTTTTTCTCTGGTAATGCATCAACATACTCAGCTATAGACAACATTCCAACACAAGCGAAGTCGAGTAGAACTACTAAAGGGCCGTAGTTGGAGAGGCCATCCATTAGGAGCATTTTAAAAGAATTCTTTTCGATTCTTCAATATGAATTTTTGCTATATTAATTCTAAGCTTTTTTCATGTGTTCATTCACATATCTGGGATTTGGGTGTTTATTATAGTGAAAATGGAACATTTAATGAACATTATAATAAAGCAATAATCAAGATCTCCAAGTTAATAGGGCTTTTTAAACAACTATCCAACTTTTTTAATAACCCTACAACTTTTATAAAGCTCTTTGAGGCTTTGATTCTTCCTATTATCAATTTTGCAATCGAAATTTGGTATGCTCCATTAGGTGGTATTAATAGCAAACTTGAAACAAAGATAAATAGTTGGTTTAAGTTTTTGTCAAAAAAATTTTTGTTGCCCGAACAAGAATATAAAATACACAATCAAGTAGAAGAAAAAAGGCTAAAACATCTGTTTTATAGCATTTTTTCGGGCAACTTTGTTATTACCGATCTTTTGGAGGATGTAGGACTAAAATGGCATTCAGGGACATGTCGCACTGGTATGAGATTGAACACTCAGTTTTTTAAAACTAACGCCAAGTTTTTAAACGTTGGCTGGAAACTGGCTGATTGGTATAATCGGTCCAGCAAAAAGCCAGATTTTTTCTCTATCTAGATTAATACTTTTGTTTACTTTTGGTATTCTAACATAGTTTCTGGTCTAGTGACACGGCTGTTATTGCGATGATCACAGCGATGATAAGGATTTTGACATTAATTATTAGATGATCAGTATTATCATTGTCCTTTCTTGTCTTTGTTAACTATTATTATATTTTCTTTTAAATGTTTTCTATTAACCCCGTTTTGGGCTTTTGGCCTGTTGGGGGACAACAATGGGTTTGACCTTCCAATTTATCTGAAGGTTTTCTCCCCTCTGTTGTTACATTATTATTAAAATTAAAATATAACTATTGCAAAATTTCATCGAAAAGAGCCCGAACAAGAACAGATATATCAGCTAGTTACTACCGGGTGTTTCAAAAATGACCGGTATATTTGAAAAATCAATAAAAACTAAACGGGCAGCGATAGAAATACACCGTTTGTTGCAATATGCTTGGGACAACAGTAAATTTTCAGGCAGACAAACTTTCGAAATTAGTTCACGGTGTATTTCTATCGCTGCCTGTTTAGATTTTTCAAATATACCGGACATTTTTGAAACACCCGGTCTATACGAGGGTTGGGGCATAAGTCATGGCAACTATTTTTTTTCTTGTAGATATGTGAACGGATCACAAACGTATGTGTGTCATGTGGAAGTTCTGCAGGCATAGTATGTATGCAGAACAACAGATGGCTCTGTGATAGCTGGTAGTAGCGCAGCGAGGGCTGTGAAATCAGTCAGTTGGCGAGTGTCGTGCGAGATGGAAGTAACCCGTGTTGAGCAGCGCGCTTACATCAAAATAGCCATTCTCCGAGGGAGAAATGCGATGGAATGTCACAGTGAATTAGTGGAAGCCCTTGGGAATAATGCCCTACCATACCGTACAGTAGCACGGTGGGTAGGAAAGTTTCAGCAAGAACATATGTCAACCAGTGATGAGCAACGTTCGGGATGAACGGTCAGTGTGCGGACCGACGTGGCAAGTGCCATCATCGGGCAGCTCATGGATGAAGACAGACGATGGATGCTACTGGAGTTAGAGAGGGCAAGTGGCTTCGAGAAACACGAGAGGACATTGCTAATGCTGTGTGCCAACAGGTGACCCGATTCGCACATGGTGCGGCAAATGCTGAGGCTGATGATATTCAGCGCCTCCCACATCGTTGGCAGCGTGTGGTGACAGTAGCAGGGGACTACTTTGAGGGTCTTTAGACCCAGGTTTGTCATGTCAACTTTATGTGTACTGTGTTGTCATTCTTTTGCACCATGAAGGCCATATTGCCCTGTATACTACCGTAATAAATTAGTGTTACGATATTTCAGTGCTATTCATTGTCCACACATGTAGTTAACACCTTGTCCTTTCGTCTGTATATGTCACATTTTCCAACCAGACTGGTATCTTCAAGAAAAAAAATAGTTGCCATGACTTTTGCCCCAACCCTCGTATTTGATGTAACAATTATATATCACAGAATAGACAATTATTGCTTATTTTATCTTCGATATTAAGAGAAATTTTATGGGAACATTCTATATGATTAGCATGGAATAGTGTTATAAAATATACTCACTGTAATTGCCTCTGTAATAAAATAATTTCTGTTGATCTAAATGAATAATATCAGTGCAAACATTATCTAAAAAACTCTGGTCATGGGATACTACAAGCAATGTTTTCTTCCAAACCTGAAGATAACTGCAATTTAAAAAGACATCAATTAGCCTCAAATAAAAGCAATAATATGACATGAAAAACTAAAGTATAATAAAATTAATATTGATACAAAAAATTTATTTTAAATTTCTTTCTATAGTACTGAATATTGAATAACTTACTTATCTAACCAAATAACAGCATTTAAATCTAAATGATTAGTAGGTTCATCAAGAAGAAGCAAGGTTGGTTCCATAAAGAGAGCTCTATAATAAAGAACACAGAACTCATTAACAAAGATTTATTCTGAACAATAGCAATTAGTTGCCGTGACTGGTAAAGAATAAAAGTTACCTCGCAAGAGATACTCTCATACGCCAACCGCCTGAAAAATGGTTTGTTGCTCGTCCCTGCATTTCTCGTGAAAATCCAAGACCAGCAAGAATTCGACGAGCCCTAGCTTCTGCTGAATCGGCACCAATTGCTCTGAGTTCTTCATACACCTTTAAAGCACAACAAAATTTCTTAAAGTAGAGCTAGAAAAATGGATTTGATTGAATCTAACAAATAGATTATCTAATTACAAAGAGAGAGAACACAGAAAAGTACATGTACAATAGTACAGGATACCAGCTGGACATTTACAAATGCAATCAAATATAGCAAACTACAAAATTCTTACTTCTTTTAATTTTTCAGTGGCCTTTGTATTGCCATTTTCTTGCTCCTCTTCCAATTGCTTCATTTCTTCTAGTAATTTCAAACGTTTTGTGTCTGCCTTTAAAACAGCATCAACTGCAGGGGTATCATCAGCTACCACCTCTAAGGGCATCAAAGAGAAATGCAATAATGAAATATCAGTCTAATAAATACATAAGAACTAAACAAAACAAAACAAAAAAAAAAAAATACTGGTTATAGTTTACTTGTAAATTATAAATTAAAAACTGTAACAGAAAGTTTACTGTAATGAAGCACCAAACACTTTATGGAATGAACATACTGTATAAGGTTAGTCAGCTTTTTTTTTTTTTTGTCTGTTATTGTTTCATAAACATTCAATAACCAATTGGTTCAGAAAAAAACTTTGAATATAACCAGAACTAGTCTCCTTTTGCAACTGAAATATATCTTTTATGACAACAGATTAAGGGTGTGTCTACAAAGTCCGAATGGTCACGACTGGTCGAAGCCCTTCGCGAGCAGCCTGTGCATAAAGTAATGATTGGTCACGATGAGCGTTTTCATAAAGCGACCGGTTGCACTAATTGCGACCAGAGTCCAACGCCGATCAGCTGACTCAGTGCGTAGAATCAAAATGGCAGACAAAACTACACAAATTCAAGTGTTCGAATGCCCGATATGTAATTAATATTTTTTGGAGAAAGGAAATGGCGAAATATATATTGGGTAGCATCAAGAAACAAGGAATGAATACGAAAAAGAAAAGACGGATGACGAAAATTTGTGTATGCACACAATTTTAAGTCATACTAACTTAAATGATGGAACCTTGTTGTGAAGCCATTTTGAATGAATAAACGAAATAGAATGCTCACGACCACGCTGTCCATGAATGAACAAACGAAAGCGAACGGCCGCCGACCGATCGCCGCTCGTACCACATGACCTGTTGGTGACCGGTCGGCCTTTTTAGACATGCCTTTAATCTATAATGATAAATTTACTGTTTTCAAAGTCTTACCTTGTTCACAGTAGAGTACATCAATGTTTGGAGGAATATTTAACGCCCTTGAAGCAATATGTTTCAACAGTGTAGTTTTACCCATTCTAAAAAATAAACAAAGATCATTGCATAAATAATTTTATGACTTGTCAAAATCACTGGACCCCAATTTTAAACTCTTACTGAAATGGCATTCAAAGTGATAAGTCAACACCCTTCTTAAGTCGAGAATTTCTTAAAACCACAATCACGTCTTGTACAGCTAACAATTTTAAAGATCTTAGAAATGGTGAAAGTAACCCATGGGTCATTCCTTGTCAAATCAATACAATTTTCAGCAAAATTTACCCCACTCTCTCAGATACGGATGAAATTTGGCACAGAGGTAGTGTTCATATAGGGATAGAAAAATCTATTCAAAAATGTCAACCCATTTTGAAAAAAATAAAAATAAAAACATTTTAAGAATTTTTAAAATGTACCACTTCAAAAATTTTCAAAAAATTTTTATAATATTTTATATAAAACTGAAATGATTGTGTAAGTTTAAAAGTGGGATCATGATGCATTCATGTTAAAATCTTTCTTTGAATACAGCACTGCTGGTTAAAAAACACATTTACGTAATACAACACGCGTTAAGTCCCAGGAAATAAAGACAAAATAATTTAGTTAAGATGTCAAATTAATTGCAATATTTATTAATATTTTTTCATCAGTAAAGAGGTTAGCAGCCAGGGCCAGCTTACAGCCCCATACGAAAACCAAATTACAACACCAAATCAGCTGTACCAATTGGCTACAAAAAATATTCCATATGTCAATTTTTTATACAGTACTCAAGATGAATACATCGATACTGAGAAATTTCTTGTAAATCGTCTCAGTAAATCCATTACCATTAAAGGTACACAGAAGTTACATGGCTTTTCAGAAGTTTTCCATTGAGAAAATAAACATTTCAGAAGACAGACTCCAACTTTCAGAAGTAAAAGGCTTTGTATGCGTAATGTACGAGCAGGATCCATACTTACTCGCAATTTACGCATCAAATGGGCATTTTTGCTAAAAACTGACTCGTGTTTTTTTTGACCAGCGAGTCATCAAAACAGACTTGTTAAATTATGCATATCATCGGCCCATGTCCTTCTAACCACATTTTAACCTCACTTCATTTTATCTTGTTTAAATTTCTAATTAACTATAGCAGCAATCATAGAGATTGTGGATGCATGTTAAAATAATTTGACTTGCAGTTTTCAGGCTTGGGAGTCAAATTGACTCGTACAATTTTTATCCTAGCCCAAATCCTGTATGAGCATAACTGGTGGCTTGCATATGTGCTGGCAAAAAATTAAGATGGTGTCTTTTCTACATCCAGCAGGACCTTCACAGTCTTTTTCTTACCCAAGAAGGCCAAATCTTATTGTTTAGTAAACCCCTATAACTCCAACAGGGAGAGTATACAGACTGCCAGCAAATGAAATTTTACAAATAAATGAAACATACAACAACTTCAAGCAATAAATACATGATATAGTAATTATTTACTTCATATTTATACAAAAACAAATGTAATCAATTTCACATCTTAAACAAATGATTAATTTTTTACTTTATTTCTTTTTTGCTTATTTCCTAAGACGTGAACCATGTAATATGTAATTATGTGTTTATAACCAGCAATGCTGTATTCAATAAAATATTTTAACATGAACCCATCATGATCCCATTTTCAAACTTACACAATCATTTCAGTATTATATAAAGTATTATTTAAATTTTTTGAAAATTTTTGAAGTGGCGCATTTAAAAAATTTTAAATTTAATTAAAATAAATTCTTCTAAACCCTAATTGTAGTTGTATATCATTGAAAAGGTCTTGAAAATTGCTGTAAAATAGCACCTACATAGCTCTCTAGCTCGATTAGGAAAGCTTCTAGGTCATTTTGAAAATTGGTCTGTCAAGGTTTTTTGAACTTTTGAACTTATATTTTCAAACCTGGTTGATATTTTTGAATAAGATTTGGTATTTTTCTATGCCTATATGAACACTATCTGTGTGCCAAATTTAATCCAAATCTGAGATGTTGATGTAAAATCTGTGTGCTGATTTGACACGGAATGGCCCCCATAGCTATATCCTGAATGGAGAATAACCTTTGTGAAAGATAAAATTTTTATCAGTTTGAATATTCCCACATCCAAACACAGAAACTGTGAAGGCACAGAGATCAAGATGTTGAAAACTGACAATACATAGAATCACAGTGAGTATACAATAGATCTCTCAGTCAGAATGGTCATCATCCTCAAAGAAAACAAAAAGCAGATGTCAAACAAAGTGCTAAATTTTCACTCTTCCAGTGCATTTTTTAAAATAAAATATTAAGTTAAATTCAAAATAATGGATTGGTTTATACTTTATTACCATTGAATAATATCATTATTATACAATAAATTAAAGTTGAAATTTTCCCTAGCATTTACATTTGGAGCCATTGTGAAAGTCTGCATTTGTATGATTTTAAACATTTTCATAGATAATTCAATTAGATATCCAGAAGTTACATGATGTTCTTACCCATTAGGTCCAACCAACCCATATCTTCTTCCAGCTGTTATGTGAAGATTGGCATTAACAAATAAGTCTTTACCTCTGGCAGAGATAGAGAAATTTTCTACCTGAAATCAAAAAAAGATATTATTGAATAGGTTTGCTTAGATTATGACGGATTTTGTTTTGATAACTTGTCCAAGTATATAATCTAAACCAAAGATGTCCAAAATTTAGCCTACAGGTCAGCTCCATCCCACCACTTTCATTTAAGTTGATCCATTAAGGTTTTTGAAGCCTATTACATACATCAAAATATCTCAAGAAACATGCATCGTACAAGAAAACTGTTCATAAACAAACTATCGTAATTTTCGGTAGTAACGTTGTAGCAACTGATTGGCTGCAACACCTCCCTCCCCACACATGCAGTCGGTAATCTAAAATCAGTTTTCTTATATGCTTCAATAAAAGTAATATGCATTTCAGTGGGAAAATATTTTTAATTTCGTATATTTAATATATTTCTGCATACATTTTATAAATCGCTATCAGAGTGAATCTTTAGAAGCACCCTTAATAGAATGTGAATTCATCAATAAATATAAATCAAGGAATAATTTTTAGCTTATAATTGCTGTAAACCGATTTGAATCGTGAATCAACCTATAAAACGCTACCCTCCCCAACATGTGCGTACATGGAACACATGATCGTTACTTAAAGCAAAAACTGAAGAGAAATGATATGAAGTGAAACTGAAGAGAAATAATATAGAGTAGGCCTAAAATTATGGGTAGAAGAATTTTTTTTTTTAAACTTTTGGAAAATCTCTGATAGTTACGCCGCAGCGACTGATAGGCCACACACGTCAAAATTTTCACTTTTTTAATAGAGAAGCCGCAGTATTACTATCGAAAATTACGATAATTCATATCAAAAGTGATGCAAAATGGGCCATCAGTTTCACTACCAAAACAGGGACCACCATTTGTATTGCTTATTCAAATATCTACACCAAAATATGCAGGGTTTATCTAAAACGTTATTTTTTTTTTCAAATGCTGCAAATCTCTTCAGTCAAATTGGAAAGTCCATACTGGCTGGTCCCTATTTCAATGAGGGCACTTTGGTTGGAGCATATTATGCAGTAGTAGCATGGGGTGTATTAAATTGCAATTACAATATGGTCCAGTAAAGTGGCCTACAAGATCACTAGACATAACCTCTCCAGGATTTCTTAAGGTGTTATATTAAGGATAAAATTTATCAACAGGTGCCAAATCTCAAGAAAATATGATTGAATGCATTCAAAGAATCAGCAGAGATATCGATGCTCAAATGGTATCGATTTGTCTGAAATCGTTTCAAAAATATATCAATGCACTGAAGTTGAAAGTCATCAATCACTTCAAACATTTAATAAAATAATTTCAATTTTGACGAAATACTTAGTTTTTCATAAATAAATAAAAAAATAAGCCATTTTTGATGAACATAAATTCAGCTAAAGTTAGAGGCAAGGGGACTCATAAGAAACAAGTTGACCTCATTTTAATACTGTCAGTTATGCTGTATTTCAACAGATAATGACACAGGATAATTACACGACTCCATAAAAAGTATTCAATTTGGCGATAATTACAGTGTCAAAATATTTGGTATGATCACAGAAAAATATAGGATTATTCAAAATGATTTATCTGATTTCAAATAATATGGTTTTTGAATGTAACAACTATCTAGTAGAGCCGTCATATTATCACCACTGAATAACTGCCATGTGTGACATAGGCAATAGCTACACAGCATGGGTGAGAGTTCAATAAGATGCTGGAATGTGTCCACTGTATCTGAAGCAACACAGACTGCAATGCATCCAACAGCTGTTGAATGATGTAGGGTGATTCTTTTTAGAGGTTTCCCACTGAAAACTACAACATCCATCCACTTGATGGAGCAGCACCAGTAACTCATCGGAGAAGGCACAGGAGGTCCAATTCCTGCACTGCAATGCAAATTGTAGTAGTTTCCACCAATGCACCTTTGTCAGCTTCCGTGTGGTGATTATCCATCTGTTCTGAAGGCCTGTACGCAACAGTTTGCTGTACTATCCTTGTCCCCACAAGTCTAGCAGCCTTCTGTCTCAATTGGACAATAAGTTGCTAAACTATCAGTGTCAGTCAGCCCACACACACCTTCGCAATCAATGTTCATCTCTCACATCAATGGTGTATGGTGCTCCGTGGTTTCCATGTTATTTATTTGCCATGTCCAATCACATACACTTTAATTCATAACACTGCAGCTTTGGAAATGATACCACCTTTGACCCGAAAGCCAAAGGTGATCCCCATTTGCAGATCTGATAAATCGTTTCTTACTTAAGGTGAAGAGACATTTCGATTTTTCACTTTTTGGGTGGTGTCGCAAATCTTTTTATTTTTTTATTTTTTTTCTTTACTGTTGATCATTTGAAAGGCTTGGGAGTTGAAAAACTGGTGCAACAATATAATACCTAAATCAAATACAAAACAGTGTCTAAGAAGTAAAACCGGGATTTTGAAATCACACGATTTGAAAAGCCCAGATTTCATCCAAACAAGTCTGGGTGCTGTGACTTTTTTGACAAGTGCTACTAAACTATTTAAAAGCATGGCAAATGACTTTTAATAAATTTTACTCTCGAACGACTGTTCGATTTCCGTTACCTGCATCGCTGTTAGCGCCGACGATTTCGAGAGTTTTTTTCTAATGACACCATGCTGCAATATTATAACAATTTATACTTTCCCCTTTAATATAAGTATGCACTATTTTATTTTGTAAAAAATAAAAATGTTGATTACAAATGTTTAATTTGCTTTTTAAATCTCTTCTTTTTCACAAATATTGAACATCATTTTTTTCCTTGAAATTTTGTTTCAAAGCAGAGATTTTTTTTTGAAATTGGTGGGGTTGAGGATAATTCCTTCCCGTTCTTACACATGATTCAAAAAGGCCTGTCGTGTGAATGGAATTATCCTCATCTGAAACTGGACAAATCATTTTGAATAACCCGATATTATAGAGTACCGCATCACATATTTAAAATTATACTAAATGTTTATTATTTTGTTGTTTTAATTTCTATGGAAGACAGTTATTCCTGTTGTTCGTGAATTAAGTAAATGTTATTCATATTTTAATTACCCATTTTACAGAATTATTACCGTATATACCCGCGTATAGGACGAATTTTTTTTTCCAAAAAATGACCCCTAAAAACCACATTCGGCCTATGCGCGGGTCAGAGTTGATGAAAACTTTTATAAGTGGAGTTTACAAAAAACTAAGCAATAATTTTATTTATTAATCCGTTTAGATTTCATTTATTAACCCTTTCACTGTATAAATAAATTTCTGATAAGATAAAAGTATTATAACGCTGTGGCGGCCATATTGGAGAAAGTATGAGAGGGGGAGGGGCTTCAAACGAAACCAGCGCATTTTTACGTTTTCTGTCATTCCAATACATACAGTAAATTAGTGGTGCGCGATTCATCGATGGTTTTGTTCGTCGTTTTCAACCATCGAACGATTTTTACAAAACATCGATTGCCAGCGATGGTGGTTTACAAACCATCGATGGAAATTTCGATTATAAATGGTTGGTTAAGTCAAATCACCAATCAGTCACTAGACTGCGTTAGCTAGGAAAACTGCTAATTAAATACATTAATCTAAACAGTATTCAAAATGGAATATCGAAGCATCGAAGATTCAAGAAAACTAAAAAATTCGATTTCGAAACAGTTTGAACATCGATACTTTAAGCCTACTGAAAGATGATCGAAACAAAATTGAAACCATGAGCGAAAAATGGTTTATAACATAAAATACTTGAAATAATTTTTTTGTATCTGCTACGCATTGTAAAGATTATATACCGTTAAAATTTGATTGAATTCCAACAAAAAGTTTTCAAGTTAATCATTCAACATCATAACGCGTTTACTTTTGAGTACTAACCAGCACTTGTTACAATTTTCACTGCGTAACTCGGAAACTTCTCGTTGGAATTCGATCAAATTTTAACGGTATACACAGTCTTATGTACCCTGTTATTCCTCCAAGTTTCATTAATCTAGGCTTTACAGAACCTGAGTTATTATTTGGTGTTGGTCATTTGCCCCAAACTGCCGCATGCCTTTTGAACATCGTTTGTCACTGTGTTCTTGCCAAGTGCGTCTTGAAAATCGTCCAAGAATGTTTTAATAAAGAAAGTTAATTTGGTTATAATTAAAATATATTATTTTCTTATTATAAATTTAATGTTTTTGTAATAAAAATTTTTTTCCCTCATGCGTTGCATTTTCCCCCCTTTTTTGCCTCGGCCTATGCGCGGGTCAAGGCGTTTTTCCACTTTTTGGGCTCAAAAACAGGAGGTCGTCCTATGCGCGGGTCGTCCTATACGCGGGTATATACGGTAAGTTTGCATTTACCTTGATATCAATGGCATTTTCCATTTGTTGTTGCTTAGCTGAAGACTGGTCAGTTTGGGAAATCGTAAACTGATCGCCAAGTTCATTGGCTGCACTTCTTTTTTGAAGCATCTCCAACTGTTTCTGATATTCCATCTGAAAATTTAAAAAAAAAATAACAAAAAAAATGAATTAATTGTAGCTTTGAACCTATTGAAATGGAACAACCACCAGGTCAAAATCAGCCGTTAATTTTTATATATATTGGTAGTTTCAAGAATGCATTTTTGTTATTAAAAAATTATATTAAGATTCATTAGACATTCTTATCATTAATTTTTTAAAGTAAAATGAGGGTTACATCCAGTTTTAAAAAAATGGGGAATTTTTTTTGCAAGAACTACAAATAAAAATAAACGAAACTTTATTAAATGCTTTTTTGTGAAATATTTCTGATTTAATTATTAGTGAACTTCATTTTTCTATCTCTCTCTTTGTTGTCTAAAAACTTTTTGTCGAAACAAATTTTGACAACCGTTTTTGTACAGCAATTTCTTATCTTCATTGTTCCCCCTCAGAAGAACGATCATAATGGCAAAACAAACTCTAACATCACAAACTGCTCCACACAAAGAAGACTCCATAGCCATGCAGGAAAAATGAATTTATGGGGAAAAAACTCGACATTGGAATGAAAAACCACCCTAGCGCCCCCTACATGGCCAGAAGTATCACAAAAAGGGTAGTTTCGGGGTATCTCTTACAGGGGCCAAGTCTATAAAGGGACAGACAGACAGAACTTGGATTTTAGTAACAGTGGATGAACTGCTTAAAGTAATTCAATAAACTGACATACATTAGAATAGAAATACATATCATGTAATGGACTTTGCTTTCCAAATTTAAAAATAATTTAATTGTTCTTATTTAATATGGTGCAATAAATAAATTATTTTAGATTGAAGTTTTATGTAATGATTTTTCGATTGAAAAATGGAAGGAAAAATTCTGCAACCTGGATTCGAACCAGGAACCTCGACTATCATGGCCGACGCCTCTACCAATTGGGCTATCGCAGACACCTGGACAGCCAAGCTGTCTCAAGGTGTCTTAAAGACAACCAAGTTGTCACGGTTGAAGCCCAATGGGAGACGGGAACCTGGCCCGCAGATCGATAATTTCTCCACTCCAAACCATCAGAAAGTTGATGCACTCACAAGCAAATAATAATGATTATAAACTGGAGAAAATGTTTAAAATGTCAATATATACCTAAAATTTAGATGCAGTAAAAGTCCTAATCTGACACATCAGTGACCAGTTTGCTACAAATCATCAAAAGTGCCAAATTACCAAACATAATTTCTGCCCTGTTCATAAATTCCTCTTTACTTCACATTATTGGATGCAACCCCCCCCCCCCCCCATTTTTTACATGTTAATGCATTTGAATTTGATAGGATTCCAATAATTTTGTAAGGTTTTCACAGGATAAGCTATTGGGTAAATCAAAGTACACTCTTATTTAAAATTTAAAAAAAAACGTGTATTATGGTATCACATACTTGTTTCTTGAGTTTCTTCTTTTCTCGATGCGTAACTTTTAACTTCTCTTTATTATTTGTTGTAAGGTTGGATTCTGTTGTATCTGCATTTTCTCCATTATCATCTGGAATAGTAATTATAAATCCACTTATATTTGTTCCATTATACTGCACACAGAAACAAAAACTTACGTATTTGAACTAAAGGACTAACAGGGAGATATTACAAAATTCATTAAAAAAAAAATTTTTAGTTTCTCATCCAATTAAGCCATTCCAAAAACATTCAACACACCTCAAAATTATAAAGGAAAAAAAAAAAATCATATAGTTTACCACAAACACATACGCATTATAAACACCCGTACTGCAGAGTTCAATTCCAGTTTCATGGCAGCGTAGCAGGTTCGAATCAAATATTTGTTTTCTCTCCTTTATATGTTTAGAACTATTATCAGTAATTATATTTTGTAAATGCAATCAAAATTTCCTGATTGACTGTCATTGGTTCTTCAATCGGTCCATTCTGGCTCAAAAAAAACAAAAACTAAACTCCCTAATTTAGGTTCCTTTGAGCCCCTCAGCATGCACACGACTTTTGGTGACATTAGCTTCACCCACTGATGAATTAACAGATTAGCAGACCCATTGAAGCACTCTGTACATGCACATTTGTGTTAATTTCATGGTTTTTATCCTCTTCAAATCACAAGAACTTTGCATGAGAACTGTGCAAGAAGAACTTTGCATGGTTTTTATCCTCTTCAAATCAAATGGCTTTGCATGAGAACTTAATGGG
>JAHWFO010001074.1:4011139-4187541 GCA_023313115.1 Rhysida immarginata
CCCCCCCAAAAACTAGCAAAAAAATATTTTTAGACCCATGATATTTTTATTTTTTTATTTTTTACTTGGAAAACAAATGAAATAAGCCCGAAATTAGTTGGTCTATCTCTTTTATTTCAGTATACAGTAAATGTACAAAAGCCAATAATATAAAGAAATAATCTGCCATGCAGCTTCAAAGTTGGACTACGATCTGATAAGAATAGTTTTTTAATACTTTCCCTAGCCTGTTTTGGCATGGCACAATGTCCTATCTGTTGTGTTGTGTTTCCTTCCCCACCACTTCCACTGTAAAGAATCTTGCTACCTCAACACATTTATTACACAATGTACACAAAATACAATTAATGGGTGCAATTTGCCCAGGGCCCAATTTACTGAAATAAGTTGCTGGATTGATATAATTCAACTGCAATATTAGCCATATTTGTTTTGCTGATGGCTGTTTAGACATCACTAGTGTTGCTAAATAGCACTACCGTTGCATACAACGCTCGCTGCATCAGTCAACGAAAGCGATGATTTTAACAACGAACCAAGAGTCAACAGATACAAAAATGCAGCCACTGTTTTCTTTAGCCACTATTCGAGTGGAATCAAAATGGCTTACAAAAAGCAAGAAATTCAACTCTTTAGGAGCCTGGATAATCAAATGTTTTTAATCGTAATCGTAGTCGCAGAGTTCTAATGACGAAATTTCAGCTTCAAATAACCAAAAAGCACAACTGAACAGAATCACCCTGACGGTGACCAGCCGGACTTATGGAAACGCCCTAGATATGTTTGAAAAACATTTTGAAAATTTAAATTTCACTAGGAAGACAAGAAAGTGCAAAAGAGTAACTTAGATTCATTTATAAAGAAATTTTAATTATATTGTTGATTTGTAATTTTTTTTTTTATTGAACTTGTATATAACGACCACTTTTGCTTGGTCCTGTGGATGGTCATTATAGACAGCTTTTACTGTATTTTTGATATCACCTTTTGTAATATCATACGGTTTTTGATATTACAGTCTGTCCCAAAAGTTTATAGACATCAATACAATGCATGTATCAAAGGAACAAAAAGAACTACAACTGAGTTCAAATAGGTTTATTATTAAACACATACAACTTGTATTTAACCAAAACAGAAATGACAATAAACTTACATTAGCGTATTGTTATAGAAAATAAATGAAAAGAGCACTGTCCCAAAAATATATGGAATGCAAGGGAATCTCAAATTTACAAGAAAACACTTGGTTCTCAAAAGCATATCGATTTTCCTTCTTTCGTACGACATCATACACACGATTTTCCATAGAAAGAAACAAAGTTTGTAACGTTTTAGGATCTAAATTGTACCAAGCATACTCGATTGATGTCTTGAGTTCATTGATAGACGAACATTGACGTCCATTGGCATAAACTTCCCGAGATAAAATGCCCCACACATTCTCAATTGGATTCAGGTCAGGACTCATCGGTGGCCAGTCAAGAGCAGATACATTTTTTCTGTTTAGACAGTCTTTTGTAGCATTGGATGTATTGATGGATGCGTTATCGTGCTGAAAAATCCAATTATTTCCTCCCAAAATTTCACCGAACGGAATCAAATGACTTTGTAGTGTCTCTATATACTTTTCTAAGTTTTGTCGTCCATCTAAAAATGCTAAGGATGCTTGACCATTATACCATAAAAAGGCCGTCCATATCATCACCGATCCACCACCTTGTTGTCTGCTAAAAAATGTTCGGGGCTCTTTCCTTAAATCATGCCAGTAGCTTGCATATCCATCAGGACCATCCAGATTCCATTTATTTTCATCACTGAACAGCACACTTAGCCATTTATCAACATATGATATGTGCTGACGAGCCCACTGTGACCTCTTCTTTTGGTGAAGCTTTGTGAGTGGCGGTTTACGTCTCATTTTCTTGTGAATAAGGTAACCAGCTTCTTTAATACGTCTGTGAACTGTATTCTTTGATATATGCAAATGTGAACTAACAGTGATGTTACGTATAGACTTTTTCTGGGAGAAAGCCATTCTCAGTATCCGTCTATCATCACGAGAGCTTGTCACACGTGGTCTTCCTGAACGATGTTGTGACTGGTGTGGCTCTCTACGTGCTAGAACTCTGTAAATAATACTTTTAGAACGGTTTAACGCATTGGAAGTGTCACGAACAGATTCATCCTGCGATTTTAAGCTGAATATTCTGGCAACCTCTTCAGCTGTTAGCTGGGAAGCTCTAGGCATTTCGTTGATGAGTAAAATGTCGCTCTTGAGCCATTTCACAGTATATCCGTACACCCCAAACCTTGCGTCATCACTAAATATTTACATATTGCATAAAATTATTTTGTTCTATAAACTTTTGGGACACAGCATTTTCAATGGTTTATCATAAACATTTTCAATGCTTTTCTAAAAAGTAAAATTTTTATCATGTTTGCTTATTATCAACTTGAACATGCTTTCATTCAAAACCCAAAAACTTTCCATGACATCATTGACGTCATAAGGACGTAATCAGCAAAACATTGATGTCTATAAACTTTTGGGAGGGACTGTAGTTGATATTACATGTTTTGAATGAATTTAGAAACCTCTTGTCCACAAGAAATTTTAAAATTGTTAAGTTTTATTAGGGTAGTAGCAAATAGATAAAGAAACCAAGTTATGGACTTATAATTAACATTTAATTGAAAAGCATAAGAGACTATACAATTTAGTATAACAAGCGATCAAAATGTGCCCCTTGGGCTTGAATAAAAGCACAACACCTATGAATCATCAAACCATAAATACAAACTACGGCATCCTCATTGCGAATTTAACTGGCTGCATCGATTATCTGTTGGAGTATTGTTCACGAGTATTGATGTTAACACTTTAGGCCAAAGGGTCTGACAATACCCTGAATCGTTGACAAAAGTTAAATAAATCTCCCTGAATCTCACAGAATCTGTTCCATATCCCATGTTTTTGAATCCTGAATCTGACTTGAGGAGCCGTTATCTCAATCCAAATTCTTGTAAAAAAAAAAAACAAGAAAAGCAAAAAGTTCCTACATTTGGCTATGAACCTCTGAAAAAATGTAAATAATCTTCCACAAATCTCTGAATCCCAAAGTGAATCTGAATCTTCGGAGGAATCGGGGGATTCCGACATATCTTTGAATCCGTTAACAATTCCCCAAATCTTGATCAAATTTTCGAGATTCATGAATCTCTGCCTCAATTTTGTTGAGTGTCACACCTCTCACTTTAGACTAGCTGTTATAGGTGATCTTTTAGATCGATTAGATTTTTACCTTTGGGATCACGTAAAATAACTGGTCTACAGCAGAGACATCAATACTTATGAACAGTTATTCCAACATAACTGATGCGGCCATTCAAATTTGCTACAATGATGCCATAGTTTATGCAGAGATAAGAAGTCGGATACCACTTTTCCACAAAATGAGTTTTTAATCATCATATATCAGGGTGTCTACAGAGTTCCTGAAAGTCAATTTAGTAACTTTTTAGTGACTGTTTGGGGACTTCTTAAAAAATTTTCCTGACCTAATTTAATTATTTTTAACGCCAAAGAAAAACCTTTTTAAGCATTTTTCCCGGACTGGAGTGACCAGATTTTTAAATGACCAAATTTTAATTCCACAGCTCGGAATTTTCGTGACCCATTTTCCAATTTCGCTCCTTTTTTGGGACTTTCATGACCATTTTCCATTTTCTCTACTTTTTCCTGACTTTCGTGACCTGTAGACACCCTGTATATGTACATTTTGGCTACTAAGTAGCATCTTCAGTATGAATCGAGTAACAGCAACGTTTGACAGTATTTATAAGGAAGTTAGGCCAATCAGAGGAAAGTACAAAAATCTTAGAAAAAGGAAAGGCAGGGTAGGATAAAAGACGCGGACCTAGGAGAGAACTCCAAAGTCTAAGGTAACTATTTTAAAAACTTTAGTAAGGGCTTCCAGGTTGTCAGATCCAAGAGTCCACAATCTAGATTTAACAAATTGTCTCCTTGGTTCTTCACTCAAGACAATTTAATTTCTTGACATCGTCTACAACATGCAGAATCTTAATGTTCTCCTTCTTTAACTCATGTCCAGTTTTAGAATGTGATCAGCAAATCAGGAAGCCCTTACTAAGTTTGTAAAATAGTTACCTTAGACTTTGGAGTTCTCTCCTAGGTCCACGTCTTTTATCCTACCCTGCCTTTCCTTTTTCTAAGATTTTTGTACTTTCCTCTGATTGGCTTAACTTCCTTGTAAATACCTATCAAACGTTACTGTCACTCGATTCATGCTGAAGATGGCTACTTAGTAGCCAAAATGTACATGCATGATGATTAAAAACTCATTTTGTAGAAAAGTGGTATCAGACTTCTGTCCACAAGTATCCACAGATCACCAAGTTCAGTCAATTATATTATTTTATATAATTTTTGTTAGCCATAGTTTATGTTTTAGATTCATAGGTGTCATGGTTGTGTCCAGGCTCAAGGGCAGATTTTGAGTACTTGTTATACTAAATCTATTTTCTCTTACATGTATGCTTTTCAATTTAAGTTCTAACGTGTTTTATTTACCTATTTGCAACTACACTATAATAAGACTTTGATCATTGTCATTCTGTATACAGGCGATTCAGAAAGGTAGGTCAAGAATGAAATACAATGTACAGTTTGTAGAGGGGAACAATATTTTTTTTCTATAAACCTGGGTCCGGAAATGCATCCTTACAGAGATAATGCAACTTGTACGAGGTAGCAATGGATGTGCGTTACCCGGACGGCAATGGTAGGCCCATGTAAATTAGGATCTAAGCACGTAAATTGTTCATGTTCTCTCCTTTAAAAGAGAGGAAACAAAACATCTAACTCCATTGTCATACAATGGATTGCTTGACTAATGCGGAGCTGGTGGACATGCATCTCGTCTACGGCGATGCACAGGACAATGCTACTGAAGCGGAAAGGATTTACCAACAGTGTTTTCCAGACTGTGATCACCCACATCGCCGGGAGTTTCAAACACTAGAACTAACCTAACCTAAACACCTGCATCGAGGCTCAGGGTCGGCATTTTGAACATCTACTGTAATGTCATTCCTACCTCGTACAAGTTGCATTATCTCTGCAAGGATGCATTTCCGGACCCATGTTTATAGGAAAAATTTTGTTCACCGCTACAAACTGTACATTCTTGACCTACCTTTCTGAATCACCCTGTATAATTGGAATGCGACGTATGTTCATATAACATTTTTTTTTTTGTTCAACCTAACCTCCCCAACAAAACGCTGGAGTTTATTACACTCGTTGTGAATTATATATGCATCTCTTTTTTTCCTTTGTAATCTTGCTGAATGATAACTACAATGTGTTTGAAATGTACGTAGAACAAAGTAAAACTATTAGTGGACAAGATGTTTTAGTTTCTTCATACAACTGATTAACAAGATGTTTGATGTGAGTTATTGTCAGATTAATTTACCTTGATCAACGTCAACGTCCACAGAATTATCCGGGTCATTATATTCGATCGTATTATTCACACTATTTTCCTCATTCCCTTCGATGTTTAACTCCTCAACTTCTTCTGCCAAGTTGTCTGCAGCATTTGGTGGTGGAGAGTCATCTCTACGTTGCTTCGAAGACTTTCCCTTCTTCTTCGGCATTTTAACTTATTGCGATAAAGTCTCAGAAATTGCCCTCCTTGTCTCTCTCTCTTTACTTGGTTCACTGATGGAAACACATATGGTGGTATTCAGGGATACTTATTACCTCGCTTACTTCTGAAGCAACACAAACAAAGATGTTTTATGTTTTTGCGCGTTTCGACGCTCGGATAAAATTTAAGAAGTAGATTGTCAATTTAGTACGTAACCTCTACAGATACGTTACATCACTACTGCATGCAACATTAAAATTTTTCGGTTTCAGTATAAAGTTTTCGCAGGGATTTCCAATTTCACGAGTAGATAGTAGAGAACTACAAATGAATTTGACATAGTCACTTTAATTACTTATTGGCGCTAGTGTACATATTTTTCTATAAATAAATGCCACCAAGGGCCATTTCTATTTTCTCTTTGATGTATTGGTGGTATTTCGCTAGTTTATTAGAATAGTTGAAGAGAGAATGATTTTAACGGGCAGAAAGTAAGATAGACTGATCAGGCTGATTAGAATAAAACCAAGATATAAAGAATATAGGTAGCGCCGTCCGAGAGAAAAACTGACTGTCGCCCCATCTCGTGTTGGTAATCGGAATATTGCCAACTCCATGACGTCACAAGGTCCAATCTTTGAAACCTATTATGAGGAATAGTGCGTTACTGGCGCGGTGCGACCGAGACGGTACTCAATGGAACATGGTTGTGCGCATGCGTTTCTTTTGGGTGCAACTAAAACCGGATAGCACGCAGGCCAGCCTACACCACCGTGAAGATTAGGCGCATTCGGCGGCACTCAGAACTGAGAGAACTGTCACGTGGTATCTTTTCTGAGCGTCTGAGTGACTGTTGCCGAACGCGCTTTTATCTCAGAAAGAAATGGCTTTACCGACTTTACAAATATTGAGAAGAAACGGCGGTTTTACTAATTTTATTGTACATGAAATAAAAATCTGCATCAAATGAACAACTCAGCATGATTAATATTCGATCGCGAGAAGAGTATACCATAAGGCCAGGGAGGAAAGGGTACACTGGGCATCGCCATGATTTGGCTCTCGTAGCTTTTTGATCTGAGCACTCAGAAAAAGAAAAGCTTGCTGAGCGTCTGAGCTCAGAATCTGACAGATTCGTTGCGTGCCGAACGCGTTTTCTTCTCAGGCGGAAGTACCAAAGTGCTCGCCGAACGCTGCTCTCTCAGATCTGAGTCAGATCTGAGCGCCGCCGAAAGCACCCCCCCCCACGAAAATTTGCCATTATGTCAACTAAATCTGTTTCATGGGGGGGACTCCCCCCCCCCCACCCCCACGAGAAGGATTGACTGATTGGGCCAGCCCCCCTCAGTCCTCAGCCCCCCTCCCCGAAAAAAATTCTTTATATTAATTTTTAAAAGATGTATTTCAGGTATATAAATGTTATATACAGTAAAAGTTTTCGCTGATGTCTTGTGCACATCATGAATAATTTTTTTTCTGTTTGCTGGGGGTTTATTACACACCATATCTTTCTTCACTCTTTTTACCACTCTCTTCCCTTTCTGTGGTCAATGGTGGTCATATCTGAACCGACCCTTAAACATTACGTGGTCAAAGAAATTAGTTATCCTCACCCAACTAAGGTATTAAAGTGCAGATTTCTGATTCATTTTAAAGTTAGTACTTGATCTGCCTCCCGAACATTGTAGTGAAAAAGAAAGACGCGAGTGGTCCAGGAGCCAAGCTCACTTTGCACGCTCGCCCAAAAAGTAAACCAGAGGAAGTAGACTGAACTGGGAGAGAAGCCTGATGAACCTCTTTAGTCCTCCAGAGAATGAGTCCCGAGAAGGGACGAGTCAGATTGTGGATTTGCCTCCCTCCCTTTTGTGGTCATAAGTAGTCAAATCCTGACCCCCCCCCCCCCATGTGGTTAATGAGCGGTCCCGAAATGGCTTCGAACCAGGAACCAGTGGGGGTTCACCATTTCTGGATCATCACAGCCAAACAATTCTTTTACAAAGAAAAAATATTCTTTTAAAGAGGAGTCCGTACTTGTCGAATTTATTGAATTTTGTTCGCTTGTATGAATATTATAAGCATTTCTTTATTTTTATAATAACACTATAATTATAGAGTTTATAAAAATAAGGTTCATGAAAGTTATAATTATATAGTTCAGAAAAATATAGTTTATAAAAATAATATAGTTTTTATAGTTCATTTCAGATTAGAAAAATAAATCACTTGTTTTTTTTGAATTTACCCACCCGCTGCGATATTATTACTCCAATAAGTTTGCGTGTTCAAATATTGAGAATAATTGAAAATTAAAAATAATGAACTGACGAACTCCGATCTAATGCGGACAGACATTATAAATATTTATAAACCGAAAATTTTATTTTAATTATATTATTAATATCTCAAAAAAATCAACAAGATGATATAAAAAAACGTTAAATTACAGTTTAAGTACGTAGGTAAGAAAAAAAAAATCAGTTGGGGAAACGAACACAGATCTCAACTGAAAATTAAAAAATAAATTAAAAAACTAAAAAGAAAAATTTATTCATTTCATTAGCATTAAATAAAAAACTAAAAATAATAATAATAATAATAATAATAATAATAATAATAACAACAACAACAATGAATGGTTTCTATATTCACATTGAGATTTCATTAAAGCATTTCATTGAGAGAAAACACTGAGATTTCGTTATAAATCTTCACGGCTGGCCTGCGTGCTATCAGGTTTTAGTTGCACCCAAAAGAAACGCATGCGCTCAACCATGTTCCATTGAGTTCCATCTCGGCCGCACCGCGCCAGTTATTGAGTTTACACAGCAAAATGCCATCATGCGCGATTCCCACCTGCAATAATACAAAATATAATACAAAAGATAAGAATGTTTCCTTTTTTCATTTCCCCAAAGATCTAAATTTAATTAAAAAATGCTTAATATCATGCAAACTGGATAAAAATATTTGTATCACAACTGCATTGATTTACTCTAACGATTTTAAAGATGACAACGACTATGAAAAGAAATACCTAGGCCTATGTCAACTCATGAATCGAAGCTCACGTCTAATGAAATCTGCGATTCTGAGATAGCAGGATATACGAATTCAATCAGAGAATATACTAATTCATTGTTTTCATAATCGTCGTCTTAATTCGTTAGATAACTACAAGCAAGAACGGATGAATGGGAGGGGAGGTGCAACAAGTGAATGTTCTTCTGTTCTGTTATAGCTGCAGCACTGGATTTGCCAATAGGCAGATTTCAGGGGGTGGTGGATTTCATTAGTTTGACTATTCTATTCAGTACTTACTTATCTACTTAAATACGTATTATTTATGGCCTAAATAGTTTTAGTTTACATTACATTACTTACAAGTGATCACGAAAATAGGGGCGGGAGAAAGTCAGTGGCCTATACTAAGGAAAAGTATAAATCCGGCGCTGCTACAAGCAAGAGCTCATAAGCTAGGTATCGTAAATATGTAGTTGATGCAGAATTTATAACTGATGATCTTAACGTAACCTAAAGAATCCTTAATATCCCATGATTTAGTTGTAAATGTTAGGTACGAGGATATACGAATTTATTGTTTTCATAACGTCAGTTTTGAAACGGTTAGAGCAGGAATGGATGAAGGGAGCAATCACTGCTGTTATGATACAAATATTTTTATCCAATTTGCATGATATTAACCATTTTTTAATTAAATTTGAATCTTTGGGGAAACGGAAAAAGGAAACATTCTTATCTTTTGTATTATATTTTGTATTATTGCAAGTGGGAATCGCGCATGATGGCATTTTGCTGTGTAAACGCAGTATTCCTCATAATAGATTTTAAAGATTGGACCTTGTGACGTCATGAAGTTGGCAATATTCCAATTACCAACACCAGATGGGGCGACAGTCAGTTTTTCTCTCGGACGGCGCTACCTTTATTCTTTATACCTTGAATAAAACTTTCTTTTCCGAAACCGGAGATCTCGTAGAGTCTGATATACAGTTACGCCATCTGGTAGTGTCTGAAAGCAAAATTCACACATTACTAGTGAACGAAATGTTATCGTTGAATGAACTCTCGTTTTCGTTGAATGAAATTTTAAATAGTTTAAACTTATTAAGACAAAATAATAATAAGAATAATAATCGTTGTTTTGTATGCAAATTCAATCTTAATATATTTTATCGTTTTCGTCTTGTTTTTCGATCTTTTAAAGAAATGCCATTCCGTGGTATAGCCTGCAGCTGATTGAAAATGAAATACGAAAAAAAACCTGACGTTAATAACAGTGTGTTTTTACCCATAATTCCTCAGTTGTAAATGGGCCACCATGACGGATCTTGATGATCACGATAGGAAAATTGTGAATGAATTTTGTCATTTGTTAGAAAAATCTAAGCAACTTTTTAACGGATTAAGGTATGAAAGAGAATAACATTGTGTTTTTCCCAGCTCGTTTTAATTTTTATTAAAGATAACCTCGAACGACTGTAGGTTTTATTTAAACGTTGATGCAATATTATTATGCAGTCATTTTTTTTCGTTATGAGATTAGTTTTATAATTTAAACGAAACTTGTTTCGTTGTTTATACGTTTTTTAACAAAAAATACACAAAAACACGAATAACGTTAGAATAAGCGCAAGCCGAAGATTACGGAATGTTTTCAAGTGAATCATTATGATGGAATTTATTTCACCGGAGTAAATATTTAATATCCGCTGCCAGTTTATTAAAGATTCAGTTTTGTCATCTAATTGAAGTAGCAGAGAAAAATGGGTATAAAAATACAATATGGTAATATATATTTGCGATAATACAAACTAAATTGGTATAAATTTACATTTCAGAATTTTTCCTCATTAAAACAGGTCTAAAATATTGTATTGAAACTCTGGGATAAAACCCTAAATCCAGTCTAATAGAACTATTCCTCTAGTAAAAACATCTTTATTAACTGTTTTTAATATAGTATTAAAAAAATTATAAATTAATTCCGAATTTACTTTATATTTCCACTTCCTAAAATTTGGAAATTGACCCCCTGATTGTGATGTGGAAACTTCACTGCATTTCATTTCTAACAATTAAAATTTTATGAAAAAATAGGTTTATTTGTAATTTTTTTTTCTTTATTCCGTAGTCATAAAAAAAATCTTCTCTTTCTTAAATATTTTTTTAACAAATTTTTGTTAAGAAATAAAGACCATAGACTAATTTTTAAGAAAATAAAATTTTTAAAAATAAGACAAGCTATTTGTATTTTGGGAAGGGGATAAAGCTATAAACCACTTTTTGCTAACATATTTTAAGAGATGCTATACTTCTTTAAAGAACTATCTAAATTAAATTTTAAATATAAAGATCGTATTTATTAAATCCATATATGTTTTTCCAAATGAATTTGTGAAAAAGATCTGTTTAAGGAGTTACTATTTTTAATTCCAGAGATTTGCCACAATATGGTCATAAACAATGGCAAGCTTATTTTAGCCGAACATTTGATATCTATACGAAATTATGGAAATTCCAACAGCAACATAGGTAAGGGAAAGTAGATTTTTTTTTTTCCTTTTATGTTAAAAGGTTATGAATTGAGATGTTTGTGTAATGTTTTTGGTGACTCTTTAAAGCATTGTATATAGTTTTTATACGTGTTATCAAATGAGAATCCAAAAGTGGGTAATCTTGATTCTGACTTATGCTTATTCCTCACTCATGGTTTATACAAATATTTGAAATGTGAGCACAGTTGGAATATTTCCTCCTTTATCATCATCATCATCTTTATCTTCATTATCATTATTTTGATCTTTTGGAATAAATATTTAGAAATAAAGTTGCAAAAATTGTTTGCAAATTTAAATTTACATTGAGCAAACAATTCTTCCTGTTATAATGTCTAAATTAATATTTGTACTATTCTGTGGATTAATGAGGTTTAATTGTTCTTAATCCAATTTGTAAAATATTTGCGATATTGGAAGTGTTATTACTTAAGGCGTGTCTAAAAATCCGACCGGTCGCCAACAGGTCACGTGGTACGATCGGCGATCGGTCTGCGGCCGTTTGCTTCCGTTTGTTCATTCATGGACAGCGTGGTCATGAGCATTCTGCTTCAAAATGGCATCGCAGCAAGTTTCCTCATCATTTAAGTTAGTACGATTTAAAATTGTGTACATACATAAATTTTCTTCACCCGTCTTTTCTTTTTCATATTCGTTCATTGTTTCTTGATGCTCCCCAATATATATTTCACTATCTCCTTTCTCCAAAATATATTTATTACGTATTGGGCACTCGAACACTTGAATTTTCTACCGTCGTCCGCCATTTTGATTCTACTCACCGAGGCAGTCAACTAACGATGAGTAGTGCGACCGGTCGTTACTCTATGGACAGGCTGTTCGCGACGAGCTTTGACCAGTCACGATCGGTCGTATTTTTTAGACACACCCTTAATTTGCAGGAGCCTATTTATATTTTGCATATGGTAATGCTTTCCCAAGATGCAGATTGTAATGGAAAGATGGTAATGCAGTTGATATTTGTTTAGATTTGAAATTTTTTCTGAACTCAGTTTTAATATCATTGGATGTATTATGCTATGTTCGCACTGTGAGCTAATCAGGGTCAGTATATTGCGATTACTTAATCGTGATTAGCTAATCAAGCTCTTTCCGTTCGCACTGCATTCATAGGAAATGACTGTTACCAAGCAAAATAGTGTTTTCTATGATTTTTTTTTCTTGCAATTGCATCAAAAAATGGTGGTGAGAGTAGCAATTGGCTTCCGTGGGCGTCAAATCTTGCCATTAGCGAAATTACGATGGATGGAGCAAAATGTGCTCATACACTTAGCAGTTACGTTCAGCCTTTCTCAAGTCTGAAAATTGTTCTCCCTAAACGCATATAAGAGCTTTGGTTTCCTCATCAGACTACTCGCTGCTGTGCTTTCGCTTGACCGCCATGTTTTATTTTCCTGTTTGTTAGTGTTAACAGCGATATGATGTCACTAACCACTTTCTGAAACACAGTTAACCAAAGCAGGCCGCACAGTTCTGCTTGATCATGATCAAGGGTTAACCATGGTTACTTAATCGTGATTAAGGTGTAGTGCAAACAGAACATTACTGAACAGCTTGCCAATAATCATTATGAACAGTTTAAGGAAAAGTAATTAATTTTCAAATAACAATTTGTGGAAACAAAAAAATTCTTCATGATAATACCAAGGTAGTTCATTTACAAACTTTGAGGTGGATTCCTCACACCAAAACAAGAAATTTAGTCCATATAACCACTTGTCTGAAAATCCTTAGATTTTGATGTAATAATGGAAGTTTACATTATACCTCACCTCAGAAACTCATAACAAATGTTCAAAATGTCCTCCATGTGTGCTGATAGTTGCCATGTGCTGATACCTGCATCGTCTTCGACAAGCCTGGTCAGACATACGAGTGACTCTTGGTCTTCCTCAATCCATAGGTTATGGTACTAAGGATTCTGTCTCAGCAATGTGACAATAAACAGCAACAAAGATGGGATCACTCGTTTTTCTTCAGTCTGGAAATGGCCGTACATAGAAATCATATCTGCCTGCTCATGAAATGGATATCCTGCCATAGTTGAACGGAACATCTTTCAGTTAACTCGCTACTACACAAGTGAAATGTTGAAAACAGACTAACCACTTATGCAAATGACAAATGTAAACAAGTCTCCATGGCAGCACAGCACCATCTGGATGGTTACAAATTTCCATTGAGGGATTGTACCTCAAACCACGTTGAACATAACTTTCATTAATATCTCAAAATCTAAGGATTTTCAAACGTATGTTTCTTGTTTTGGTGTGAGGAACCCATCCTATATTATACAGGTTGATTCAGAAGTTCCTCCGGGGTTTCGGAAGTCAATAGAACAGTAGCCATGACATAGTGGAAAGGTTGATTTCAATGGATAGAGAATCTCTCCAAGTTTTGAATATATCTCACAAGTGTTCATATGTCCACCCTTGGTGACACAGCAGACATCGATTCTGTTTTCAAGTTGCTGGCATCAACCATCAGATATTGGGATGTGCATGAGGGATTGAAGTCTGCCACATATCAAGGGTGGACATGTGGAACACCTGTAAGATACGTACAAAACTTGGAGAGATTCTCTATCTGTTGATATGGGTGATTCCACTATTTTATTACAGTTTCTGTTCTATCAACTTTCGAAACTCCAGAGGGACTTATAAACCACCCTGTATATAATAAAAGCTTTCTCCTTTTATTTGTCCACATCTAACCACTTGATATATTTTTTAAGACTATACTCTGCAGATCAATTCTTAATCCCTCGTTTCAATCTGTTTCTGCACACAATGTTACGATGCATCGCTGATTATGTCTCTTTCTGGTGTGGTTGTTATAGCAACTATGCTTTTTCCAAGTATAGCTTGGCATTCCTCCACTCGAGGCTGTCTGACCATTCTTTTTTTTGAATGCTCATTAAAGTAGCTCAGAGATCAAGAACCGATCAACAGAGTACAGTAATATTGCAATTGTTAATCATATTTCAAAGATTAGCATTATTTATATGCATTTTCTCTTTAATGTATCATATGAGTACATATCTGTCAATGACAATCCCAAACAATACAGTAATTGATGAACAATAACTGAATATAACATAGGTTTAAAAAAGTAACTGTTAGAACTTTTCAGGCTCTCCTTACTGCAACATTGGGGAATTCAAACAGAAACATTAACAAAACAGTGGAGCAATCGACCGCTAATTTGTTCTCAGAATAAATAGAAATTAATTTAAATTAACCAAAAACATTTATTTCTTATTACATCACTAGCATTGACTATTTCTCACCTCATGTTAATTCATATTTTTTTTATTTAAATTGAATATCATGGCATACATGAAGATCAATTTTAATAATGCTGATGGAGCGATTCAGTCATGGGCAGTCATATTTTTCTTTTGAACTGTGGCAGAAAATTTATTTTTCTGTCATCTGTTTGTGTTTTAATATCTAACCAAGGCCAACTAGAAAGACAGGCCCTGTCACTGAAAAAATCACCTGATCATAGTAGATCGAGCAACGATCCAACCTTCATTGTTTCCAACAAATGAAAAAACACTGAATGTTACAATCCAAGATGGGATCAATGAAGGATTGATTGTTGCTCCGATCCCAATGGCCAGGTGATTTTTGAGTATCCCAGTCTGTCTCTAGTTGGGCTTGTCCAACACCACCTAGACATAAGGCCTGATAACAGAAACGTCATACATTGTTACATCATCATTAGTCGACCATTGTTAATCCTATTTCTACCAATAATAAGCCTTCTGTCTAGGTGGTGTTGACTTGTCTCTAACAATATGACATCATAAACAATTTTAATGAGCTACAATTGTTGAGTGAAGATGCTTTAATTATGCTTTTAAATGGAAGCAAGAAGTGGGGCTTCAAACTGGACAGCTAAGGAGGCCTTAGTCTCAATGAAATTCAAATTCTAATCTAGTTAGGAGTTTAAAAAGTCTAAATTATTAGTCAAGGGGGAACTCATAAAATTTGATTGTTGCATTGAATCAACAATAAGAAAATATATTCTTTTACTATTAGATCATCTGAAATCGATTTTTTTTTTTTCATTTTTATGCCATTTCATGTTGCCTTTTGAATTTTTGATTTACCTATAAATACAATGGTCTATATGGAATTCTATATTAACTCTAGTGAAGGCAAGTAATGGACTTAATCAAATAATGCACTCTAAAGGAACATCATCACATTCATCATATTCAATGCTTATCAATCCACTGTTGGATGTACATCTCCTTCAAACGATTTCAATGTGCTCTGTCCTGACTTTGCTTTTGCTATGTCAGGGTGGTTGTGTTACCTTCTTCGATCGGAGTCGTCTTCATTCTATAGCAGCTTCTATCAATGACATTCCAAAGTAAGCCCACAGAATGGTACACAGTTACTTGAAAGTTTAGAAGCATTCTTCCACTTCAAATAGTTTCCTTTTTTTATTTCCTTAGAAGTTAATTCAATGATCCCGGCGGTCTTGCCATTGCTTGCTGAAAATACCATACTCCTTCTTTTCAGGCTGTCCAGCGTAGTGGTCATTTCATCTTGGATTTCTGCTATGGTGGCAAATCTGTACTCTTTCAATTTAATTTTGTTCCTGGCTTAAAGTTTAATTTAAATTTAATTTTAATTTTTAATTTAATTGTGCTGCCAGGGACTTATAGAGGCCTGTGTAGCTGATGCATATACCGTACAGTAAAGTAAGAAAGTGGGCGAAGGCATTCAAGCTGTTGCATACAATTGTGATGGTATCATCCTTACTTACAAAGTAACCCAATGGACAAGCTGTAAATGCTGGAGGAAATTGCATCACTTTCTCACCATTCCACCCATTATCCTCCAAGATAATCTCTGTTGTCTGTGATCTGTTCACAAAATAGGATGAGGAAGTGCCGTACCACCCTCCATACTCTGTAGATCTTAGCTCCTGTCGCTTTGATTTATTCTCAAAACTTAAGGAATTCCTAAGCAGCATTTGTTTCCACATGGTTCCTGGCATTATGCATGCAATCCACCACTCCCATTCGTGACATCAACAGATCTGGGCCTGCTGATGGAATTATGAAGTGACCACAATGATGGAAAAAGGTTAAGACAGCCGAAGACTTTTTTTTCTCAGAAAATATAACAGCTTGTTGACATGTGAACCATGTGTACTGCAAAGCAGGAGGATTTAATGTAGGAAAAATTATATTTTAAGGAATAATCTCTTCTTAAAGTTGATTTTAAAAAATGGTACAGTCAATTGTTGACTCGCCCATGTACAAGGTGAGACCGGAAAAATTGGTGAATGACTCAGAAAAACACACAGGGACAGGTATTTCAGAGATGGTGCTTTACTATCCTTCAAAGTAAAATCCCCACAGCCACAATACACTTTTGACATAATGACATCGCCCGTACAACTGTTGCATGGCATGTGAAAAATCTTTTGGTACTGCTTAAAGTTCCCTCGCTACAGCTGTTTGAATATCCAGAACATTGAGAAATCTGTTCTTCAGGGCCAAACGGTCAATGGCGATTACTACAAGGAGACCTCAGTCATCTATGGAAGCACATTCGTTGGGTCCGGCCGCAATTTGCTGAACCGGGATCTGGTGTCTTCTGCATGATAACACAAGGCCACACATCACTACAACGGTGAAGCAATTGCTCATGCAAAAATAGATTCCAGAACTTTGCCACCCTCTGTATTCTCCAGACCTGTCATCGTTAGACTTCTTCCTTTTCCTCATTTGAAATCAACAATGAAATGACACAGATTTCTTGATGTTCCACATATTCAAGACAGTAAAGTATCATCTCTGAAACACCTGTCCTTGTTTGTTTTTCCAAGTCATTCACTGAATTTTCCAGTCTGCCCTTGTGTTATCTACAAGGTGCTACCCAAAATTTCCCGAAATGTACCTCTATAAAATACGGAACTTACCCAATCTTTTAATTTCCATCGTCACCTTCAAAGTAGTCTCGTTGGGCATCTGTACATCGCTTCCAGCGATGTTCCCACTTCTGGAAGCACTCCTGGAAGATCCCAGGTTGGAGCATGTTTAACACCTGCTGCAATTCCGCTTGGATCATTTCAATGGAGTCAAATTGCTGTGCCCTTTTAACCGCAGTTTCAGTTTTCGGAAGCGGTAGAAATCGCAGGGTGCCAGGGGACAGCGATCATGTTGTTTTTGTTGAGGAAGTCCCTCGTAGCGAGCAATGTGTGCGCCAGAGCATTGTCGTGATGGAGCAACCAGTCTTACTTCTTCCACATTTTTGGCCTTTTGCACCTCATGTTTTCCCTCAATCGTCTCAAAACGTCTCGTATGACAGTCCAAGATGATCACAAACATTGTGGATGGTCTGACTTTAGTCCTCTTGGATCATGTCACGTACTTTCGTGATCATTTCCAGAGTTGTGCTTGTTGACGGTCGACCAGAATTCTTCTTGCCTTCCACAGATTCCTGACCATCTTTGAAATGCTTAAACCACTCAAATGTTTGGGTTTGGCCTAAAGCTTGTTCACACAGTGAGATGACGGATGACAACATCTTTACAACAGCGATGTAAAATATAACAGTGGCATACAATCTCTTATTCCGTTGATGGTGAAAATATATAGCTAATGCTCTTGATAATGTTTAACCCTTTCACTGCTTAATTAAATTTCATTGTATACCTGAGAATATGAAATTTTCTACTTTTAGAAGCGTAACAAGAAGTATTTTTTTAAACTCTGTGGGATGAATCAGATTTCCGCAGGTAAAGATAATGAAATTTTGTGTGGATATATCTGCTTTATGCAGCAAAAGGGTTAAAAACAGTGTTTTATAATTTAGAATTTGGTCTGTTGTAGTTTTCATGGAAATAATTAGGAGGAATTACTTTCAGAGCGAATTTTATTTTGTGGGAAAATCTGCTTATATTACTCACCATTGTTTTCCTTAAGAACTATGGCATTCTTTGCTCTCAAAGTTTGCATACACTGTTACCAACATTTTTGTGTCTATGGCTTTATAGTTACCAATATCGAAATCCTGTTTGTTTTTTTAGAGTATTTTCTCAGACATTTTTACAAAATGATCTCCTGTATCCTTTCTTTCTAATAAAGTTTACAATTAAGCTGCTATCATGTCTGTGTATAAAAGCTCTGAGATGTCTGGACAAATGGCATTAAGTCAAGATCATTCACTGTGAGTGCTTCCCTCCTCTTATTCATTGTTTTTATGGACTGGCAGTGGCAGCTGAGGTGATGAGAGTGTTTGTGTGGGTGACTGCTTAGTGGAGAGGTTGCTCTTTGCTGATGACCTTTGGAGAAATTCAAGTATCTCGTGATTGCATTTACGTATGATAGGCGCCAGGACAGAGAATTGGATGACCGAATTGGTGCAGCAAGCTGTCAGATGAGAACTGTGGCAATCCATAGAAATAATTCTATCTTTGTCTCTCTATTTTCAAACCAATCTTTGTCTCCATTCTCATCTATGGTCACAAGTCTTGAGTAATGACTGAAAACGTGAGTTTCCCTACATGGAGTGCACAGCAGCATAATAAGGTAATCTTTAGATGTTAAGCTGATACTTCTTCGCATTGAGAAGTCTCAGTTGCGCTGGTATGACCACGATACGGAGGCCACACACTAGTTTTCTTAGGCAGTTGCTTTTGTCCAAGCCGGTGGGTAAAAGACCAAAGGTTGGCCGAGAAGCAGATGGCTAAACTACATGAATAGTCTGTGTTTGAGTCGCTTGGGTATTCCATTAATGACATGCACTGATGGCAGAAGATCGGAATCACTGGATATCTTCCATAGTGCTCCTGCCCCTGTAACCATAACAGATAAGCGAGCTTGAAAAGTAAGTAAGTGCAGTTAAGTGATTTCCAATATAGAAAATAGAATATAGTTAACAGGTATACAGAGATATTGTTGAAAAATTGACTTTTTCCATCATTGAGCTGATTGTCCATGAATAAGAATTGGACTTGTTTCCCCATAATATGGAAAGAATACAATAATAAACTGGCAAATATTTAAAATATATATTAAAGAATGAGGTCATTTGACATTTAAGTGGAAGAAATAACCAGCTAATAAGAATTTTTGTTTTGCTTCTACCAACTTTGGTCAACCTCGCTTACAATACATTCATGCGCTTGTAGTATTTGCATATTCAGATTGTTCAGTTTGTAACATACTCAACCTTCTGTATATCTCTTTGAATTATGTTTTTACTCAGTGGTTATTATAAGAATTAGTCATAATCATTAGCTAATAAAGATATCTCAAATCTTTACAATATTTACAATATTTTTAAAATTTAGAAATATAAATTGAAAGAAATATTTATTTGCAGACAAGTTCTTGACGTGAAATATGGATTGAAACGATGGCAGATAGGGGAGATTGCCTCTAAAATAGGACAACTCTACTATCACTATTAGTGAGTATCAACTTAACCATTGTATGTACACATATTAATGTCATATATCAAAATTCAACATATGGATTTATATGAAATTTGGATTCATATCTTTATGAAGTTTTGGGAAAGGAAGAATTTAATTAAGAAGCAGGAATGAAAAATTTTTTACTGCACAATTGGATAAACCTTAAATGAGTTATTTTTTATGTGTGAATTTGGTACAGTAGAACCTCGATAAATGAATCTTAAGGGAAAAGTAAAATGCTTCGATTTATAGAGGTCTTCAATTTATCGAGGTTAATTAAAGTAAAATTTGAATCATCGAGGTTCAAACAGTGGAGCTATTATTTTTGTCTATTAGTGTGGATGATTATTCAATTTATAGTGCAAATTATTTGGTATGACGATTATTAGGCTTGTAAAGCTAACCAGAACTGATAATGAATGAAAACCCATCATAACCATTTATGGAAACTTCTAATAGGAAAAAAATACACTGACATCAATTAGATTTAGAGGTCCAGATTGACAAAATTTGATTTATGGGCGAATTTATTTGTTTTAATTTTGATTATAGAGGCTAACTTTTCTCCGAAAAAATTCAATTTATGGAGATTCTCTTACTTGGAATTGTAGAGGTTTTAGCCCTGGAACAGAAGGGAATAGACTGAAACTTCAAATTGGGGAGGAATTTGATTTATCGAGGTTCTACTGGATTAATAAGCAGTACAGTAATTCCAAAGCACTCTCAGACCACATATATCATCTGGTACAAGAATCTAAAGTTAAATTTGCTTTTGTGTTTTTATTTATTTTTTTTTTTATGCATGAACATTTTGATGAATTAAATTCAGATACTGATTGTCGTTTTAAATTAATGAATTTTTATGACATTTTTTAAGCAGATTTTGTCATTTGTTATTGTAGTATTGACTAACTTCCTGATTTATTCAGCATCTTATGAATTACAGATTGAACAGGACTATATCAAGTGTGAATAAAAAGAAACTAAAATTATTGTTAAGTTGTTCTTCCCTTTTCTATAGTTCTTCCTTTGATATGGTCTCTATGTTCTTCATCATCCCTGTTTTTTTAGTGCCTTTATGTATTTCTGTTTTTTTGAATTTATGTCCAATTTCTGTTATGCATTCTTCAAATTTTGTTTTTTCCCCCACACATTATTGCTATTTGTGCTCTTCACATATTTCATGAAAGGTTCTTTTGGTATTTCGGCTATTTATGAAAAAATTAGAAGGAAATGTTACATGGAATTGCCTGTATAGGAAGTAAAAATCTCTTACTACAAAAACATCCAGCTTTTCATATCTTGGATGTTTCTTTTGTGGTAAGAGGATTTTCCTTCCTATACATCTATGTTCTAAGTACATGCAGTATTTTTCACAGTTTTACAATTCAGTCTATAACACATTATTCATATCTTATTCATTATTCATAACATTTTGTATGTGCCATTTGAAAATGGTTAAAAGTAAAAGGCCATAGCTTTTGAACAACTCACCTGAATTTATTGGCAAGAAATGCTAAATTTAGCAGAAAGCATGGGATATGGACAGTATGGAGGATGGATTTTCAGCCTGCATCTCCCCTTTGTTTGAGACTAGCTGTTTGTGATGAAAGGATGATGGTGAAAATAGACAAACACAAACATCCATGCCCTCGGCGGGATTCGAACCCGCGACTTGCTGGTTTCGAGAGCGGAAAGACCTGCACCTCAACGCTCTCAGCCACCGAGCCGACAAGCATGGGATATTCATCCTTATAATTCATTGAGGTCTACAAGTGGAACTTTATGGGGAGGATTTGAAGAGGCTTATTTCACAATACCAAAAATGTGTTAAGAACAAAATAGTGACTATGTAAAAAAATAAGCATGGCTATCTTTTCATTTTTTTCATTTAATTATCATTTTCAGCTAATCAGCTGCACTTACTTTTTGAAATATGCCTCCTAAGTTTTCTGTCAAATTTGGTCACATACTGGTTGTTAGATCAGGCTACACAGGGTTCTAAATAGGGGTATTCTGGTCTAAGTTTAATTATGGTCATTTTTTTATTTACTGTTGTTGCCTATTAATATCATTGACTATATAGAATTACAGTAAACATTTTATATTGTTTTTAGGGTTTTAGCATCACATGTAATATGATGAAAACCCTATTAACGACGGTACAGATGTATGTATGTGTGTATGTCACACGGCATAACTTTTGAAAGGATTGACCTAGAGGCTTGAAAATTTGTACACACGTAGGCCCTACACAGAGGACGGTGTGAAAAATATAGTGAATCCTCCAGGGTGGGCCAAGCATGTGTTTTTGTGGTTTTCCCAACTGACTTCCTTTCATGTCTATGGAGTTTTGATTGCGTGGAGCAATTTGTGACGTCAGAATTTAAAAAACTCTATTTGAAGTATAGTGAATCCTTCCGCTACTGCTCGTAACATTTTGATGCTAAAACCCTTATATCGTTGGATAACGATGCCTTAACTAATTTTTATATTGTAAATAAGCTTAAGGAAATCGCAAAGTTATGAACTAGAATTTTATACACTTAAACAGCCTAGCTTTCATTTGTTGTGTGACATATTGGTAGTACATTAAGATAAATATTTAGGTATGTTGTGAATCCTGCAATAAGCCTTATTTATGAATATTTTATACATTTAGTTACATTACCCCAGGTTTGTTTTGAATCAGGATTACAATTAAGAGTAAAGTCAAGGAAAAAAATTATTTAATTTATTGAATCTATATAACTATATATACTATATTAAAATTATAAGTACAGGAAAAAGTAATTAGATAAGTTGACGATAATGATAGATTGTAAAAAGTATTGATATATGTATTTTGACGTCAAACCAAATACATTACCATTGTTATTCCTATATTATTCTTTGATAAAATAGAAGAGGGAATTAACATTATACGTAATTTAAGTACATAATAATATGTGAAGAAATTGGTATATAAAAGAAGCAGACAGCAAAATTTAATCATAAAAAAGGTTATATGCCTTATTAACAGAGGTTTCCCCAGAAATCTTAAAATTTTTTGGGTACATTGGTCAAAACATAAATAGAATATTAATAAGTCTCTGGCAGCCACACATTTGTAATTTCAAACTAAAATACAAATGAAAAGAAGACAATCAGCAGCAAGTCCCAAAGTTTCATCATCATCGGAGTAGAATCCAAACTAGAAGATGTTTTTGGACAGAAAGTTTGGCCCGCATATTTTAAGTCAAAAAGGGAACTCACCACCACTGATGACTTATATTCACTGCATTAGCACTAAAGGAACCATCATAAACAAGACTTCAAGCACGGATTGACTCAAACAAAAGTTTAAACGTCCATCTCAATGACTATGTACAAGAAAGATTGGCTTTGTCCAAAGAAGTGGCTAAGTTGTCATTTTAAATTTGGCTAGGACTACTACATGATGAACAAATACCCAAAGCCCATTGTGTAGCTTAGTGAAGAAGACTTGTCCTGTTGGCAGTAGAATCTGGCATTGTAGTAGTGGACAAGAAGATTGTAGCCACTTGTATTACCTAACAATACCTTACTCCACTGCCGGAACATACAACAAAGCTTGAAGACCTCATATATCAGACACAAGAAATGAGCTCATTAAAAAAGGGATACAGAAAAATTGTTTAAACAATCAAATAAAAAAAATCAAACATCTGAATAGACTATCGCAGGTAAGGAGAATGAGCTCGTTGAATTGTTTGTGTTATTATTTGTTGACAGAACATTTATAGCTAAGTAAGACATTAGAACTGATAGAACATCTAGCCCGATATCTGCCTAATTGAGTATTTAAATTCGATTATAAAGAGAAATATGATTGGGAGAGCCTCTTAATGTTTAGTTTGTAGATATCTTATTCCTTTCTTTTGAATTCGGATTGTAGTACTTTAATTTTACTAACACACTAATTATTTTACTTAAAAAATTTTTTTATTGTAAATAAATAAAGATTTATCCTATTCTTTTAAGAATTTGCAATTTCTTTTGCTCAACTTACATGGGATAACTCTCAATATGATTACAATTATGGGAGGGAGGGTATGAATGGCTGACTCGTTTATTTAATATATCTGATTTAGCGGCTATGGCTGACTCAGGTTGTACAAATCACTTGCTATACGATCACAGAAGGCCAAATATATCTTAATTTTAAGATAAACTTTTATTTTTTATTTTTTCACTCAATTATTTAATATTAACCAGGTAAACTGAAGGGTATTTGAAATACTTGGGGGGACTATTTGTTATTTTGGCTATCTCTTAGATATAAAAGGGGGCTTACCACTCTTTTTCGGTTATATCACAAAGTTATGGGCTTATTTATTTCAGAAAATATTTGATGTAAAAGGAATTTATATAAAAATTAATGTACATCATTGTTGAAAGAGCTCAAAAATAATTGCCCCCTCCCCCAACTTATAAACTGAGTGATTATTAGACATTTTTTAATATTTATTTGTTTCACTGACTTTTATTTTATATTTATTTATTTCTTTTTTTTTTTTTTTTGCCAGTCTTCGAACAAGTGAAACGAATTATTTGAATGAAGCATTTTCTTTTTATGCTGCAATAAGGGCCCGTGCATATTATTCTAAAGCCAACAAAGAAGACAGGTAATTGGATATCTGGACATAGACGTAGACTTTAGAATTACACTCTTAAAATTATTGCTTAATTCTCGAAATGTTATTGTATCAGGAGTTGTCGATTTAATTATCATATTTAAACATCTTATTTCCTTTCATCTGTAGATCTCTAGCTTTGTGGGATTTTTATAATAATATTTGATTGTTATCAGTCATTATTTTGTATTACTGTGTTCAGTTATAGACTAGGCTATTTTTTTTTTTTCCTCAATAATAATTTGCGTGTCATTTGACAGTGCTTGGATCTGTTCTATTCCAAGCATTCATGGAATGAAACGCTACAGAAGCATATGGTAAGTAATTGCAAAAAGAAGTATTTACCTCATAAAATATGCAATTTATTTTAGATTCATAAGCTTTGTGACTAAACGACTGATAGCCTTTGTAATTTGTAGTATACTGAATTGATATATGAATTAGTTTTTCCTTGGAAGTTTAAAATGTATTATATCAATGAAGTTTCAGTTTGTTTGTGTGGTTGGTTGATTTTTTTTTTTTTTTTTTTTTTTTCATTTTTAAAAATTTACTATTGCATTGGTGTCTGATTGTTATTAGCACAGTAAGGTAATACACGCATCAAATTTTGTTACAGCATCAACTTTCTTAACTGCTGGCATCAACAATAGTTCATGTTAAAATCTGTACTACAGTATAATCCGCTTAAGTTGAATTGATATGGGACTAGGAACAAAATTTGACTTATCAGGAATTCGACTTAGACGATGTTCCCAAAATGAGGCTGGATTGGGGCTCATGTGATTATTAGCGGAAGAAAGAAGCACTTATTGGTTTCACAATGTCCATCCGTCCGTCTATCCGTCTGTCTGTCTGTCTGTCCCCTTTATGTAGAAAATTGAAATTCCAAATATAGCTTACCATGGGCATGTCCTCTTTCACTATTTATTTGTTTTGATTGGCACACTGGGATCAGAGTTATGGGGATGGGAGTTAGAGTGGACCAAAAGCCTAAGTGGTAATTAGCTATGTAAAGGAGTGAAATTCGTTATGCAGATTCCTCTAGCCAAGCTCTACCTTACTATGAAGTTTGTCCCAGTTGGGATTGGAGTTGTGAGGTGGCAGTCACTTGGTCTTTAGAACTATGGCAATATATGGCATATGATATATCATTTAATTAGCAATGACGAGAAACGAAAGAAGATAGAGCTCTTTTACATTTTCTAAATGCTATGTTCAAAAATCCAGTTTTTTAAATCAAAAAATTGGAGAGGTTAAAAAGTGAAGATAAAGTGGTAAATACAGATGACCCTCCTCAGGGGGGATTAATTTCTTGTAGATTACGTGTGCTGCAGCGTGTAAACTTAATGCTAACCATTGCGTTATTTACTATATTATTATTTGTTGAAATAAGATGAAACTTTTGTCTGCTTTAAATTTTTAAATAAATTCAAATCAAATAATTTTAAAAACAGTATCTTCAAGTTTTGGGACATGATTTCTTTAGATAAGATTTTGAAGAATATGCTACATGATGGTTACATGTTCTTAAATACAGCCTCATTTCCAAGACAACTCGGTGTAAATTGTTACCAGTGACTTCACATTAATCCAATTCAGTATTTTAAGCTGATTGGTCTCAGTTCATTAAAATCTGATGATGTTGTCCATCAAAATTAATCAGAATTATCAAGAGAAGCACTAATTGGATATCTCGCATTAATTTATTTTTTTATAAAGTTTTTGGCTGAAATGTATTCGACTTATCTGGAATTAATCACAAAAATACTTCAGCTTAATGAATGAAGCATGATAAAATTGCCCCCAAACAAAAAGGAAAAGCTCTTGTATAATGATCTTGACACAAAAAAAATATTTTTGAGATATTTTATACCTCCCCTCTCTCGGTCCCAAAAACTGAAAAAAAACAACAACGTGTTTTTCACATTTTATTCTTTTGATGCATTTGTATGCTTTCAATTGTAATATAAAATATATGTCATGAAAGGAAATATTTTTTTCTTCATGCGAGTTTTTTTTTCAGATATTTTGGCATGAAATTTAAACTTGAAAAAAAATTATTTTTGACAAAATTGATCTTAAGGAATTTTTTGAAGTAGTTTCTAAAATGGCTGTAACCCTGAAAAAATTTTGGTCTGGCTCAAAAAACCAAAGTAATTAACTTTTGCCACCATTTTGGACATGTTCCCGATGAGATAGAACATGTGTGCATGTTAAAAGTTTACTTGTTTTTTTGATGCTCTATCTGAATCTGAAGTCAAAATCAAAAAATTTGAAAAAAATGGTAATGGAATGACTGACTTTGTGAATTCAGTATCGATGTTTTTAACATCATTGACAACCACGACTGAAGTAACCAAGGAGTCTTAAACGCTAGTGTCAGTTTTCCCCTTTCCTTTGTCTAAATCAAACATACTATTTCTTTGTCTTTGGTGGACCTAAACAGAATCGATTCTTTCTTTTCTCTATTTTATTTCTTATTTTGAATGTGACATACTAGATATCATTGTTCTGATATGTTCTATTGCCCACATTATATCCCATATTCAAAGTGACCTTTTCCAGCTTTTTGTTGTCTGATCTGGAACTTACTATTAAGATATGCTGATGTCTCTTCATTCTGATATACGATGCCATTGGCCCGACAGGGGGCTCTTCAGAATGGATCCTTCCAAGATTAGCATCATTCCTTCCTTCACTTTGGCTACTTCACTCAAAACTTCAAATGATCTTTACTCAGATTAAAGACAGCTCTGAAGGAATTTCCAATGATTATGTACTTAAGAAAATGCTTAAACTTGGGCAGGGATCATATCCAAATTTCATATGGTCATCTGTGTATTCTTTTTCAAAATGTTTAAGTATTTTCCTTTTTGAAACTCACATCCTAGCCTTCCATTTCATCCTCTATGAATCATAGCAGACTTTTTTTTATTAATTCTTTTTCAATTCATGATTTTGTCCTTTGATAGTGGTAAGTGCTTTCTATTTTTATAAGGGTTTACAGGAGAAATTGTCATTAAGGACGTTCATATGTATCATCTCAATTATGGCAGTTTGCAATCCAAAAAGGCAATTACATTTATTAATTTTTATTTTTAATTTGTAAAAATGTAACTTACCAAATATTTTCATTAAGAACTTAATATCTTCTTTTCTTTAAACTTGGCAACATCAATTGACTGTGAATAAATAGATAAACAATGAACGAAAACAAAATTACCTTTTTTCCACAATAATTTTGAATGCCTTGAATGTTCATTTCATTTAAAATATTAAAACAAGCAAGCAAAATTTAAGCTCTTGTGCATTATGGATACATTTGTTTTCTTTCATTGTATGTCACCTCTCTCATTTACTTTTCAATCTACGTATTTCTGTTAAGGGTTTTCTTTTTCCTTATTTTTCACAAATTTTGTTTTATTGGCTAATATTAAAATTATAGGGAAACAAGCTTTTTATCTGTTTTTCATATTGAACCATAGAAGATCTTTTCTATGAAATCTATTATTATAATGCTTTCTGCTTTGAGAATCATGTTTTTTGCAAGTTTCACTGTAGAGAAATTCTATTTCTGGATTGGCAGCTGGAAGAGATCAATAAGATCTGAAAGGCCCTCGACATGCACAATCTGAATATATTATGAGCTATCTCTCCCTCTAAAAACTTAAAATGACAACATCATTAAAAATAAAATGCAGTAATTTGATTTACTTTTTTAGTTTTTGAAGATCCTGTGATACTAAATCCTAAGCATATACTTCTTGCATCCATGTAATTTGATAAAAAAGTTTAAACTAACTTCATGTTAATTCTGTAATTTGGAACAGGCTGGCCCAAAAAAAATGTATACACACTTCAGCAAAAGAAAATCATACATATAAGTTGTAATACATGTACTAAATTCACACAGACATCAAGGGATGAATATAACTCTCTTTAACTTCTATAATTATGACAGGTGTTCAAAGTGATTATCATAACCATCAAGATACCTTTGAATAAAGCGAGCAGTTGCTCCTATCCATTTTTCTGGCAAACTTTTATCAAATAATCTCCTCTCCTATGTCTAGATTGCAGTGTAGTTATCTTCATTCAATACATGTAATAATCTTGGGATGTAAGCTTTCGATTTTGCTGTTACAGATAATCTAGTAAAGTGTGTATACATATTTTTGGGCCACTCTAAATAAATGGTAATGGATTGTAAACTGAGTATTTTGAGATAGGGAACTAATGGATGGTAGGAAATGCATATTTCAGGCACCATGAGAATAATACCCCCTCCCCTTCATCCATCCCTGGTAATACGTTTCTGTCACCAGCAACAATTCTCCACATTACCCAGTCTTCATTCATGATGTGCTGCCAGAGGTGTTGGATTATCTCTTGTTTTCAATGAGAGGATGTGGCTACAATGTGACGGATGCACCTGCTCACTTCGATATTAATGTATGCGAGCACTTGGACAACAGATTCCTTTATTATTGGATTGGAAGGGGAAATCCTGTCCCTTAGCCAGTGCAATTGCTAGATCTCACTCCATCATCTGGATTTTTTCCATTGGGAGCACATCAAGTCGTTGGTATATGAAATCCCAGTAGAATCTTTAATTCTGCTTGCCAGGATCCAAGCTGACTGTCTCCTTGACAACAGACACCAGGGATATTTGAAAAAGTACAGCAAAATTTTATGCACTCTTATAATGTATGAGACTAGTAGTTGCCACTTTCAGCACTTAGGCTACTCTGAGCTGTAACTCATTGCTATGTAGTTATTTTATGAATAAAAAGAAATATTCTTTGCTCTGAAAATGAAAGCAACTTACAAAAATGTTTCCTGCACATATTACTCGTCCAAGATCTCGTGATGCCTGAATGCATTTTCAACCATTCTCAAAATATTCAGTTTACAGTCCTCTCCCAGCTGTAGAATTTTAACCTTAAAGGTTTGAGACACCCTGTGTTTATATTGACAGTGACTACAAATAATATAAGGGTTGTTTCTAAATAAATCTCAGATCTGGTCAGTAATGTTTTATTATGTTATGCTATTGTTTACTTATTATTAACTAAAATGTAAATTTAAAAAAAAACAACTTTTCTTATAATTCTCAGTTGATTCCTAGCTTAAAAGCTATGTCCTTCACATTCACTCTAGCTCTTAACTATTAGTTCAGGGCATTTTAGGTTGTTAACTGAGAAGTAGCAACACACAATGCTAATACTTCACCATATAACATGACTATTATGTAGGGTGAATCAAAATGAACTACCTAGTTATGAAAAAATCATTCTCTTTATTACAGACTGTTATAAACATAGAGTGCAAATCACGTGTATGTGAAAACTCCAAAATTTTAATAAGATAGAGTTGCTCTATGTGGCATGACACAACAGATGCAGATAACAGGGTGATATTATATTCTCCCCAAGCTATACCTTGTCTTACCCTAACCTGATAACACTGGAAGTGTTAATGTGTGTAAACCAATCTCCATTAAGTGGGATTTGTGTGCATTAAGAAAAAAAGTTCCAAAAATTTTATTATACAAATGAAATAAAACTGTATTTTGTAATATGTAAATAATAAAGATGATTGCTTTTATCATTTTATGTTAAAAAATTTTCTTAAAGATATATATTAATTTAAAAAATAATAATAAATAGCATTTGCACATTTTGAACACGAGGCTTTTTTGTACTTCTTCCTAGTAATTTTTCTTGTTCATATTCGCTTATAATAGCAGAATCACCATCATCCCCAATGCGATACCTATCCCACTGACAAGTTCCATCAAGCAAATTATTTTGAATGTGTACAGCAGGCTAAATCCGCAATGCTGCACACAGGAGAAGTTCGCATCCAAATTAAACAATAAATTATTTCGAAAAATATAAAATAATTGTCATGGAAACTAATTTTGCCATTCATCATATTTAAAAAACATTCTTTAAAGATAAAACTGTAAATAGAACTTAAAATGTTGATAAACAGTTGAGTTACTAACCATGTTAGAAATTACATTTCATGGGCAACTAGGTTCAACCTCGTTTTAGTCTAAAATTTCCAGTGCTATCAGGATAGGGTGAGTCAGAATATAGTGCAGCATTTCCATGTCAATGGTCTCGACTGCAGTGTTAATACAAGTCTATAGTTTATTCATAATGGCTGGTAACATCAGCAGATTTGATCTTTGACTTAGCTCCCCAAGAAGAAATCACTGGTTATATTTACACAGATTCAACCATGTTACAAATTACACATAAAAAATTTAATAATTAACACACGGAAATTTTGAACTATCACAAATCCCTTCCCCTACCCCACCAAAATAAGAAAAAAGTGAAGAAGATATCAGATAAGGATTCTTATCTTTAATTGTCACCTGATAGAGGTTAGGTTTTTAATTTTTGTAGTGATTTTGCAAATATGGAATATTAAATTAGAAGGTATCACTGATATTATTATCTTTCAAATTGAATATTTTTTTAACTTTCCAGTTAAATTACAGTACATGTAAGTCTTTAGGAAAAACTTTTGGTACTTAGAATTAGCTTTAGAATTAGCTTAAGAATCGTAATGCTGTAATCTGAGTCATTTTTAAGATCCTCTAAAGTTGACTTGAAATTTTTTTCTCTTCAACAATGTCTTAGCAGGTCTGATTTGATGGTTAAAAAACTGAGGTATTATGCCCGTTTTATTGTCGTCTGTCTACTATTGAAGAAAATGAAACTAGTCAGAGATTTAGTCAGGGTATGAATTTTGAGAGTAATTACAAATGTTTACAAATAAAATTGCAAATCAAAAATTAAATTTTATTTCATTTTTATTATAAAGTATTATAAAACAAAAACATCATTTAATTTATTCATCATATTTTGTAGGAATTAGCCAAGCAAATAGATGATTATACTGCCACTTATGAGCCAGAAGATCAACTGGAATGGTCTTTAGTATTAGCAGAAATCAAGTCTTTTATTGAGGTAAACTTAGAAAGTATAATACTTATAAACAACCCAATGTTTATGAAACAATCCAATAGTCAATAGCGAGACAGAACATAATTACAGGAAACATTTTCCACAATGAATTACATGCTAAGCAGATGCACATTTCATCATCTATGTTGTCTTTAGCAACATGTTTTAATTATAGTGTATTCCATGAGCTATTTAAACTAAACAATTCAGTGGATAAGAAAGATTTAAATTAAATAAAGGCATCGTGTAATTTTTTTAAAAAATAGAGATGATGATGTCATCTTAAGAATCAAAGATAAGAGATGACCAGTTATTGAAGGGAATAGATTTTGACATTGAAGCATTTACATGCCTGAGCATTTCATTTTCCATTTTGTGCATTTTTGCAAAGGTTTGCATGCACAGAGTTATTTTCCTGTTGGTATATATGAGATTGATAAACTCCAACATCGTTTGAACGGTCATCATGAAAGTTGGCACATATAAGTGTTTTTTCATGGAGAAGGTTTTTTTTATGCTATCCATTTTACTTTAACTCCCCACTAGATGGCGCTGCAGCACATATATTATTAAGGCTCTGGATAGGGAAAGTAATGACAACCTGAACGTCTGCTAGCGTTGGTGGCCATTTTGGACCCACTTATCTTGCTTTGCTAAACCCACAGCTACATTTTTGGTTGTATTTAAGAGGAAAACGTAATTCACCAACTATTTTTAGATTATCGTGACTGTCAACTTTTATTTCTTAGTATTGAATCAATTTCAAAAATTAAAAAAAAAGATTAATAAATAAATAAATTCTTCAAAACTGAATTATGCTGAAGTAAACTTTAATGCTACAATTTACAAAACATTCATCTCATTAGTTTGAAATGAAAGCAGGGATGTTTTTTAATAAAATGAATATTTCACATTTTAACATCTTAATAGGAAGGAAACTTATTTTACAATTTTTACATTATTTCACATCCCGACACTCATGCTTCCACATTTTCCAGAAGTCTTTTTGGCACCAATACTTTCATTGTACTTGCGCAAGAGTAAGAACATTTGAGAAAAAAGAATTAATTTTATTTCACACGCAACATATTGCTTGAAACATTAACTGTCCATTCAGTTAAATCGATCACATTTACGATTGATTTGAGAATATCATCTTCTTTTGCTCAGAATTGTTTTTCAGCAATTTCTAGAACTTAGAATACATCTTTTGATATGTAATTCATAGGATCCTTATCAATATTATACTCCTTAGCATAACTTTTTATGTCTGTCAGCCTGGTATGTTCGTTTTCGCTAAAGCTTTCTACTAAAGAAGATCTGCATAGGTCATAGAGCTCGTATTTTTTTTTTTTTTTTTTTTTGCGAATTAACAATACTTCCTCCAAATACTTCTTCTGGACAAAATTGCTCCATATTTTCAGCATCTTCAGAGGAATCTTCAGCAGTGTTGTTATCCACATTGTCCTCACAGTTGTTTGAAGCAAATTCATTTTCCTCTGTTCCATTCAGCTCATCAAATTTTCTGAATCATCCAGCTCCTCATTAGAATGCCTGCCAGGATGAAAAATTCTAAATATTAATATAAATTTTGTGGTTTAATAATGCCATTATACAATATTGTATATGCAGGTAAAATTTAGTTTATGTTTCAGAGCCTCAGAAATACGTAGAGGGCAACAAATACAGGGTGTCTCAGAATTCATTGTATAAACTTCTAGGGGAGTTAATATGGTTGATTCTAAGCAAAAAAGTTCATATGAACATGGGTCCGTATTTGAACGATAACTGAGATATGAACAGAAATAAAAATGCCGCCACCAAGATCAACAAGTTAATAACTCAGGTTCTGTAAAGCCTAGATTAATGAAATTTGGGGGAATAACAGGGTACAAAAGACTGTGTATACCGTTAAAATTTGATCGAATTCCAACAAGAAGTTTCCGAGTTACTCATTCAACATCATAACACGTGCTCACTTGTGAGTCCTAACTAGCACTTGTTACAATTTTGACTGTGTAACTCGGAAACTTCTCATTGGAATTCAATCAAATTTTAATGGTATACAGTCTTATATTCCCTGTTATTCCCCCAAATTTCATTAATATAGGCTTTACAGAACCTGAGTTATTAACTTGTTGATCTTGGTGGCGGCATTTTTATTTCTGTTCGTATCTCAGTTATCGTTCAAATTCAGATATGAACTTTTTTGCTTAGAATCACCCATACTAACTCCCCTAGAAGTTTGTACATTGAGTTTTGAATTGCCCTGTATATATAAATTTCCCCTTAATATTTACTACATTTATGTCTTCTCTTCCATTATTTACAATTTTATTTACTCGTCAGTTAGACTATTAACATTAGAGTGGAACCCCATTAAAACGTTTTTCGAAACATGTTGTCCATGGGCTTTTGTCTTTGGGGATTTTGTCCTACTAGTATACTGTATATTATGTATAATCTTCCCGAATTTATTTATTTATTATTTACTCATATATTTGGGGGAAATAAACTATGTTATCGAAATCTGTCTATATGACCATGTATAATAGTTGGAAATTACATTTCTTATAGTACTATGCAACAACCATGCTTCGTTGTTTGTGCTCAATGGAACAAATCAGAATTTGCATCTCTATGAAAACTTTTTTCCCCACTGTTTTATCTTTTAAATAAACATCTCATATAATTTAACTGTCTTGGAATGAATTTCATAGGTTTTGTATTGTATTATTTGGAAATTGAGAGAAAAACGCTTCGTATTAAAATACTGTATTTATATACTGTAGAAATAGCTTTCATGAAGACGGGATCAAGGGGAAAAACAAATAAAGCGTGATATGGTATTAAAATGTAGCGTGATAACGGGATTCGACTGTATTTTACTTAGATTTTTGAGGATATAATGTAGATTACATGTACAGTAAAAGAACTGATTATTTACTTCACATAGTCGATAGTCGGTATTTGGATTCCAATGTTTTCGTCCGATTCAATGCAGCCATATTTTTAAACGATGTTCATTTCCTTTCCAAATGTAGACGGAAAAAATTTGCTACATTTCTCTAGTCTCATACTGCAATTTACAGCACAACACTGCGGCATTTCAGAAAGAAAAACGTTCAGTCCTTACATAAACTCACGTGCGTTTAGACGACTGGGTCTATAATGGAGGATTATTGATTGGTCTAGACCAATCAGCGCATGAGTTTGGCGGCAAATTGACAGGGAAAAGAATGTCGTGACTTTCCCTATCAAAAGCTTTATACAGAGCAATGCTGGGTTTATCAGCTAGTATACAGTATAAATTTTAAACTGAATTGAAATTATAAGTCTAATTGAATGTGATTAAATACTGTAGTATTATACTATTTAATATTAGATCATTTTGTGAATTCTATTTTTGTTTGTTTGTTTGTTTTGTTTTGTTTTGTTTTTTTCCTGAAATGTTTAGGCTGATAATAAAGTCAATGTTGTTGATAATGATTCATCAACAATAGTCCTGTCTCACAGACTGGGCCCACACACAGCTCCATTCATGGAGAAAGCTGCAATTATGAGCTTAACATTGCAAGAAATTCTTATTGTAGGCAACTGCAGTGATCAGGTCATTATATAATCTCTCCATCATAAGCTACATTTTTTTTGTTATTTCATTTTAATATCTTAATTAACATTTGATGAATAACTGATTTTTATTAGGTAAAATTTAGCGAACTTACATTGGATATGTTTCGAATGTTACAATCACTGGAACGAGAACCACAAGAAGATGTTAATCAAATATATGATGCTTCTCCCGCCCCGGGCAGAATGCCATTTGTATGTGAAGAAAAAGAAAACAGGGTTTATTTTTCTGCATTAAATACTATTAAAGTTAAGATTGACCCAGAAATTATATAAATATTGTTGTTTATAGATAAAGTAATAAGCAAAAGCCTTTTTAAATTTCATATTTCCCTCTCCCCCCTCAAGAAAAACTTACTCAGATCAGTTATATAAGATCTTGATGTTCAAATTTTACTATTTCATGGGCATTGTTATCGTTGACAGGATAGGGCGTTTGTTAAATTTAAAAATAAAATAACAAATTTTATGTGGAAATTTATGCTTTTCTTTTAATTTTATTGATTTTTTTATGTTTTGTTCATAATGAGTACATGTATTGCCTTAAAGATGTAAAGAAATATAAACATGTGCCTTGTCTGAGATGATAAGAAACTTTCCCAAACAAACAAATTTTCATAGTTTGGCAGTTATGTTTGGACTCTATATGTTAATATACATATTGCCCATCCTGGATTTTATCCTGGCAATGTCCATGAATACTTAGGAGAAACTGATGATTCATAAATAAATAACTATATCCTTAATAGGAAAATGGTGAACGAGATCGCCCTGCAAAACGAGAGAATCCTCACAAATATTTGCTTTACAAACCAACTTTTAGTCAGCTTATGGTTTTCCTTGCCTCTGGATTCAAAGAATTACCTCCTAATGGTGCAATGTTGCTCTACATTTCTGCTGACGGCTGTATAAGCAACAGTAAACATGTTCAGATGCGAGAAGATGGTAAATATTTTTCACTTATATTTTTCTTGAAGGTTTATTTTAAAATAAATTTAGTGTAAATTTAATGGCGAATCAGCACTGTTCTTCGAACCTCAATGCTGCTACTTAACAAAAGACGTAAATCTGCTGATAAACAATTGCCTCTCTCACAATAACATCACACCATATTCTTCCAGAGAGTATAGGCAACATTAGAGGTTCATATGTCACAAGAGTTAAACTAGCAAATGGAAAAGTAACCATAAATGATGAAAATATCCCCATATGTAATGATGATGATAAAAATTGAAAACAACATTTATAAATGACTTACAGTACAATTAAACATGAAGAAACTTAATTGCACATGGTTTGGAAATGTTGATTCAGCCCCACCCCCCTTTTCTAATTTCAAAGCATTGAAATGTTGATCCAGCCCCTCTCCGAACTCTACTAATCTTAATTCTAATTCTGGAAAGAACAGAAGACTGTCACTTCAAAGCGGTATACTGAATAATGTCTGCCTCACTCCCTCGAGCACTCAGTTCAAAACCCAATGCTTGGTTCTTTCCTTATGACAATGCCTTGCTAACTGGTCCAAAGTTTGCACCTACTATTTGGCAATTACTGGGAAATATGCATGAGCACCCTCCTTGGAGTCTTGATTTTGCTCCATGTGGTTTTGATGTATCATCACATGAGGAATAAGTTGAATAGGGGGTAATTTTCAAGCAGTGAGATGGTTTTGAAGTTGTGGGATTATAAATGTGCCAATGTTGATTTTCGGATATCCAGAGATCAATCATTTTTCTGAGTTAACAGTCATAAATAAAAGAGAAATAGGACGATAGTTTTCGACACTATGAATATCACGACTTTTATAGATAGGTGTCGTGATTAGTCTTCTCCAGTTGTGAAACAACATGGAAGAATTGATTTGATGATTTTGGTTTGAAGGATGCAGAAATGTAAAAGGTGTTGTAAAAAAAATACTTTGAAAGCTTATAAAAATTAAAGGTACAATGCAAAACTTTCCTTGTGCCCTTCATATTATATTGTATTAAGTTTACACTACATTTTCCAAATATGTAATTTTCTTTTACACCACTTGATTTTCTGAAGATTTTCTTTCACTACATAAAATATTAAGAATTTTTCCTCAAAGAAAAACATACAAGTCTAAACATTAAATTAAATGATAACATTATTTTTATGTTTTCAGTTGTATCTGCAGCATATGATTTAGGAGGGGTTGTAACTAACAGTAAACGAGAATCAGAACATTCCAACAAACGCAGTGGTCATCTAAAAGATATGCATTGGTATGTTGAAATATAAGCAAAATACAGAGTGGGCCAGACGTTCTTTATTAGAATATTATTTTTTAATCGTCTAATTTTTTTAATATTCACAGTTATATTGTTTCATTAAATATTTATTAGTGCACTTAAATTTAACAAGATAAAGTACACCTCAAGTAAATTAATAATCAACTTTATCTTTGGCCATCTGCAAATAATATTATGGTAAAATCACCTTTGGCCCATCATGTAAAATTTAAAATAATAATTTTTAATTATATACATCATATTCTCAATATAAGGCAGCCTTTAATAACATTAGTCAACACACTTTTTGGAACAAAGACCACAGATAATGTTCTTAGTAGTAATTTGTGTGTAGAATCCGAATCTGCTTTTAGATTTTTTCTATCACGTCAAGTTTCCAAGTTATGCACATCAAGATTTCTATGTTAAAGTAATGAGTGTGAAGAGAAGCGGCTACAATGTTAAAGTATCCATATTTTGGGGCCGCAAGGAAATTTACCAGGCCCCAAACACTGAATGATTTAAAAATGTTTCATTGTAAAACAAGAAAGCTGTGCGTGTTAGAGAAATTTAAAAATTATATTTGTAATCAGCAGAAAAATTACTACCAAAAATCACCCATTTTCATTTTGTCACAAGAAAAACCTTAAATTTTGTTGGCCAGTGTAATCCATTTTGTGCATCTTTTAATACTTCAGTTTTCTTTTCTCAGTTACATAAAATCTATTAACTGAAAGTAATGTCAGGCCATAATCAAATTTTATACGGTAGTTGCATTAAAAGCAATAAATTTTACTTTCATTGATTATGCAGTTTACTTTATAAATCAATAATTAAACATATGAAAAAAATCATTTTCCAAAAAATAATAAAATTTAAGATAAACAGAACTAACCTTCTAATTCTATAGTAGCTTTCCAAAATGGTTATGAAATGGAAAATATCAAATAAGAGGTTTGAAGGGAAAATTCTCAAATTTTGAAATAGCATACCATAAGGGTGCATATACATGGTAACATTTTTGTGTGTAAATAGACATTCCTTTGCTGTATTATCCGTTTTCAGTTTCTCTTTATGATATGTGACCAGTGAAGGACAATTCTGCTGTGAAATAGGATTAACTGGATATATCACAACCCGGGTCAATTGGTTCCTTATGATGTGGGTCTATGACAATTGCTCTAACTGTGGCTGGTATAAATTCTGATTAGTCTAAATCCTGTTTGATACAAATTCCGATTGATCTAAAAGGAGACTAAAAATTTCCACTGAAAACGAGAAAATTAAGTTAAATTACGATATTCAAAACTTGTTTCCTTTAAGGAAATGAAATGTATAGTGAAAGTGTATAGGATACAGAAGTATGCAGAACACACTTTGAACAATTTTTCTTTGAACAATAGGCCCATTCGTCTTAAGGTTGGTGCTAGTGTAGGCTAGTTTGTGTGGTGATCAACTGCTTCTAACAACATACAGAAAACATGGAGAGTTTTACTGATTCATTGCTTATTTGGCTAAAAATATCTGATTTTTCTGCCCAAATTATCGTTTGAATTTATTCATCAATATTTAACAAAGATTGCAGTCTTAAAACAGGATTGTGCTGTTAAGCACTTTTCTACCAGTGAAAAAAGGGCATGAAGTAGATGAACAATCAAGGAAAATAGCAACAGATTTATAGCAGGCATCTTTTTAATGAATTCAATATTTTTAACAGTAGAAATAACAGTTAAAAGTCACTGCAATTAAAATGCAAACAGCATGTGCTTCAGTATGCACCAAAACAACTTCACCACCAAACAATTATTTGTGCATGCGCCGACACTAGCGCCACCCTTAAGACGACTCCCTCATTCTCTCACTGATTAACTGATTCAGTAACTTAATCTTTGGATAAAAAATTATAAAAATTGCCATTTCCATGACCACCATCAGATCGTAAGCTAAACATTCATTATACGGCATATGCTGTAAGATCTCACTAAGATTTAAAATAAACCACTGGTATTCCAAATGTTGCAACAGTAGCTGACCACCACTCTTGATATAATACAAAAATAAACCATTATTTTTTTCTGAAAAATGAACCAGCACTAAGCAATTTCTAGCTAGATCCTGCATATAGCAATTTTCATCATGATGCCAAATATGAACTGCTAAAATCTATAAGTAGCTGTAAATAAAAAATATCTAACTATTAATAATCTTTACAAAAAATGAAATATCTTAACAATCTTTTATCCATGTATAAAAAATTCTCATTTTTTTCAACTCATAGAAAAAAATGTTGCTCTTTTTATGTAAAAATAGTTAGAAGCAGAAGTCTTTTTTTTTTTTTTTTGGAAGTTCATATTCATTTAAAAATTTTTAAAAAAGTTATATTCATGTAAGGATCACATATACATGCAATTGTTCAAAGAGTGCTCTGTATATTTCTGTGTACTATGCACATTCACTATATATTTTATTACTTTAACGAAAAAAGTTTTGAATAATTCAAGTTAATTTTCTCATATTCAGTAGAAAGTTTTCAGCTGTTTTAGTTTCTTTTTTAGACCAATCAGAATTTAGACCAAATAGGATTCAGACCAATTGGAAGTTGGATCTATCGGAATTTAGACTAATCGGAATTTGGACCAATAGGTATTTAGAGCAATCTGCATTAGACCGATCATCATAGACCAGTTGTCCTGGAGCATTATGATGTATATAAAAGTTAGCCTGTAATATTAATCCTGAACTGTAGAATGAATATGGAAAGTAAATGGATAACACATCTCAATGATGAAAAAGCGTCTTGGCTGAATTTGCCTTGTTCTTGTGCTGAATCAGGATCTTCTTGTAGATTTTCTTCTATCAGCTCATGTTTCCCAAATTATGCACATAGAGACTGCAATGTTAAAATAATGGGATTGAAGGCTTCAGTGTTAAAGTATCCATATTTTCGGACCACAAGGATATTTATCAGACCCCAAACACCAGGGGCAGATTTACGTATAAGCTAAATAAGCTACAGCTTAAGGCCTCACAATCTATAGGCCTCTTCTGTAGGGCCTCACAATCTTAGTTTAACATGGTCGGGGCTTCATATAGTTTAGGGCCTCATTAACTCTAAATCTACCCTTGCCAAACACTGAATAATTTAAAATGTTTAATTGAAAAACCAAGAAATCTGTGGATGATAGAAAAAAAAAACTGATATCAGAAACGAATTCAGCACAAAAAAAAAACCAAAAACAAACATAAGAATCAGCTCCTCTTCTTCTTCTTCTTCTTCTTCCTGACAAGTATTAGGCTACAAGGCCTGTTACAGTCTCACACAAAATTTTCGCGCCATCTCTTAATGGGACGACCCACAGATCTTCGGCCGTGCGGTATATAATCATAAACTGCCTTTGGGAATCTAGCATTACTCATTCTTTCCAGATAATGTTTCCAATTAGACTGATATTGATCGATGTAATCCAAAACTGGTTGAATCAGCTCTTAACGATAAAAATGTATTTTAAAAGTTATTTTTTGTTGGCCTGTGTAATGAGGACTGTCTGAAAATATATTCAGAAAAGATTAATTTTATACTTTCTAGTTTATATCCAGGAGATTTATATCCATATACACGAAAACCACTCTTCATTATCATTGATAGTGATAATAGTCAAGTTTTTCAGGTACAGTTTTAACTTTTAAAACATTAGCTTTTTTTTCATTCCCCAATAATTCCATCTTTTATGAACTTTCTTTAATGCATCCAGCATATTCCTCAGTATTTTGGCCAGGCACTAGTCATACTCATGTCAGCTGAAAAAATTCCATCTAGTTTTCCTGGTAACTTTTCATATCTTACTTTTCACTTTGATTGCTGTTTATTCTGAGTTTTATTTATTTGACATTGTATATGCAGAATCTATGGAAGTTTACATTTTGTATTTTTCAGATCCGCAAAGAAAAGGAAGTTTATTTACTTTGTTCCTGCATAGCCCTTTAACAGCATTGTGTTACGTTTGTAATATTATAGAAATTCAAAAATCATTATGGGACAAATGTCAGGTTCATCTAAATCGTTTTCTTTCAGAAGCAGCTAGACTAATAACAAGGTCAAGAAATATTGGTGAGCCTATTTTTATAATGAATTTTCACTTATTGAAATTTAAACTTTAGAAACATCAATTTTTGCCATTTCAGTCACCTTGTGATTATCATTTAGCAAGATACAAAGTGAAAGGGAACAACATTTATTTATACCGTTGAATAACCAATCAGAATTATAAAAAAAAAAAGAGCAAAACAGCTAAGCAAGAAAACTGAGAAATAGCCACATACTAAAGAATACAAATAATTTACATAAATAATTTACATAATTTACATAAATTTACATAATTTAAATAATATACTGTCCCTGAGGGGCCCTTAGTCCAAATTTAAGAAACTATTGGGATTTTTTTTCTTTTTCTTTTCAATCTCAAATGTCTCATAGGCATCCAAAAGGTCCACATGCTGAAGTAGTCTTAAATCATTTTTCAAAATATTAGGTCCAGTTTCTATTAGATGTTCGGCCACTGCTGAGCTTTTCAGGCCAACCAAATCTGGCATGGGTTTCTGCAATGAAAGACGATTGCCTTCAGTAGGACATCTCACAGTTGTTGCAGGAGATTTTGTAAAGTCCTGACTGTAATGTGGGAGTGGTCTAGTTCTTCGAGTTTCCCGGTAGATTCTTCTGTGATTTAGGGTTCTTGTAAGGCCAAATTGGTGTCTAGATTTTTGAAAATTCGGAGTAATCCTTAAATAAAATTACTGTTTCGGTTTAAATAACATAGTTTCAAACTTTTTTGAGTGATATACAGTATATTGGATACCTCGTGGGGAATACAAGGGTGTGGGGTTTTCAGGGGTTTTTTTTTTTTTTTTTTTTTTTTTACATAAATTCGAATTTTTAGGGGTACTCAAAAGTGCGGGGGTATATTCATGAAAATACAGTATGTCTTTGATGTAAACGATTTCCTTTTCTTCCTGTTCTTCATGAGGGGAAATTCAAAATTCTATCTATCACAAAGGTGATGGTGACAATTTTTTGGCTCCAGCAAAGACTAGAATCATTATGGATATTGATTGATGTTCATGAATTATGCTGGATATTTTCATAAGATGTCTATATTAAACCACATGTGAATTTTCAGTACTGTCAAGTATTTCTAAGTTCAAGATACTATCTAAAAATGCTGAAGCCTGATATTATTTTCTGGATAAATGAATACAGAATCTATGAAATATCCTTGAGAAATATGTTTTCTGTCTTCACTTCTGTTCAGGCAGACTTAAAAAATGCTGTTATTCATATGTGGCAGTTATTGCTGCCATTGTTTCATAACAGCTTAATTGAAGATATGAATCATTGATAACAGGTGCCAGTGGGGGAGGGGGAAATTTGCACTCTTGATTGAATAATAAATGCCTGACCTGTTTGCATCATGCCCTCAAGGATAATTTTGCTTTTAATTATATTTCAAATTTACTGTTTCTCCTGAAAGGCAGTTTATATCTGGAATATCATTTTAACAGAAATTCTTTTATTAAACAGAATTTATTTCATTACAGAGGTATAAAAGGATTATTTAAATTATTATTTATTCTATTCTGATTTTTAATATACCTTTGTATATATGAAAGCTAGAGCAAATGCACCTATCTCCATTCCTTAGTAGGGAAATTAGCAGAAACCATTTTAGAAATGTTTCATTTTTATCACAAATATACTATAAAAGGTGATTCATAATGAGTTTAAAAGTTTGACATCTTATTGTGGAAGTCAGGTTGAGCAAAAAAAAATGTCATATGAACATACTGGTATTTGTATTCCAGTTATGTGCAGAATTACAACAGATCAAAGTTTTATTAGTGTAGTAAGTAAACGAAACATATGTTTTGAACATATGATTTATATTTTAATTTAAAATCATAAGAGAATATATAATTTAACTTAACAAATTCTCAAATATGCCCCTTGAGCCTGAATACAAGTACGACACCTATGAATCATCGAATCATAAACACTAACTAAGATATCCTTATTGCGAATTTGATTGGCCACATCAAGTATCCATTGGAGTAACCATTCACAAGCAGTGATGTCAACACTGTAGACTAGCTGCTTTAGTAGGTAACCTCAGAGGTAAAAATCTAAAGGATTTAGATCAGGGGATCTCGGAGGCCAAGCGATGGATCCTTCTCAACCAATCCATCTGCTGGTATAATGCATGCATTGTATTTTGATAATTGTATTAACTTTGACTTTTCAACAATCAAGTGATTATCAATTTTTAATTTTGTGTTTTTAATGGTAACTATGGTACATGCATGGATTCAAGCCTTTCATATAATGAAATATAACTTGGGTTCATATACCAGTTATCACTCATTGTGAATCATTCTTTATATATCATTTGTAGTAAGATCAGTTCATATCCATTCATCCATTTTCTTATTCATTTTTTGACAGATACTTCATATTTAGCTTTCTGTGGTGATGATTTTCTACGATTGCTCATTTTAAGATTTATATTCTGTCATGTTACTCTACGGTTACATCGTAGTTTCAAGGTAAATAAACATCATTATTATAACTATTCTCTCCAGTCAATACATGTAAATTTCTCCTAAGTTTGATTGATTAAGTATATTATAAGCATTGTTCAAGGCAAATTGTGACTTTTAGATGTAAAAAATTAAATATATACAGTAGACTCACGATTATCCAAGTTAATTGAGAACAAGACTACCTCGGATATGAAAAAACTCGTATAATACGGAGATCTGGTATTAATGGGTTACAAAACTTGGTGATAATCGGCTATTAATGTAAAGACAGAGTTCATTTAATACGTACATTACAAAACATACGTGTGTGATCACAATAGTAAGATAAACAAAAGATTATAAATTAAGTTTTGCGACAAAAGTCTTTTATCAATTTTTTTTTAGATTGATTGCAAGCATTGGATTGGTTAACCCAGAGTCTTGGATAACTGGGGCTCGATTAATATGAGTTTGCTGTATATTTATGTTACTAAGCATTTCTATTTCTCGGTGTAATTTGCTGCTATAATGTATTATGTAAAATCTTAAGTTTTACAAGCACCTTTGGCATTAAACTTTTTCTCTTTACATCACAACCAGTTTGGCAATGCTGTGTCAGGTTGTGTATTGTCCGGTTGAATAATGGTTCATAGACCCCCAAAGAAACTCTGTCTTACAAGTTGATAGCAAGTAATCCTTTGATTTTCAAGGATCAGGCATTCCACATGTTGAATGTTCACAATGGAGTTACAACTGTCTTTGAACTACTTACACTACTTAAACCTTGCTGCAGCTGAGGGTATCTTCCCCAAACTATAACCGAATTCTCCTGTAAATTTCAGCTGGTTGCACCTCGTCATTCACTAAAAACTTCGTCACACTATGCTGTTCTGTTCATGTGCGGAGACCTACAATCACCTTTTTTTTTATTACTCATCTGCAACACCTGTCGGGGACAAAAGACACTTGGAGCTTCATATGACTGATAACAGATTGCACATGCATGGTTTATTTTGCCTCTAAAAAATAAAGTCCCACTTTACGCTGAACAGCAAATTCATGATAATACATTTAACAATAGTTTCTGTGATATTTTTTCCTTACACTTAGCAATGTTATGGTTACTCATACCATTTTGTTGTTATGAAAAAATAATAATTGTTTCATACTAAAGAAGCAATTCTATAAAAAGCCCATTTTCAACAGACAATGTGCTATATTTAACTATGATAATATGAAATGTAAAATAGCTAAATTTTTAAGATAATTTATTGTAATTACTTTTAATGTTAAGTTTTAAGATTTTATTATAATTTACTGGAATAATATGTGCAATGCTAGTTTTTTCTTTTCTTTTCCTTAGGGTCGTAGTTACTATCCCAAATCTCATCCTCCAATTCCCGAGGGCGAGATCCTGGAACATCCCTCCTTGCAGAGGGCAATCCTTGAATTGGCCAATATTTTTGATGTGCGCAATTATTTTTATGAGGCAACTGAAGCTGACTGACTTTGAATTACACATGTTTGCAAAGAAATTGCTCAGCCAATCATGATACTGTCAACTATTTTCACAACAGCCTTGGGAGCATTTCACTGCACATCCATGTTATTCCAGGCTCAAAAGAGGTGATACCATCGAAATTATGCTTGGACACCCAAGCGATCACATATATGCCAAAGTATATCCTGGAATTGGAACAACTTTTATCTAATACTTCCCCATGGTTGAGTATAAATTAAAAATAAAGTAAATAAATAATAGCACACATAAAATTTATATACAACTTCACATATATACATACATAAAAGAAATTTTTTTAAGGATGCTATATTGGAACAACTACAAAACAAATATTTAAGTAAATTATTGAGAGAAACACAGATCTGATTATGCATGCTTTTTTGCATGTCATTATTGGATTTGAATTCCTAATCATACTCATTTAATGAAAATGAACTTTCTCTCTCTCTCTCTCTCTCTCATCTATCTCTCTCTCTCTCTCTCTTACCTCTCTCTCTCTATCTCCTTCTCTCCAGTATACAATATCAGGGATACATCTCTTTGTACTATTATACAATTAAAGAGTTGGGAAAAAAATTCTCCATTGTGAAATTTCCAGGAAGAGCAGGGAATTTTATAATAACTCGAATTTTTAAGAAAATGAAGTGAAAGCGAGTTCATTTGAAAACTATTAGTGTATCAAAGCATTCTTATATGCAGAACTGGAAACAAAAGTTGAATTCACTGATTCTAATAAAAATGCCATCCATGAATTCAAAAGAACCAGTACCAAGTTAGAATGAACAAAAAATTACCATATACTGCCATCCATTCATTATATCACTATTGATTTTTCGAGAACAGTATATTAGATTACAAAGCAATGAAGTATGTATTCCTGATATTGTTTGTTGTTGTTTAAATATAAAGATAAAAGAGTATGAAACTCTTTCTCTTCTGTAAGACGCTTAATTTCATGTGCCTGGCAGATATATATTTAAATTTTATTAATTCAGAAATATTTATAAATAACTCGGTATAAAATAAATGTAGAATACCTATGTACCATTCTTAATAGAAAAGAAAATCGACAGGAACAAAAAAAAAAATGAAATAAAATTCAAAGATCTGAATGTCTGTAGTTTTTAAACGGGGGAAAAAAATTAATATATTATAAATGCACCTTTTTTTATTTTCCAATTTTGTCATTAGTACCAAATTTCAATTTTTTTTTTTTTAATATTTATTTGAAAGTTTATGGTAGTATTCTGGAAGAAGTGACAAAATTTGGAATGATATCATTCCGAATCTCATATCCTTTTCTAGTGATATTTAGGTATGGTACATAACACCACTGCCTGTCTTTTTAGGATTAGAAACTAAACTTTAAAACTGAGAAACTGTTAACTTAATTTTATTATTTTTTTTTTTTATCGTGAGTTTAAGTGTTTGTTGAGATTAATCCTATTTTTATGAAGCAGCATGCACGAGGTTAATAATTCTAAACCAGAGACATTTGTGCTGAAGTGCTCCCAGAAAAATATAGTTGCGCATAGATTTAACACTGAACAAGCAGCTTCCATTTTTAACATTAAAAGAAAGAGAGAATTAAATTGGGAAAAAAAAAAATTTTAATACCTTTCTGTCCATTTTTAAGATGGGCAAATTGAAAAGAATTTTTCATACTTTATCACAAATAAAAAATCCGAATGATAGTTGATATTATCAGTACTCTTGATTTCACAGTAAAATAAACTCTTATTTAAAAGAGAAACCAAAAAAAAAAAAACATTCTGACTATACCCTTTTATTACAATTTTTTGTATCAGTATTGAGAATAAGACACTGCTCATCTAAGGGTGTGTCATTGAAAATGCAACCAGTTAATAACAAGAGACAGAAGGCATTAATGCAACAGAGAAATATTACGACGTTACTGTTTGTTTATTATGTATATATAATTTTGGAGAAGCTGTAAAACAGTTTTTTAAAAAAAGCAGATGCTCAAAATAGAATATAAGAATCCAGTTTCTTGCCATTTTGTGAATGCAGCTTGATCAGTGCCAGTAATATGCCATTTTAGCAACATTTTTCTGTTGTTTCATATTCTGTGTAATATTCAGCCAAATGCTACACCTACTGAAAATCTGGATTGTCCAGACTTGAGTATCTTGAACTAATGTGAATTAAACTGAGGGAGGGTAAGTTTTGAATTAATATTTTTATGACAGTTTTGTAATGTTGTTGGGGTTGTATTTTAATGAGACACCATGTTTAATTGTTTTCGTGTTTACCTATGGGCTATCCATTTACTGTGTCATACTAATCAGGTCTTTTTTTCCGACTTGTGATGACATGCGGCATGAAAGTGAAGGGGGTGGGGAGGATATTGTATAGACATCATAAGCTTTTTTAATAAATTAAGTTTTAAAAACTTCTTAAAACAAAATAAAATATGAATTTTTAGAAATAGTACATATCATCATCAACATTTTTATTTTTAAAATGAAATTCAATAAAAGGTGTGCTTGTTTATTGCAACAAATGTGACTAACCATGGTGCCGTAAAAATCATCAGACTGATGATAAACAAAGACTTTGTGAGAACAGCAGCTTTAAAGTGGGTAACCTACAACAGTGATGTATGCCTTCTAATACTTACAGTAAATAATGACATGATAAATTATGTTTTCCTTAAATCATAGTTGAACCCTGTTATTACGAAATTCAGGGAACCCAAAAATTTGTTTGTTTACCGTATTTTCGTGAATATACCCCGCACCCTTGTATAACCCGCATCCCTATATACTCCTGAAAATTCAAATTTCATGTACAAAAAATGTGGAAACACACACCTTTGTATTCCCCATGGGTATCCAATCGACATGACTAAAAAAAGCTCAACTGTTTCGTGTTTTTTTATTTCTGCTAAATAAATTCTTCTTCCATCTCTTATTGTTTAGCTCATTTTGTCTCATTTTCAATTCATATACAGAAAAGAAGTCTATTCATTTGTAGTTTAATGTGATTTCATATTGTAAATTATAATTTTTTTTATACAGCTAATAAAATTTTTACAAAATTTAATTGAATTCATAATTTAATTTATTCAAATTGTATTGCTTATTTAAATTGTTGCCATTGTATTTGGTGTGTTACAATAGTGGAATTCTTAGGGAGTGTGTGGTTCAGCATTCATTCATGTAAAATAAAATTAAAAAAAAAAAACAAACAAATAATGTAAAGCCCACACCCTTATGTTCCTCGCACCCCCCCCCCCTCTCTCTAGGATGTAAACAAATGTATAATCCGGGTATATTCGCAAAAATACGGTAATCCAGTTTTGGATAATCCCTTAATCCAAAGGTTGTAAATGTATTGTTGCATTGGGGCATAATTTTGCTGCCAAATTCTTGAGCGATATATTCTTCGGCAGTGCGTGGGATGGATAATTGTTGATAAATAAATAGCTCTTCTCTTCATTTTCTTTTTTAAGACATTGGTGAACCAATAAGAAGTTGTCATTTTTTCACACTTAGCTCCATGGCACTTTTCTCTTTTGAAGTGAAAAGATTTTTTGGGTGGAAGATTATAAAAGAGATTGAATTTCTAAGTTATTGGTTCTCCAGATATAGATTGAAAAAAGAATCCCATGCCGCTCTTTAAAGTGACCCAGACATTTTTTTTTTTTTTTTTTTAGGAGTAGTCCGTTTATTCCCACATACTTCATTGACACTCAGCGTCAATCAGAATCAGAATTCACGGATATCTAATTCGACATGGTCCGTTGTTCATTTAAACAAGAACCAATCAGAATTCACAGTTTAAGAATCAAAATAAAAATGTTCACTTTTTTTTTTTTTTTTTTGTCTTTTTTTACAAAAAATTCTCAAACAATGTAACTTTCTTGGAATGAATTTCTTCATTTTTTTTTTGTATTATCTGGACTAGGGTAAAAAAGAAAAAAAAGATTCACATTAAGCAACCAATTTAATATAGGTATGTTATACATAGGACTGAGACCAGAGAAAATTTCGTATAAAGTGGGAATTCATATTAACCATTTCGTAATAACAGGTTCGATGGTATGTTTTCAAGATGATCTCAAACTCTATTATTATGAAAGTTCTATTCTTGTTTGCTTTCATCCTTTCGTTTGTAATAGTGATATTGGCTAAAAAATCAATCACTTTCTCTGATCAGGCTTCAGCTCGTCCGTCTCGTCTGACTGTAAGGCGCGTTTGCATGAACTTCACTGTCAATTGCAAAAGGTAGCGACCACTTAGATATGAATAAACAAACAGAGTTAGCGTAGTAGCATGAACTTTGTTGCTTTCATCGTAATAAACAAGCACATTGAAATTTAAAACAAAAAATTTAAAAACTGGATTCTGTCTAAATCACTGGCTAATGATTTTGATGTTCTCAAGTGGAATTATGTTGTTGAAATTGAAAGCTGTGAATCTTTATTTTTAATACTTTGAATTCTTGGACTGAATAATAATGTACTGTTTATTTATTTAAATATGTTGCTATTTTTATTTTTGTTTAAAGATGGTGAGTTTCTGATATTTATTTTAGAAATGTTTTGTCTATAGGAAGATGGGAATAGGAATTTGTTTTCTTTTTTTTTTTTGATAAATGTGTGGGATAGTTTGAAAGCACCAAACACTTGTGACATAGTACATGGATGAATGCTTATAAACAGGGCTTTAAATAATTGAAAAATAAAATAACCCAGGGCTTTTGGACTTTATCTTGCCTTGAAAACAGTAAGATGGAACCTAAATAAATAAAACGAACGACTACAGAGTTTTCATTGTCAAAGAAACCAAACAACTGCATTTTGAATTATCTCTTATTGACTGTTAACTTACAAAAAGAGGAAAACAAGTTCAGCAGATTTTAATGCTAATCTTCATTAAGATTGCTTCATATGAGAAAATCATTGAAGAAACTGTTTTTATTAACTGCTTGGTTTCCATTCTATATTTATAACATATCTGCTTATATTTGTAGATAACTTGTATGTTGAACTTGGCTTAAAGCCATATTTTTATTTGTTATTTATTTATTTATTTATATATTTATTTATTTAATTTATTTATTTATTTATTAAGCAGAAGAAAAAGGAAAAGATGATGCAAATGTGGCCATTAAATGAGCCAACATAAATTTTTTTAAAGCGGAATGCTGCTGCAAATTATGTTTAAATTGTTTTTTCGTTTGCTTGCAATGTAGGTTACGTAATTAATTAATGAGTTACATTTACGAGATCATGGAGTTGGATTATAGCATAAATAAAGATGCTACAAGACTCATCTTGTGATTTTAAAGTTAGTTTAGTTTGTTGTTCCATTAAGGAAAAACTCTCTTTTTTTTCTCCTATAGCTCAAAAGACGAAAGGAATTTTTAATTAAAGTAAATAAAAGATAAATACTGGTAATATTGTTTATTATATATATTTCATTTTTTATAAGTTGATTTTTATTTTGTGAATGTTTTAAATTTCTATAAGAAAGTTGAGTGAATGATGATGACTCAAATATCTTTATCTGTGAAAGATATGAAACTCAGACCTAAGGTGTTCAGAATAAAATTTTTCAGTAAATATCATGAATTGCATTTGTATGAATGTGCAGAACAGTTGCGTCATCATTAACATTTGTTTTTCCAATAGTTCCTCTATTTCATGGTATATATTTCGACTATCCATAAATTAATTATTCATTTTGAATGTAAAAAAGTCACACTTTAATCTTCCACTGTTATTTTAAATCTAAAGGGGATTTTCAAAGATGCGTGGAATTTAAAATATTTTCTTATAAATAATAATAAATAACGAATAAATTTATTTATTACAAACTCTTAAGTCTTAATTTTATACTGATTTCAAATATATCGACAAAATTTATTATCTTCAATTGAAAGCTAGTAATTTTTTGTAATTAAGCTGAATTCTCTTTCTCTCTTCTTCCTTTGTTTTATTTTATTTTTAATAATCTAGCAAAAATATTAAAGAAATCTTAAAATAATTATTTATTTATTATTATTATTATTTTTTTACAATATATAAATACTTTTTTTATGTATAAGTTGTGAAATTTAAAGTTTGAATTTGATTCATTCAATCCAAAGTTTTAAATAAAAATATATACAAAATATATATATATTGTTAAGAACTAGTCAGTTTAATGCATTCCTGAATGAAAGATTTTCTTAAATGGAAACCATATTAAAAGTTATTTACCAATCTTTTATAAAAAAATTTTTATATTTCATTTATAATTTATTTGTAGCAATATGTTATGTTTTTGAAAAATTGTAACAAAGAGTTGGAAAAATAATATTTGTAAATAATTTAGAATTACATTGCATTTCTTTTGAGTCTCTAAATTTAAGCTACAAATTTGCCTCAGTTGTTGTGTTTTCTCTTTTTTTTTTATTTTTATTACACACCTAACTAAACACATCTTAATTTCCAATGGAAAGTGGCAAGTGGAGCAATTGACAATGATACACGCCAGGCTTGATCATCCAATTGGCAGTTTTCCCCACGACTAGGATTCAACCGATACTTTAGGCTTCGATATTAAGGCTTCAAAGTTATCAAAACCTTCGGTTTAGTGCAGTAAGACCTCGACTTATGTCATTTCGCACTTACGTCGTTAATAAATATCCACCACTGATAATATCCACTTACGTCGTTAATAAATATCCACTTAATTGATTTCCTTTCCAAAAATAAATTATAAAAAATGCAACAGTGTTCAATTATTATTATTATTATTATTATTTATTTATTAATGGCGCATTTAGGGGGATTTCTTGGTTGCCCAGAAACCCCCCCTTTGTTAAAAGAGGGGCGCCGAATATATGAAAAAGTATTTATTAAAAATATCTTTCTGGGCATGTGTAAACAGGTAGCGTGCACATTTCAATACAGAATTTTTTTAGTAGAACAACGTGTCCACGTGCACAGCATTTGTTTGTTGTTGAACGGTTCACTGTGCACAGATGCTATATGCCCCAAACTGTGCATTATTGGAGAGTCCCAACAGCAAAATGAAAAGGTCGTTAAGTGACCCCTTGATGTTCTTGTTCTTCCCTTTTTGAAACAGTGGTGCGTCCTCTTCTGAAAGGACAGACAAGAAACTGAAAGGATTGACATTCTGCACTGGTGAAATATGATCTTAAAAATGTTTAGTTGACCAGGCAGGACTTGGAGCTTGCTAATAAATTACCAAGTATCACGGGCGGACAGTTAAAACAGTTACTTTTCAGCTTCTTATTGTGCTTTCCATAATCCGCTGTGAAGCTGAACGGGCTTTCAGCACATTACGTAGGGTCAAAACTCATTGTGAGGTCAACTATGACAAATAATCATTTAAATGGTTTAGCGTTATCGCACATTCACAATGACACTTCAAGTGACACACAAGAAATATTGTCAACAACTGGTTCCAAGAGCATTCACGCACTTGGACTGGCCTCCGCAAAGTCCTGACCTCAATCCCATTGAGAATCTGTGTTGTCCTGGAGAGGTCATTGAGAAGTGAACTGACTCTTACTTCATCACTGGATGGATGATCTTGGTGGGAAATTGATGTTATTGTGGCCAAAAATAAGTGTCGAGAACTTGGTACAATCAATGCTAAAACGAATGCGTGCTGTCATTCGTGGCAAATGTGGCCCTACAAAATATTACTGCGTGCGACTTTTTTTTTTTTTTTTTTTTTTGGTCAGGCAGTGTATGTAAAATGAAAATTTAAACATTAAATCGGTTAACGAAAGAATAGTTTTTGTGCCAAGATAAAAAGAAACTATTTAAGGGATTTGGTCCTATTTTAACCATTAGTCTTGTTTTTAAAATCATTAACTAAAGTTACACAGGGGCCGCCAAAATCAATGTTAGAAACCCCCATTGTAAAATTCCTGGCTATGCCACTGATTATTATCGTGAATCATCATGCAAACTAGCCAATTATGATCAAGGATAAAAAAAAATGATCAAGAAATGATCAAGGACCATGTCAAAGGAGGGCGCACAAACACAGTCCTGCATCATAACAAAAAACGTGTAGATTTAATTGTCCACATGGAGAAACTTCTATTTGTGTGGATTGAAAGTAAGATCCAGCGTCGTATGCCCTTGAGTCAGAAGATAATGACACATAAAGCCATGAGTATCTATGAACATATTACATCAAACCGTGAACAAGACAGGATTGAACCTTTCAAGGCAAGTAGAGAGGATGGAAGGTAAGTAGAAGGTGGATATAGTGCCCTTCAAGTATTTACTGTAATGTGGATGAAACAGGATTATTTTGGAAGAAGATGCCATCTAGAACTTACGTTGCAAAAGAAGAGTAATCCATGCCAGGTTTCAAAACATCAAAGGATCGTCTCGCTATTCTACTAGATGTAAATGCAGCAAGTGATTTCAAACTTAAAACTTATTCAAGTATAATTTTTTATAGACGTGTATTTTATAGGAAACAAAATTTTATGTTTTGACCTATTTTCAACTTAGGTCACATTTTTCAGGAACCAATTAGTGACTTAAGTCGGTGTCTTACTGTACTCAGTTTTTCATTGATATCGAGTACTTTTCAACAATCTTCACTGCAGCTCAAAAGTTAAGCAATAAACACGATATCCTGAATATCTTGTAAATTATTATTACCAGGATAAGCTTTTTATTTTTTACATCTAACTAGTTGTGGCAATACAAAATATGCAAAAAAAAAAAAAAAAAATGCTGCATATACAATTACCTGTTTTAATTTGAAAGCCAGTCGTGATAAGGTATGCAAATCACACTTAGAGTGATGGAGACATTCAGGTATAAAAAGGTGCATTTTACTGAACTTTAGCTTCAGACAATCAGAAGATGGCCCAAAGACACTGCCTTAAGTGATGAAATGAGGTGAAGAGCAGTTGGCAGGCTCAAGCAGGCCAAAGTCAGTTGGTGTCATCAGCTGACTCCGGAACCAGTTCCAAACAACATAAACCATCTGTAGAAGACCTATGTCTAGATGTCTACAGACAATATCAGCCAGAGAAGATTGATTTCTGATTTTAAATGCAAGATACCAGAGAATGTACAAGCATGCCAACTTGATGCAGACTTAACAACAATGACTGGAGGAAATGTTTTCTGGCAAACAGTCTCTACACAGCTATATGAGGAGCACTTTTATGAAAACAACCAGCCGTTTGTGTCCCTTTGACATCCTAACACAGAAGGGCTCGATTGAACTGGTGTCGAGAACATCCTGACTGGAGACACAAACATTGGCCCAGATTGTTCTTCACAGTTGACTCTCGCTTCAGTCTTCAAACCGATTCTCGGCATCTGTTGATATCAGAAATGTGATTAAAAGAGGCAGTTTTGGAATTGGTGCCCTGACATTTTGGGGCGGAATCACCATAGGTAGATGTATAGACTCCACGTTTTTGACAGAGAACAGATTGCATGTCTGCTGAACCCACCCCATAACTTAAGGTATTCAGAATTATTCTTCAGCAACAATAGCAGTTCCAAAACACTCGTTTACAAATTTATTGGCAGCATGAAGAGTCATTGTCAGATGTGTATTGCTATTTGTGACAAGCACACACTAACCCGAAAGTTCCCTCATCAAACATTAGTGATCAAAACATTCAATTCAAAAATTCACAATCAAAAAAGTTCCTCGAAATCAACATTCATTAAAATCTACTTACAACGTTTGAAGATATGACTTACGTTGTGTTTTTGCTTAACTTTTGAGCAACAGAGTATGTCTCTGTTCAGCGATCACCCATCTTGAGGTGAAGAATAAATGGAATTCTTCTTTCTGGATGGCCGAAAGTGAAAATACAAAAACATGTGCAAATGCCTTAAGACTTCTATGAAGAACACTTTCAGAACAATCTGCATAGCAAAATGACTTCAGAACTGGACACCGACAGGAATATTCAGGCTGGATTTAGGCAAGGACCAAAGGGGCGGCGAAATTTTGAGCTGACTAGTGAGATTTCATTGGGCCCATTGGTGCAAAATATGGAGATCCGGCAATATTGCATGTAATTTTAGGCAAAAATACAAGGAATTAGCAAACAAAAAGATGAAGGGCCAAAAATGATGAACTTTATATTAAAAATCTTATTACATCTTTGAAATCAAATCTTATGGAAACTTGAGAAGATTTGAAAGAAGTATTCCATGGCCTTCAATTCTGACGTCATGCCATGATTGCTGCTTCATCGGTGCTAGAGGAAAGTCAGCAGTATTCTATGAGAATATGTTCTATAAGGTCAGCAAACTATGGCCTAAAATCGCTGTAAAGATCTTTCTTCTAGTCTGCCTTCATTAATCTTTCTATTTCTTTCTTGTTAAACAATCATGAAATATTTTGAATCATTTCCACTACTAGAATTGTAGTAGAGTGGACTTTCTTAATTCAGACCTTATACAGGGTGCAAAAGGTATTTGAGGACATGTGATTGAGTGCCTGCAATTATGTGTACACTATATCTGTATACTTTCAAAATTTACAGAGCATCAATGGCAGACTATCAGCTGATGCAAGAAATGCCATGATCATTGTGTTACATGCACAGCACAGCGATGTTGAAATTGCAACATTTTTGAAAGTTACCATATCATTGTGAAGTTTAAAAGCATGCACTAAGTTCAAGCCGTATGAGAACACCACAATTTGTATGACAGGTGCAAAACATTATCGTGAATCCAGGAATATCCATCAGAGCCATCACTGAGCTCTTCAGATTTCTGAGGGCAAAATCTGCCATGGCACTACACGAGGATCTTCATCAAAAATCGTATGTTCTGAGGAAAGGGCAGTTCATGTTGGTGAAAACACAAGAACAACGACTGTTTCAAGCAAAGCGGTTATTAAACAAGGTCAAACATCCGGAGGAACCTGGCATGCTGTGTTTTTATTTCCGATGAAAAAAAACTTTGACCAGAACCAAAAGGTGAATGGGCGAAATGACAGATGGTTATGTGCTGATCCTCAGATATCACATGTGTTAAGCACACCAAGTTCCCTCAACTGAGATGATTTTAGAGGAGTAACGAAGGACACATCATGCCACCCACTTCTTTCCACAGGGTCTTCGAGTGAATGCTGCTGGCTACATACAACTATTGTGAAGCCCTGAATAGACAGCTTCCACAATGGCAAGCCATATGTCTTTCAACAGGACTCTGCACCTGCACATAAAGTTGTGATAACACAAGAATGGATGGCAACCCATCTACATGATTAAATCACACCAAATTTGTGTCCACCTAATTCGCCAGATCTCAATCCCCTGGACTATTACAAGTGGAGCATTGTTGAACGGGAAGCTAATTGACATTCCAACAACACCATTAGTTCTGTCAAGATCGCCATTGACCGACATCTAGAAGGACCATTTAATTAGGACACCTGATGGTTTGGAGTGGAGAAATTCTCAATCTGCGGGCCAGGTTCCCGTCTCCCATTGGGCTTTCAATCGTGACAACTTGGTTGTCTATAAGACACCTTGAGACAGCTTGGCTGTCCGTGGTGTCTGCGATAGTCCAATTGGTAGAGGCATCGGCCATGATAGTCGAGGTTCCTGGTTCGAATCCGGGTCGCAGAATTTTTCCTTCCATTTTTCAATTAAAAAATCATTACCTATGCTTGGAGACGCATCTCCAGTTAATAATTATTATTATTATTTTCAACTTCATGGATCAACATATTGCGAACCTACCTTATAAACTAAATCATCTCAGACTCGAATTCAGATAGAGCACCAAAAAGTAAGTTATAATATTCACTTGGCAGGACTAAGTGTAAATTGTCATATGACTGGTTAGAAATGTATCAATTTTACTGGCGTTTGAAATAAATAATCCTTCACTTCACACATTTTTACATTTAATTTTTGGGTTCTTAACGTGTATCAATATTTTTCTTAGACAATGGTGTCCCATTTCAGCAGTATCTTTACTTATAGAACATTCACTAAAATCATATTTTTATAAAATTAAAAAAAAAAAAAAAAAAAAAACATGAACTTATAAGTAAGCATTATACAGGGTGTATCTATACATTTGTCACAAAACAAGAAAAACGTACCTCTGAACATATATCCTAGTAAGCAATGTTACAGAGTTAGACGCATATGTACACAGATGTCACTTGTTTTCATTCACATCATCAGCATGATATATACAGGAATGTGAAGAACTAGGAGACACAAAATTCACTTGACCACAAAAAGTTTACAGTTATTGGCACAGTATGCCTTACTGACTGATGATCATAATGTTCATCTGTGCCAATAAATGTCAACTTTTTTTGAAGTGAAACTTCTTATGTGGCGGCAACGACTTAGGGAGTGAAATGCTAACATGAAACGTTTTTCGCGTTACGGAAGTGACGTTGTTCCAACAATCCAACCTTCACGGTTACCAACAAACTGAAAGCACTGATTGTTAACGTCAGAGATGGAGCGTGGCCACCAAGATAGAAGGCCTCCGCATTGAAACATAATACATTGTTACATCATCATAGATAATGCAAATTCAGGGTTTATTATTTTTACAATTGTAGTTAGGTGAATCAAACGGAGAGTTCGGCACCAAAAACAGTTGCAGAACGCATGAGAGTGTATAGAGTTCGTAGACGAACTGAAGAAGCAATTCCAAACAAAAAAAAAATATGGAAGATAAAAAGTCTACAGGACGCGTGCGAAATTTTCGAGCTTGTAAACGACAGCAGTTGGGATCAAATCCGCCACATACATCTGCAAAAAGGCTAAAAAAAAAAACCCACAAAATACTGTGAATATACCACAGCATCCCACAACAAAGGTGATTTTAATAAAATAATGCAAAGCGGTGACACGAATGAAGAAATACAGGATAGGAAACTTCATTGTTTAAAAGCGAGAGGTTTTTTTTTTTTCAGTGGCGACCTCTGGCTGTTTGCGTGGACATTACTCTCTGTCTAGCAGACGGCTACACTTTTCCTTATTGGCCTCGATGGTTCAGTGGTTGTGATCGCCTCTGATGCCCGAGGACGTGGGTTCAATCCCGATCGAGACGAGGATTTTTTCAGAGGGGAAATCCTGTGATCACACACTTCCTTCGGAAGAAGTCCTTACTAAATGTAATAATTACTGCTTGTGAAATCTATTTACAGTACGTTTCAGTAACAACCGCACAAGTAAACTGCAATCACAGTAAAGGTTCCAGAGGGTTTTTGGGGGTTTTTTTTCTATTTTTTTCCATTTATACAGGAGTGTTTCTGGACGAACTCCCACGACAATGAGATCTAGTGCATTGGCCTGCCTGGTCTCCTGTTCTTAATCCACTGGACTTTTATCTGTGGGGATAAATAAAAAGTGTGATGTATGCCATTTAACTATCTGGAACAGCGTGTCAATAATGCCTGTGTAGCTATTCGACAGGACGCAGATATCTATGAGCGGCTATACCAGTCCATGTTGAGCACCGCCACACATGCATTACTGTTTGTGGTGGGCACTTTGAGCATCTCCTGTGATGTAGCCAATATACATCCTGATACACCTTCACAAGTAGTCGTAGTCTTACTGGGTTAGATCATCACAGTACAAACCCAACGATAACCATGGCACTGATTCCTTGAGAGAATATTGCGCCAAACCCAGGATCAGTTCAGGATCGCTGTAAGATGACCAACAGCTCTACGTTTCCCCTGAAGGCAAGGGCAATTCAAGATGAATACAATGCAAATCCAGTAGCTGGCCAGGCTATTGTTGCTTAACTCCATTGATTGTTTCTGATCAGTGAGGCAACTCAGATACAACCACCCATGCCATCACATGTAACTCATTGACAACACTTTGTAGGACATACATTCATAGGGACATTCTTTCTTGTTTTGATCCCAGAAATCATCCTTGACATTTCTTACAAATACATAGATACACCCTATAAAACAATACAAGGAACAGTCCGATAATAAAGGTACAGTTGGTTATGCAAACAATTTCTTAACATGCATCTTTTATTATCAGACCACCCTCGTCGTTATTAAGTTTCACGAGTTATCCAATATCTGCTAATGATAGGGTTAATTACTTTTCTATCAATCTAAGATTCGTCATTAAACAAGGAGTTGAAAGTTTCAATTGTATAAGACTTTAAATTTTATTTAAATATGTAATTACACTTAAGAGCAATAAACTGATGACACTTTTATCGATAAATATTAATTAGCAACATAAACAGTGGTACTTTCACAAAGAATGCACGGTACAAACATCAGTAGCAATGATTTACAATGACAAGATTAAATCATAAAAAAAGTTCGTGGTAGGACATTTAAAAAGGGGGAGGGGGAAAAAAATGATTTTTTTGGGGATCATTTAAATTTTGAAAGAAGAGTAAGGCAAGGTTTTTCTTTTTTTACTTTTAATATGAAAAAACTTTATAAAATAGGCAAAAGAAACGTGTGTTTATATATATATTTATATTTATATTTATATAGTTTCACCCTATTAATCCCATCTTGGTTTTCATTTTTTATTGTTTTCAAGTTCAGAAAAGAAAAGATTTTCCGTGTTGGGAAATTTGCGCGGATGATAATCGGGATCACTTTGTAATCTGCGTCGGATAGAATCCTTCATTTGATCTACGTATGCTCTTTGCAGAAGGTCGTTTTCGTACAAATCTTGGTTCACTTCCTCCAAACTGCTCAGAGGCTGAACGCCAGCTAATTGTATGGAATGTCGTAGAGCTTCGCTAAGAGACGTTCGGAAATTCACCGAGGCTTGAAGTTTATGTGAAGCCATTATCTATCGACGAAGAAATTAACTTTTATTATTCACTTATTGTTTACTTAATCTAAAGGGGGAGATAAATGTTTATACCTTCCTACGTTTAGATGGCATGCCTTCTAAGTAAGCATCACTGAATGGCGATTGTGTAGCATGACGTCGTTGACGCTGAACATCTTTTGTAATTATTGGCACCCATTCCTTAAAAAAAAAAAAAAGAAAATTAACAGAAATCATGTTTCTCGTTAAACATTCGTTTAAACAAAGGACAAGCTCTGTAAAACAAACGCTTACAACTGGGACGGCTTCATGCCACGATGCTGGAGAAATCATAAGGCTGTCGTCTTCGGTTTCATCACCGTTTCCATTCCCCGTTCCACTTAAACATGAAGACGATGTTGTTCTTCGTCCAGATTCAACATTAATGGGGGGGATTTCTTCAACAACATCCGTTTCCATTGGCTACAAAAGCAATCGAGAAAAAAAACAGTTATTTAAAAGCATGGGGGCAGATTTATATTTACAAATATTTATTTCAAATAAACTGTAAAAGACAAAAACACTTTAACATCACATGCCGGGAAGAGCCTAGAAGCTCCAATCAATGCCACACTGTGGTGCCGTTTCTTGTTTATAAAAAAATGGAAATGCCACAGGACAACTCGTTTTGCGAACTGCAGTTTGCAAATAGTGAATTCCACCATTTTTTCAACACGTGTAAATTTACGAGGGGCATAAAAAATCGTCGAAGATGGTTATACAGGGCGATTCGAAAGTCCCCGAACTCCAAGTTTAGCACTTATTACTGTAAACTTGGGGTTTGGGGACTTTCGAATCACCCTGTATAAGCAAATGAAAAAGCACTGGTTTTACGTATCTGCAAATAATTGCGTACAATAAGACTGAAAGCAGTTGCAAATAATATGGTTAAAATGCTCGTCGAAAAAAGTAACGGGATTCCTGGCCTCAACAACGAGTCGAATGCTTTCAAAGAGCAATGCACAACTGCGTATGCCATAATACAAATGGTTAATAAAGTACCCTTAACAACACTGTAAAGAAAAATGCTTTTGTTGTCCTCATGGTTCTTCTGACAGATAATACAGTTGAAGTCTGTTATTACTATACCATTTAATACGTTCCATGATTGAGGACATGATTCCAAGAGACAGGGAACGTTCAACAAGGGTAAGGGCAAGGAATTTCAGCATGGGAATATCTTTGACTGCTGCTAACAGACTGGCAGAATAGACAACTAACCGCTACTCGGCTCCAATGTCAGCTTGTGATGGTCTTTATGCATGAAGTCCCATACATTCCTTTATCCTCAAGACACCATGCAGCCCAGCGAAACATTGGCTGAAGATCATCATGTTTGGAACAGTCTAAGTGGAGTCAAAGCCTAGATTTGGTCGGACAATTTACGAATTCCGATTCTGAATTGACCATATGAACTGACCAGCATGTTCACCAAATAAAATCTAACAGATCTTTGGGATGCTCCTGGCAGATGCCTTGCAGCCAGCCCAGCGCTCTTCAGGAACCTAATATGAATAACCTAATATCCTCACTGATAATCTCAGAGGGCAAGCCACAAAGGTGTTTAAGGTGACCATATACCCTATTACAGGCCAACTGCCAACTTTCTTGTGTTTTATCGAATTTTTTGTAAACCATTTATTGAGGGAGGGAGTTGCAACCAAATGTAACTCGATTTACTATGATCACGATTTTTGAACATTTATGATTTTCATTTCAGAATGTTTACGATGTATGCAGCATGCTTATACTTAATCTGAAACAGTGTTAAGATTTAATTTCTTTTTCTAAATTTTCCGTCACCAAGCTAATGGGAAGGTGAATTCGAAAACAAAATGGTGACAATCATTTGCTTAAACAGTTTTCTCATTACTGTATTAAATTTATTTTCAGGTCGGGAAAGCTTGATCATCGGGAAGGGGGGGGGGACCTCCATCTAATGCGGTTGTTAAATCGTGGCTCCTAACGCAGTGTATTGCATGTGCTCCCAAATTGTTTTCAGCAGTGTATTTATTATCAAAAATGACCTCAACCTACGAATATTCTATTTCCAATAAAATTAAAAAGGTTCAAGCCTGCTTCCACATCACCGGAATCTTGCCGGGGCAAAAAACCTAATGGAAATATTTTCTGACATCACTTCTTTTCTTCCTCTCCGTTTTGGTACCAGCAAAATCAATGAAAAGCTTATTAAGCTGTGTTGAAGAAAAATTTTCCATTCTCTTCCGATACAGAACAGAACCAATCAGAAGGCAGCATTCCTATGACGTCATGTTGGCCTCACAGTGTCTGGCTCCACACCACCATTGCCATCTCTAATGACGTGAATCTCGACCGTCTCCACTTCTCGTCACTCTTTCTACTCAATCCCTTGGTGAACTCCGAAGCCTCGTTATAAGAATAGGGTTAATTTTCCGAAGGACTTTTTTATTGATGGGAACAGCTTAAGCAATCAGAATGGAATGGGAACATTCTTACCAGAAAAAGTCCCGTGCCGTGAAAACTAGGTTTAACTCGTATACATTTCTTTTACTTTGTTTACATTTTAGCATATCAAGTAATTTCCACTTACTACTACTTCCACTGTTGTAGAATCTTTTTCACTTTTAACTTTTTGTTCAGATTTAGTCAGTTCAGTATTAGAATGCTGCAGGGGAAAATAAAAAAAAAACAGAATATATTTTTAAAATGAAATTAAAAAGCTCTTTAAGAACAGAAAACGAAAATTTTCCATTTCTTACAGAAGCAGCCTGATCGGTTCCCATCCTTGCATAGCGGACAATGTGATGTTGGACTTGATCTTCGGTTATCCTGATGGACGATATTAACGTTCTCAAACTCATCATACCCAAATTCACAAATATAACGTTCAACTGATTGTTGGAATTACGGCTAAGAGCCTGCTGAATTTAAAAAGAACATTTAATGCAACATTCTGGGCATTTTAGGCTAAAAATAATCTTAATGCGTTATCATATTTACCAGGAAAGCATGCACTAATCTCTCTAAAGATTGCTGTCCATCTTGAAAACAACTGATATTTAGAACAATTAATTCGTTCATTGAGGTCATCCAAAAATTGTAAAGCGACGATCCAAAATTTTCTAAAATGGTAAACGGATATTATCAGGAGCTTTAATATACACAGCGATTGGCAAAAACAATGGAATGTACAAGGGACGTTCATAAACTTCATACAATTACTGTGACAGAAGGCAGATGGGGCATGAAACTTCTGTCCATTGCTAAACGACAATAGCAATTTATAACTTCACATTTACAAAATGGACCTGATGGAACGCTCATCCGTCTCATTGGTTAATTTTGGTTAATTTTGAATCAACAAAGCACAACAACGCGAATTCAAGACTATACAGAAGATGGCGAAGACGAACAAACTCCCAAGGAGGGTAGTGGACAACATCTACAAGGAGACAAAACGATCAATAGCAATGAAGGTAAAGACAACCGATCGGAAAGATTTTGCCACTTTCACATACTACGGCGACAGAACCTACAGACCAGCCAATATATTCCGTGAGCAAGGTGTAGGAATCGCATTCTGCACCTGCAATAATTCAAAACTAATACTAAACCCAACGAGAAGGAACCCCAATGAAGACCCCATGCCAACAAGCTGGAGTCTACAGGCTACAATGTCCGGATTGCGAGGCATTCTACATCGGATCCACGTCCCGGTCGTTCTACGTACACCGGAGGGCGTGGATCAACAAGGATGGAAAATCAGCATTCGCAGACCACCTGATCACGGCAAAACATAGAATGATTGACATTGATGGATGCTTAAGCATACTATGAAGAGGAAAAGAAAAAGACAAAATCATCATGCACGAGGAGTTCGAGATGAGGAGAGCCAAGAGGAATAACGAAGTCATACTCAATAACCAAACGACCTTCGAGAGAGATGGTCTCACGGACTTCCTGATCCAATTAGGAGACCGGATGTGACCCAAAATTAACCAATGAGACGGATGAGCGTTCCATTAGGTCCACGAACCAGGGGGGATATATACAGGGCATCTTTCTCTGTAATTTCTTTGTAACACTGTTAGCCTCTGACGATGACATTATGTTGAAACGCATAAGGCAAATAAATAACACCGTTTCCGTATCACTTTGGTTTATTCTTTTATTTTCAGTTGACAAATCTACTAAATTAGAATTGAGTACGAGTTCACATTTAATCGCTTTATATAGCCATGAGAGAAATGGCTATCGTCACAGTAATAAATAAACCTCACTAACCTTCAGAATTCAGAATCAATTCAATAAATTCTCGCAAATATCGTCTAACAAAGTTATTCATAGTCCCAATGTAATCGATTCCATCTTTGACATTAACTTCGTTCTGGAAAGAAAAAAAATATTTGGATAGTCAAAGCTTTATAAACTTTATATACGGTGTACGTCATCCACTATATCTTCATGTCATTGAAATCAAACCAAACATTCTTAGTAATCTTAGAAATTAAGTAATAAATAGAATATGCTGTCTGGGCGTGTCTTGTGATCTTCCGAGAAGTCACATGGTAGACACTGACTCGTAAATAAGGAATTTTTTCCTTTCTCCAACCGTGAAAATACAGTTGGAAACTATTAATAAATCTGTCAGCTGACCACCATATGACATGTCCAGACAGATTAGTTCACTTGTCAATAATACAGTTAAGCTACGCTGAAGAGCCAAAACATTAAGACCACCTACTCAATAACGCGTTGCGCCACCTTTGGCCTGCAAAACAGCTACAACTCGCCTTGGCATGGATGCCACAAATTCTTGGCAGATGACTGGAGACCGGTTGTACCAAATGTCTAAGCAGCGGCCATGCAAAGTCGAAATATCCCGACAATGGTGATGTTTGAGCTCTGAGCTGCCGATCCACGACATCCCAAATGTGCTCTATCGCATTAAGATCCTGCGAGTTAGGTGGCCAGGACATTAATTGGAATTTACCCTTATGCTCCTCGAACCACTCCAACACAATTCGAGCCTTGTGACATGGGGCGTTGTCCTGCTGGAAGACTCCATTTCCAGTTGGGAAGATAGACGCCATGTAAGGGTGCAGCTGGTCCGCAACGACGTTCAGATAGTCCACAGCTTTCATGGTCTGTTCTACCACAACTACGGGTCCCAGAGCCACCCATGAGAACGTCCCCCAAAGCATAATACTGCCACCACCAGCCTGTGTATGGCCTGCTGTACAGGGGGAGAGCAACTGTTTGCTCGGAAGTCGGCGTACCCTGACACGACCATCGACGTGATGAATAAGAAATCGTGATTCATCTGACCAGGCAATTCTCTTCCACTTATCCATGGTCCATCTCCATGTTCCCGGGCCAACTGTAGGCGTAGTTGACAACGATGCTTGGTCAACAGAGGCACATGAGTGAGACGTCTGCTGCGCAGTCCCATATCCAACAGTGTCAGCTGAACTGTGTCTTCCGAAACACTTGCACTTGGACCTGCATTGTATTGGGCTGTCAGCTGAGCCACTGTTTGGCGCCGATCTTGCTTTACCAGAGCACCATTGTATTGGGACAGTCTTTGATGACGCGTGGGCGTCCAACATCTTGGCGTCTACTGCTGGTTTCACCATCATTTATCCACCTTGCATAAATACTAACAACGGCAGATCGTGAACAACCTACCAGTCGTGCAGTTTCGGAAATACTCGTTCCGAGTCTTCGGGACGTTACAATCTGCCCTCTATCAAATTTGCTTAGATCAGCAGCCTTTCCCATCAATTGCAAAATTAAGTGCAAGACTGATTCTTTACCTTCTCCAGCAGCAGTTAAATACCATTCCCACTTAATTACGTGCCCTCCACGTGATCCAGACGAGTTCATTCACCAATGTGGTGATGGTCATAATGATTTGGCTCTTCAGTGTACATCAATACAACAGACTTGCTGAGGGCATAAAATTAAGACAGGCGACATCATACAACCTTCAACCTAGTAACATATACTGCTTATATACTGTTCACTGTTTATACACTGCTCCAAAGAATTAGGGGGAACACATTATAGAGCAATGTCCGGACTCATTGCTGGCTACTCCAATGTCGGGATGCTCAGTTCTTGGAGAAATTCCCGAGTGGCACGTGCCATATGCAGACGAGCATTATCCTGCATAAGAGCAAAATCAGGGCCCGCAACACAAGCAGCAGGCACTAGGTGATATTCCAGAATGTCCCTGATGTAGACTTCAGCACTGACACGTCTTGGGACAACTACGAGATCAGTACGGCTGTCTATAGAGATTCCCCCCTCCCCCATCCAAACAATGACTGAACCACATCCCATTCTGTCTGTCTGTTGCATTGTTGCTTCTGCAAAGCACTCTCCAGAGCATCTCCACACATGCTGACATCCATCACAACGAGCTACATGATATCTGGACTCGCCTGTATAGATAACAGACCACCACTGACGCAGCTGCCAATTGATATGTTATTGGGCAAACCGACGTCGGGCTTCTCAGTGTCGGCGTGTGAGATGAGGTACACGATTCGGCCTTCTGGCTCTCAAATCACCTTCCCGTAGTCCGTTTCTGACTGGTCAGAAACGACCACTCCAGATGCCGCACGCAGGCCGTTTTGCAAGTCTCTAACAGTTGATGTTTGCCTCATTCTTTTGAGCAGTGGATTTATTTAAAAGAAAGGACTTGATAAGTCTCTGTACAGCTAAAATATAATGTAATTACTGTATTAAAAAAAAAAAAAAAGAAAAATTCTTACTGCAGCAGCTTGTAGGAACACGCGACAGATATCAACTACATCTTCAACCGCACTGGTAATATTTTCGTCAGTGGGCTCACGATCGAACAACAGAATTCTTGTAACAAATTCTCGTAAGCAAGCCTGCATACGATTCAATGGCTCTGAACGCCCTTGTATGATATCCATTAATTCTGCCTGGCTAAAGTGGGAATTTATCAGGCGTAACAAACTTCCAATCAAATCTAATGAAATCAACAAAAAGTCAAGACAAGTTTGCCATTTTAATAAGACTGCATTGTAATTTCTAAAGACCTGCAAATAAAAAGAAAGACTTCGTACTTGGTCGAACCGAATGTTGATTACTCTGTTCTGAGCTCCCACTACTACTAACGTTATCGGATCTGCTGCTGCTACTGCTGCTGCTGCTGCTTTCACTTCGAGGCTCCATAAAATTCTATAATAAACAAGAAAGCAAAGGAAAAAGCATCGATAGGTGTACCTTATTAGCAAATGCATAGTGTTTGGATCTGTGAAGTATACATAATGGCAACAATTTCAGAAAGTGACTCTACTGTGCAAAGTAATGAAATAATAAAGCAAGTCATGTTGACACAATGTAGAGTAGAACTTTAAATTAAAACTAAATTACGTAAATGACTAAACAAAATAGCCTAATGGAGATTTGGGACTTTTCTTTTGTAATGAGTACGAAATTGTTAAAAATTAGCTCAATATCATCATCAATCATCAACATCACGCCCCTATCCCGAGTTCGATATGATCAGGGATAATATCAGCACTTAGACTCTCTAAAGCATTTTTAATCTTAAAGGAAATTGAGAATGAAATAAAGAGCCTAAGGCTCCAATCGTTGCAAATTTTCATCGCAGTCGTGTTTATGTGCAAAGGTTAAACAAGAAATTAATCCTCCCGAGGAAGGTATAGGAAAGTAGCAGAAGCGCTGAGGTCAACTATTTTTACCCTTTTATCTGCACTTTTTAACTCCCCCCACCCATTTTTTAAATCGAAAAATTGATTTTCTTGAATGTAGTATTTAGAAAATGAAAAGGACCTCTATCCTCTTTCGTTTCTCATCATTTCCAATCGAATGATATATCACATGCAATATGTTTCCATAGAGTTCTGAAAACCAAGTGACTGCCACCCCCACAACTCCGACCCTACTGGGACAATTTGGTCCAAACTTTACAGTAATGTTGATCTTGCTTAGAGGAATCTGCGTACCGAATTTCACTCCTTTATATGCAATAAATACACGTACATAGACCTTTTGGTCCCCTGTAATTTCTGTCCCCGAAATTCCAACCCCAGCGAGCCAATCAAAACCAAGCTAAATAGTGAAGGTGCACATGGCCATAGTAAGCTACATTCCGAATTTCAACCTTCTACCTCAAAAAAATGTGGAAATTATGAAGGGGACAGACAGACGGACATTGTGAAAACAATAAGTAGCTCCAGAGTGGTCGTTAAAAAAGTTTTTGTTAATTCCCGTCCTCTTTCCTGTGCAAATATTTCATGTTTAAATTTGCATTCAAATCATCAGTGGCAAAGCTCACTGATCTGCTGTCGTTAACGGTGAGCAACATAATTCAGTGAGTATTGTCGCATAGAAACAAAGAAAGGCACATAAAATTCCAGTTTCTTAAAAACTCCCAAATAAATAATTTTTTTGGCTCTACAAATTATAAGTTTTTTTTGTATACCATTTTCCTCTTAAAAACTGCCAAATTAACATTCAAAAGAGGAACCTCATCGTCAGAACATAAGAGTGCTACTCGGAGTGTTCAATGGCCTTACCAAACAATAGCCCGCGAAAACCATGTACCCAGTGAAGAGGGACACGAGTGCATCCTCGTTGAAGATGCTGTGTGTACCCAGTGATCATCCACAATCTTGTTAATTCAATGAAGGAACGCAGTTTCCGTCTTATCCAAGCTAAAGGAGGTCCAATTTCTTATTGAAGTGGTTTCTTCTTTTTTTTTTGTTTACAAATTACACGTGCCCACAAAAATATGTAACGCACGATTTATGTTTTTTTGACAATATCTTTCACACTGACACACTCGCCCAAAGAATCATCATGTTTTCTACTTATTCTCTTTTGTACCCTATATTAAAATACTGTTAGCGTATTTTCCTGATTTTATTTCATGTTTATGTGTGAATCCCAGGGTGTCCATTAAATTAGGTAACGCGCTGTAATGCTCATAACACCCAGTGAAGTTTTACAATACACTTGGACGAGTCAGTCTGTTTACATAATGGCTTAAGGTCCACAGCTGTATTATTCTTTGACCTGATTGATACACAGAGGCTGAGTCAAAAGTAGTGGCCAACTCGGGAGGGGGTTAGAGTTTGACGAATTCTGGGCAAAGACCATTTACCACAAGGGTATATCGCAGTTTATTAAAAGAAAAGAGTGGGAAGAAACGTCAGTACGAATTTGAATGCCACAGACATTGTGCCACCTGCATCAGCCAGTGTAAAAATATGGCAGAAAAATTGGTGATACACGGGCTCCTTCTTCACTATTGGAAAAAGGGGACCAGTGCGCGAGCAGCAGCCGCCGAAATTTGCAAGGTGGAAGGTCAGGGTGACCAATGAACGGGCAGCACGACGGTGGTTCTCCCGCTTTTCGTCTGGAGACACAGGCCTGGAAGATGCGCCAAGGAGTGGAAGACCCAAAGAAGTGGATGACGCAACAAGTGAAATCCAAACCAGGCAGCACCACCCGTGGACTAGCAGCAGACATTGGGACATCACAATCGAGTGTGGTTCGACATCTGCACGCCAGGGGAAAGGTCAACAGGAACTACTGAGTTGTGCCCCACGCAAGCACAACAACGTGTGAAGGTGTGTCGTCAACTGCTGGAAAAAAATCGAGGTTCTGCCACATCCAGCATACAGCCCCGATCTGGCACCTTCTGACCACCATCTCTTCCGGTCCATGGCGCACTACTTGCGTGGACGGCACTTCGCCAATGTCAGTGAGGTTGAAGACTCAGTGCGTGACTTTTTCACCTAGAAACCTGAGGAGTGGTTTCACAAGGGCATCAGTTAACTAGCTGATCGTTGCGATGAAGACCATCGAGCATGATGGACTCTACTTTGAAGATTAGCAATGAGTGGTGCCTGTGTGGTGCCCATTTAAAGGTTTGTACTGTGATCAGCCACTACTTTTGACTCAACCTCTGTAAAAACATGTTGTCAATAAGAAGCCAGCATTTCGTAAAAAAGGCCGATTTTACAATTGTCCTGTGATACATAAAATGTATAAGATTACTCAATTCAGTTTTACCTGTAGAAGAACAGATAGGAAGTTTTCAGCCAATGACCTTTCACGTTCCACGGAACTCTATTTAAAAAAGAAAAAGATTAATAAAGTTCAGATTATAAAAAAAAAAAAAAAAATCCAAAAAACAAACGTTTTGTAAAATTACATAAACAAAATCAGCAGCCGTTAGAATTTGACTTTATACATATTCGTATCAAACATGAAATGCCAATTGTAATTATTCTCATTATGAAATGTCCAGTTACCCATTACTTTCACCATACACCATCATTTTACTGGAAGATTTTTGCTACCGAAACATCCAAAATTCTCTGCGAAACTTATGGGGTAAGCACTGCAACTGAAAGAATATTTCAACTTTTATCCAAACAGTTCAGGACTGTCAATTCCGACTTAAGGGCCAGCCGAAGAAGTTTTCAAGCACACAACTCGAAGCAGACCTCTCCGAAGACATGACACAGACTCAAAAGGAACTTGCAGAGAGATTCGGAGTAACTTGCCAAGCCATCGAATATCAGTTGCAGATGCTTGGAAAAATAGGAAAATGGGTGCCTCACGAGCTGACAGAACATAATCAAACACGTTGCCACGGCACGTTATCAACTTATTGCCAGGCAGAAGAAGCAGTCTTTTCTGTACAGCAGAGAAAAACTGGTCTACTAGAATAACCTGAAACACAAAAAAATTGTGGGTCAATCTTACCCAACCTAAATGCTAGATTCAGAGCAAGAAGTTTCTACTGTGCATACATCTCGTGAAATTAGAACGGGGTGCAATACTGTGAGCTTCTCTTGTCAGGTCGGACAGTCATGGCAGACCATTACGCACAGCAATTGCAAAACCTGCAACATGCAACTGAGAAATAAAAAAGGAACCAACAAGCGATCCCGTTGCACAATAATGCTCGTCCTCATGTTGCTCAAGAGGTGAAGGATGTCCTCCGCAAAACTGGAAATGAGGTTCAATAGCTCTATCATGAAAGAACCTACATTTATTTTATTCAGCATTTCTTTGTTTTACATCAAAAACTCAACAGTGCAAGACTATTCCAGAAGCTCTTAGTATCAAATTCCAGAAGAGCTTTGTCATTAAGTTTTTAAAATTTCCACTTACAAAGAAAAAATCTAAAGCTAAATGCGGAACTACACTAACCGTTGTTTGTATCCTAACTGGCGACGAATGAACTGTAGCACCCGTACTACTTTGAGTGGAAGAAGCTGAATTACTTGACGCAGAATGAGAGCCTAACAAAAAAAAAAAAAAAAAATTCCATGAAAATTACGTAAATTTTCCTAATTTTTATAACAACGTGAAAATTAACTTCACCTACCTTGAACTTGTACATTTGAGCCAATGAGTGCAGACATGAGGTTTGTCACTAAGTTACCCAACTGATTATCAACTGATGCTCCAGGAGATGCTCCCGATTGCTAATGAAGAGAATTAAGATGAAATTACTTTAACAAACGGGGTCAATTTAAAAATTTTATAAACTAGCGAAAATTTCGCAAAAGCTAAGGCTACTAGGATGCATTAGTTCACTCATGGATTTACCACTGTTAAATAAAGGATAAAAACAAAAAAATAACTCTTAAAACGATTTCCAAGTACGCTGAAAAGAAACCTATAAAATGTTGACTTTTAAATTTATAGTTTGATATAATGCCGAAATTAGCTAATGTTTACTAGCATTAATTAGACCTTCAATTAGCGGACGGTATGGAACAAGATGGCGGACTAACATGTCTTCCCCATCGATTGCTCTGGCATAAAAGTCAGTAATTATCATAAAAACCTGAAACAACTCACCTTGAAAATAACATTAAAACTGTAAGTAGATTACTCTTCCTTTCTCTTACGACCTCCGTTTCCAAATATCTGGCTTCCAAATCCAAGAGAACCAGTTACTCGTTCCCCCATCCCCGCCACGATGGCAGAGACGGAGGATGATACCCGATGGGAACCGGGAGAGGATTGCATTACTGTAACAACCCCCTTATCATCCTCGTCCCATGCTTCGCAGGAAGGATCGGGACCCTTAGAACGTCGGAAGAGAAAGAACTCCGAGACTTCCATCAATCTTGAAGATCCTCAAAATACAAATGGCACGGAAGTAAATAACAATATTAAAAAATCGAAACCGAGAACACCCAGTCCAGTTCCCTCCTCTCATGTAGTCACAGATATGAATGAAAGAGAGATGGACACTGTTATTAACGACTCTGAGGAACCCTATCAAAGCAACAACAGTAACGAAAAAGTGTCACTTTTACACACTAGCCAAACGTCAAAAAAAAAAACACAAAAGCAATGCCCAATCGGACATTAATGATATTACCGCGAAACTTCAGCGTGCGGATAAACCCTGAATGTACATATCGTCTATGGACAAAAATGGAAACAGTAATAACATCCCTATCCATACAATGACGGAAATATTCTGGAGCACCATTGGGGCAACGCCTCCTTTTCAAAGAATGCAATCTGGCTCCTTTTTAGCTAAATTTTCTTCATCCAACCAGGCAATCCGTTTCTTAAAATTCCAAAAAGTGGGAAACTACACCCTCTCCTTCTCGATCCCACATTGCACCTGTACTAGCGTGGACCAAGAAACTCTACCCCTAGACACTCCTGTAGGGACACCACTGCATCATGGAATATATTGACCATACCTACTGAACAGTGCATACACAGTCAAACTAATCATCCAATTCATGTCATCCTTTCATCCTTCTAACTCTCAATCAGACGTGCTTATAAACGGAATAGCAAACATCCTTAAAACAGAAACAAACATTCTCCCATCAAATAGATCAACTGAAATCCTGGTGGAATAAAACTCCCTCAAGTTGCGACAAAAACTACTCTTAACTTGAATTCAAATTCAATATAATAAAAATTTTGCAGTAGGTTGATTCAGATAAAATGAGACGACTTTCCAGTTCTGTTACGATGGTGTAATACCATGGCGCCACCATCGGTTGTGTTCGATGTGAGAACCACGTTGTTAGACTATAGCCCGGCACCGTAATTTCCACTGAAGTAGGCTGAGTTTGAGGGACTCCATGGGAAGTTTGTTCCACACCTGCTGACACTTTCCATAGCCCATCAACGGTTCTTGGTCGGCGACTTCCGAGCCGTCGTTTCCGGAGACCAAAACCACAGAAATCCATCGGTGATGCGTCAGGAGATTTTACAGGCACATGAGAGAAGGGAATAACTCGTATGCCCGTCTCCTGTTCCATCTTCCTGTAGTAAGCCACAGATGACTTGGCAGTGTGGCTTGATGCCTTGTCCATGTGGATCCAAAGGTTTTGATTGCTCACCAGGGTACAGACGTGGGATATCCTGCCGATATATATGGTCCATTACATTACTCTGGAAGTAAGCTGCACTAATTTTACAGTTTCCAGGAACTCAACGAATCGTGAGCAGTCCACGTGAGCAATATCCGGCAACTACCATGAAGCCCTTTGAAAACTTTTCCTTGCACCTTCGGACAAAATCGGACCTGGCCTTGCCCCCTCTTTCGCGATAGTAAATTGCCCTGGGTTTGTTGGTGTCATCGAGGTACACCCAAGCTTCATTCAAGGAGACAACCCACTTCCATGGGTCACCTGCAAGATGGTTTTCATACAGTTTTCTGGCGTTGGTGAATCGTTCCTGCATGTGCCTGGCCGACAGTCTGTGACCGCACGCTTTATGACGTCACTCCAGCCCAAGATTGTCATGAATTATTCTGGAGACTGTTGCCTGTGAAATACCTTTCCTTTGGGCTAGACTTCTCTGTGTGGGGGGATTTTCTTTCAGTACTTCAGACCGGATTTCTCGCACCACCTGAGCTGGGCGTGTTGGCTGGGGCTTGTTTCTGGTCTGCTTCTCTGCTCGTCCACGTTCATTAGATGGTCGCAATTTGTTCTTTTTGATTATTCGACCTACAGTAGCTTTGGATACCACAATACCATTTTGTTTGCATAATTCCACAATGCACGAAAGACTGAAGTTAACGTCGGAAAGGCCAAACATATACCCTTCCCAAAAAGCTGTGATTTTGGAAGCCATGTTTCAGTACGAAATGTCCCAAATAACAGCAACAAGTGTATACAAAGCTAATCCCCATGAATAGTGGACGAGTCATGCAAATCACATTGTCAAGGTCGTACACTGCGTTTAAAGTAGTCTCTTTTTATCTGAATTAACCCTCCCGTATAAGAGGGCTCAGAGCGAACTGGGAGGACTTTGTAAAAATTCATTTTCCCTTCTCCATTTAATTCATTTCTGAAACTTTCAAATTTACACTCTAAATAGAACAAGTAGGGGAGGGGGCATTATACTAGGCATCAAAAATAACATCCCGCACACAATTATTTATAGTCAACAAACGGAGAAAATAGCAGTCTTAGGGGCAAACATTTGGCTTGACAACAATTGGATAAATATATACTCAATCTATGTGGCAGGCCCCCAGCAACAACCAAATTGGCGCAATCTCCTAAACAACTTCAAACTACCCTATTTAGCTATAGGAGATTATAACAGCAGCAAATCCCCTTTCTGGGGATGCAATGATCACAATTATAATGGTAAAATTCTCGAACAGTTGATATTAGAAGAAGACCTAAACATCCATTACCCATCAGATAATACTTTCTTCCCGTCAAACCGCCAACATTCGCCATCCATACTTGACATCGGAATCACTGATTCGACCTTCCCCTTTAACACACGCAGCAAGGTAATTGAAGGATCCTTTGCAAGTGACCACGTCCCGATTGAACTCGTCCTCACTAGGAGTGTAAGCCTTCGATCAAATGGTATCATGCAAAGATATCCCCCTTCTATAAAAGACACTCTCCTCCTCCCAGAAAACACATCTGCTCTTTCTCCTCCAACCGCTCTAGAGGAATTACAATCTTGGGTGTACCAAGTTTAGCCTACCAGGAATAAAACAAGATTTAAGAATGACAGCCCAATATGGTGGAGCTACCAATGCAACACAGCAATCGAGGAACGTAACAAAGCCAAACGGGATTTCAATCGATGCAAGTGTGATACCTGCTGGACGAAACTAAAACAAACAAGCAAAAACCAGAAAGACCCTAAAAAAAGAACAAAAATCGTATTGGAAGAACACATTATACCTATCCCCAAACCACAGCAAGACCCCACCACGACTGCAGCATATCACCTTAACCTCAATTCTCGTCAAAACCCTTGAAAAAGTGATTAATAACAGACTTATACTATACCTGGAATCAAACAACCTTCTCCCTAATAATATATTTGGCTTTAGACAAAAACGCTCCTACTTGATGCCCCCCTTTCTTTTGACGGACGCCATCTATCATGCGAGAGAAAACAACGAGTATCTTACAGAAGTTTTCCTTGATCTTAAGAAAGCATATGACTCTGTGTCCCACCCGATACTTTTGGAAAAAATGAAAAGGCTAAACATTCCCCTGATTTCTGTGTATGGACAAAACACTTTATCCAAAATAGACCCCTTCAAATCTCCAGTATGAATCCAGCTCACAAAATAATTTCAAATTATGGCCTTGCGCAAGGCAGCATCCTCAGCCCTACCCTCTTTATTATCCACACTCTTGATATCCCAAACAACTCTCCCCAAACGACCACCCTTCTCATCTACGCTGATGACATCATCTTATGGTCTGCCGATAAAAGCCTCCCAAAAACCCGCTCTTCCCTTCAAAATGCTCTCGACGACCTCCAGAACTGGGGCACCAGAAACCTCACCCACAACTTTGAAGATACCGTGAATATCCCTCATTGGGTCAAAAAATCTCTCCCTCCAAACATAGAATCATGGTACAAAGCTCTGCTTGACACGCAATATTCTCTTTCTCAGCACAGGTACACTGATGCTTCTTTTGATCTTAACACCCATACTGCTGGCATAGGTATCTACAACCCGGATAATGATCTATATACTTCGTATAAATTACAAAACATCCAATAGTCTTTCACAGCAGAAGCTTGGGCGATTGTCAAAGCCCTACACATAATCCACCAAATGCATAAAGATAACAGCCATAAAGACCTAGACACCCTACAACCCTTTAAAAAAATAATAATTATCTCAGACTCAAAAAGTGTGTTAACTGCTATTAAAGCAAAACTAAGCCCTTCCCAGCGTCGCTTAGCATCTCCAATCACTTCTATATGTTCCCAAATCATTAATTTACTCACTCATAAAAATATAAAGGGTAACGTCATGGCTGACTTCCTGGTTGATCATGGCTGGCGGTATGGCAACACAATAGTCCTCCCAGTTCCCTCGTGTGATATTGAAAAATCGTTGAAAAACAATCTTACGCGGCTGTGGAACTTATCTTGGCAAAACAATGCTGCTGGTTACCACTTAAAACTTCATCTCCAGATCTTAAACAAAGCTTCCCTGAATCTACCCCACCTCTCCAAGAAAAATTCTGCACTTCTGATCAGGATGAGAAGTGGTCACTTCCCTAGCAGAAGCTACTTACACAAATTAAATCTTATAAACAGCGCCAATTGTAACTGCAACCATCCAGAACGAGAGGATTTAGCCCATATTATCTTCCACTGCACCCATTACTCTCAGCAACGAAAAATTCTCCAAAACAGATTTCAAAAAAGAAACTACCCCTTCATACTCCCCACGATTCTACTGATTACTAATCTCCGATCTAACCATAAAAGAAACATCCTCCTCCAAACTAAGGCTTTTTTAATTACTTCAAATATATACCATCGTATTATGTACCCAATAAAATTAACTAAAGCACTCTACTTTCCATGATAGCATTCCTCTAATGAACCCTGAATAATCTTAATATCTCGGGATATTAACTTGATCAATTTTTCCTGATTTTTGTTTTTTTCTCCCCCCATGCAGGAAATGGGCTACCTCCGAAGAATCTAATAACGGAGTAAGGGGCTTGAAGAAAGAACTTCAATTAGCTATAGATAACAATAGGCCTAACTTCACTTAACTACTAAAAACATACACTAGCCCCGACATTAATTAGCTATTTTTTAACATTAGGCTTAACAGCAATTTTGCATTTAGGCTTAACAGCAATTAGCTACTATTAAAAATAGGCCTAACTCTTTATTAGCTTTTTTAAAAACTAGGTCTAACAGTCATTAGCTATTGTTAACAATAGGCCTAACAGCAATTAGCTAATATCAATGATAGGGTTAACAGCAATTGTCTACTGATAACAATAGGCCTAACAGAAATCAGCCACTAATTTGGCATTGACAATAATAGGCCTAACAGCTTTGTTTATTACGGTATTCTAACAACAGAAAACAGTATTGTACTCGGATGCAGAGATCCAGTTATTTGATCGTTCCTTAATATGCAATTCAATCAATGTGCCAGTCAAAACCCGTCACAAAGCTCGTTTTGGAGCCACCAGTGACTGACTCCAAATTTCAACAATGTCCGATCGACGTAGGAACAATGCAGGCATACGTAACTAGCTTTATTCATTTTAAATTTTCGCCAGATTCGGACGACCCTCGATTCGTAAAGCAATGACCGGACGCAATGAGCGTTTTCGTAATGCGACCTGTCGTGGTCAGCTGCCTCGGTGGGTAGAATCAAAATGGCAGATGAAAGTAGACAATTCTGGTGTTCCGAGTGCCCGATACATAATAAATATATTTTGGAGCAAGGAGATGGCGAAATATAATGAGGAACCTTGCTGCGATGCCATTTTGAAGCAAAATGCTCACGACCACACTGTCCATGAATAAACAAACGGAAGCAAACGGCCGCCGATCGTACCACATAACCTGTTGGCGACAGGTCGGACTTTTTAAACACATCCCAAAAAGTTTACGAAATTATAATTTCATTTTTATTTAATATTTATTTATATTTTGTTGGCCAACCTAAATGAACTATTAAAACGAAACCAGCATGTGCCTCCGTACAAAGCTTAGTAACGGGCACATGGTCCAAGCTTACATCAACAGTGCTTAAATGATGAAGAAAAATTAATATTGTATTCATTTTAACTCGTCAATGCGAATTGATAGATTGACTAAGTTGGTATCCTTAATGTTAGTGCACGTGCTTGAAAGGGTCATTTTCTCAGACGAATGTTTCTGAAATCAAAAAGAATGTCATTCATTTGTTTGTGAATGACACATTGCCAATAAAAAATTTTAATTGAGGGGGGGGAGGGACTTTGGGTCTCATAGTCACTTGACTGTTAGACCGATTTCAAACTAATCAAGTGAGCTCAGAAAAGGTCTCTATCAAATAGCAAAAACAAAATTTGAAAATGTTAAAACATTCTCGAGAAATCATAAGACATGCAGATGGGTGGACAGACACACAAACAGAGCGAAACAAACATACAGAGTCCGTCAAATAAATGTATACACATTTCACCAAAAGAAAACACAATTCATACAGGTATCGAGCGTTGAATATAAATCCTCTTTGACTTCTACAATTGCGACACAGGTGTTCAAAGTGATCGTCATAAGCGTTGAGATGCTTTTAAATATGGCAAACAGTTACTCCTATGCATTTTCCTAGCAAACTCTTATCAAGTAATCTCCTATGGCTACATGGCAGTTGTGGTCTTCTTTTATCGGGATCGTCTTCATTCAATGCCTGTAATAATATCAGGATGCAAGCTTTCGATTTTCCTGTTACGAAAAATTTTTTAGAAGTGTGTATACACTTGTTTGGCGGATTCTGTATGATTTTCAGCATCTAGTAAGTTGAAATGTCATACATGTTTTGTATGACTAACCACCACATACAAGCACAGACAGCAGATAGACAGCATGGACGAAAGTCAAAAAAGATGCTGGATGGTGCCCATTGGTATCTGGACCCATGCAGACTGAAACGTCTCCTACAACTGCTGAAGGGTTTGTGGTGAAAGATCACAATCCCAAAGGTGCTCCACTAAATTTAGGTCTGGTGATCCACTGAATTTATTGATAGTGGCCCCGCACTGATGGCAACTTAAAAGGATTTTCTTCTCAACGATTCATTTTTATGATGTTAATAATAAAGCTTTTTCACGTACCTGTCTTGTGCTTTGTGAAGAACCACTTCTTGGTTGAATGGTCATCTGTCTGGAGAAAATATGTCTGGAAGAACAAGGGAGAAACCTATCAAAACAGGATAACCCAAATCCTGGGAAAGCAACAGGTATTGTCTGCACGGGACGTGCAGTGCTTCGAGTTTGAGTAGATGTAGTTGTATTAGTTGCAGTGTTACCACGTGCTTGACTCTGCCCATTTGCAGCTTTAGATAAGAAAAACAGGAACAAAAAGCAAAATTAAGACATATTTCTTCCCATCATAAATTCTGAGAAAGTATAAAATTTTATTTGAAACTTTTAAGATTTTATCTTCTATTACATATGCACGATCGTGCCAAAAGTCCTGTGGCCAGATGTTATATAAATGCATATCAGAATTGTCTGCTGAACCGAATGCATATCAGAACGGTTCATTACACTGAACAGTCACGATGGAATGGGGCATGAGAGAAAACCGTATCGCAGTAGTAATCACTCTTCACAAGTGCAAAAGTCAGCAAACGAAATTTTCACCCTGCTAAACCTCTGAAGTTGACGCAGAAATTTGTTTATCGTACTATCAAACGATACAATGACATCTTGTGTGTGGATAGCAAGCCAAGGCATGGTCCCCACACTTCAAGAACTCCTCCAGCCATTAAATCCGTGCTTGACAGAATTTGATGAAAAGCCTAACAGTTGCTTTACGTGACATCAGGACAAGATGCAAATGCCTGCTTCAACAGCGCGCAGATGGACGACACTGTTGAAACCAGTTTACGGAGGAAAAATTTTTACCATTGAAGAAAGTTTCAATAAGCAAAACAACCGTGTGCACGCTCAGAGTTCTCGAGAAGCCTCTGAGAAGATTCCGAAAGCGCAGAGAGGCCATCATCTGACATTGATGAAGGTTTGATGGGAGTTGGTTATGATGGGGTGAACCCAAAATGCATTCCAGTGAACAAGGCGTCAAAACAAGGTTGCGAATTATCAAACAGATGTTTCAGAGCAAGTTGTTAAGCCCCCTTCTGGAAAGCAATGGGTCCTTCAGCAAGATGCAGCATCCACCCACAAGGTCAAAACAGCACAGCGTTGGCTTCAAGAGAATTTACCCAATTTCATCGCCGCAGAAGACTGGCTCTCGGGAAACCTTGATCTTAATCCCCTTGACTATCACGTTTGAAACATTTTGGAGGAGAAGGTTTGCTCAAACCCCAACACAATATCGAGAGCTTGAAGGCAGATATGCAGCAGCTTCCATACCTTGCAGGTAGTAAGTCATGCCATCAATGAGTCACCAGACCTTTTGAAGCGCTGCGTACGTATTAAAGGTGGCGCTTTTGAATAGCGCTTCAGATTTATATATTACACACGGATGTGGCAACAAAGAACATTTTACTCTTCTCATGGTTGCAAAGTGCTCATCGGATAAACTCATTGTTCATTGGTACAAAACTTTTGGCAATATCAAGTACATGTAGAAAGTGGACGAAAATTTCATCTCAAATTATCCTGGCCACAACCATCGCAGAAGATAAAATGATCGGTCAATCGATTGATTCCGAGATGAAATTTCAGTTAGGTAATTTTGAGAATTTAGTTTACTTTTGACTCTTACATGCTCTAGGAAATGGCACTTGTCCCATTGCTTGCATTAAATTCTGGAGCAATTCTGGTGGTGGGGGAACAGTGATACTGTGGACTGTTGTTCTGGTACCTAAATGCAAAAATAAACAATTAGTTCTCCTTAAAAATTTCCATAAATTTATTAGAAACTAGTTGTTACCCACGGCTTCGCTCGCCCGCGCCATCTGTTCAGGGGAATTACAAGCAAAAGCAGGGGATTTCAAAAGGACTTAGGAAAGCGGTGTTTTCCCGTGGAAAAGAGATATTTTCCCGTAGTAAAAAGTACCCTATCTCCATACAGAAAACCACATCAATCCGTCACTCCGTTTCAACGTTAAAGAAGGACAACAAACAAACAAACATGCTTTCACATTTATAATATTAGTAAGGATTATGCATTTACCAGTTTCTGCCTGAGTGGTGGCTGCAGCATCGGACATCATAGTAGCCGAAAAACTATCTATTGTAATGTTGCCAGGGCCAACTTCCATAAAAAGAATGGGATTTTGAGCATTGAAGATATTAGCTATCTGTGGAAAGTCACTGGGAGTTGTTGTTGTTGTTGTTGTTGCTGATGGTGTAGAGGTCACAGGAGTAGTTGAAGAGCCACCAGAAGCGGCTGCACTAGTGGCCGATGATGTTTCGCTCTGGCTCTGAAAATTTCCAGTAGAAAAAAAATCAGATTCAAAGAAGAAATGAAAATAATTTCACTACTTTAAAATCAACTCATTTAATCTACTGCAATGTCCATCTAGTCCCAGGATTTGCTCACAAGACCCATTTTATAAAATTTACAAGGGAACCATTCGAACCTGTACTTCACAGATTCAAAACAAACTGAAATATTTTATTCACCTGAGTAAACCACTGATGCTTGCAAAATAAAGTACACTATTTTGTTTCTTTCCAAATAAACCACGAAAACGAAACTAGCTTCTTTGCTAATGCTTACATAGCCATACGCAAACCTGTTCTTGCATTCACAGATTGGAACTACGAAGGAGGACAGATGGACATGGTAAAACTTCAGCTACTTAATGTTTGGACCTGCATTACCTCAGTCACCGGCTCAGCTTGACTTCCTGACGAAACTGAAGTGGCAGTTGATGTCGTTGTAGAAGTTGTGCGACTAGGCGACGTTGCTCTTGTTGTGCTTGGACTAGCAGTAGCACTGACATTAATTTGTGCCTAGAAGAGCAATTATGTGGGTTAAGTAAAACATTTTTTGCGGATAACAAATTTATCTTACTACCAGATTCAGACCACTCGCATAAAGACCAAAAATTTAGCATTTTTCTTAAAATTTGCAGGGAATAGAAATAAAAAAAATTTTGCATAAAAATATCAATCTGTCCCTTTATCAAACCCATCTACAAACGAATGTTTTAAATTGCCAATTTCTTAAAACTTGAGATGATACCTTTCGTGTTAACGTCATTTTATAACACTGTTCCTTTTCACCTTGAAGTAAACATAGTGTGACATTTTTACAAGGAAGCGATGAAATGCCAATCACGTTTCTGGGTGCTAGCCTACAGAGAAAAGCGCTCCTCTTTGCACATCTTGAAACTGTGCAATTGTGATAGCAATAAGGACAGATCACGCTCCAAATGTGGATGTTCGAGAAGGAAACCTTCCTTACCTCGACCATAACGATTAGAACTACAAGTGGTGAAACTCGGCAGTTCCATAGTTTTTCCGCACGAGGGAGGCAACTCCGTTAAGTTGAGCTCTATTTGCTGTCACGATAAGGGGAACAGCACGTGGTTGCATCATTTCATTCCGATATTATTATAACTTTGCATTTCTGAGTTGTCATTCCCAGTGGCCAAGAGCTTGCACAAAGGGGCAGGTCTTGCCGTTCTCTAAAGTAACAAATTGCGGGTTCGAATCCCGCCGAGGGCATGGAAAACTAAGAGGTTAGGCTTCCCAGGCGGTCCTTCAATTTGCCGCTCTCCATCCCCTCGAGTAACAAAATAATAAACATCAAGCTTACTACAACAAAACTGTAAAACCAGTTCTACACTCCAATATCAATAAACTCTCTACTGTTCCGACAGAGGAAAAGAAAATATTTTCAATGTAATAGGCCAAAAATGCCGCCCGTTAAAAGGTAACATCCTATTTTATCTTTAGGAGGACAGAACACATGACATTTTATGTGATGCTGACTTGCATATCCAAACTTACATTCAGTCATATAAAATTCTCTGTACTGTATTACTAATTGCTAGAATAAAGCCATTTTCCCCCAAAACATTGTTGTCCCAATACTTAGTTAAGAACATAATTATATACAATTTATAAATAATCCTTACATATATAAAATTACTTTAGCAATACCTGAATAGGAATAGAAATTGCCGTCGGTTGCTGTATGTTCATAGGATAAGCCAACAGACTTCGTGGCGTGCACTGTACAAAATTTACTACCAACTCACTAATTGCATGATAAGCATGACTCAGATAATGAAGAATTTCCGATACACTATTATAAGTCTGCTGGGCTTCTTGTAATTCCTACAAATGTTAAAAAAAATATAGGTGAAACACTGTAAGGAAAGTAAAAAATAATCGCATTACATCTCACACTCAACAGTGAAACCATCATGACTGATAAAATACATATAAAATGGGGCATTTTCCAGGTTGACTGCATGGTTTTGTCTTGCATCAAATGCACTTTCAAATGGACTTATCAGCACAAATTAGAGCTACATGTGCAAAAGTTGTTTCATGTTTACAGAGACGAGAACACATTTATTGTAGGTCTGCTCGACCCATTTCCCCACCTATTGCAGTCTATGTGATGGCCCTTTCTTCTATCAATCACTCGACATCTTAACAGGCTTCTGTGGATTCCGTTTCAGTCCTCTTGACAAGACTTCCATAATCCAGAAAGTGTACTCGGACGTCTTACATGAAGACCGAATCCACAAAAATCCACAGGTGAGGCATTGGGCGACTTGGCAGGGATGTCTGAAATGGGATAATCTTACTCCCAGTTTCCTGTTCCGTTCAACCACAGTACTGCACAGTCGATTTAGCAGTGTGGCCAGATGCTGTGTCCTGTGAACGTCCTTTGGCCTAGGGCCATACAACTGTGGGACAATGTTAAGATAAATGTGTTCCAAGACATTTTCCTGACAGTAAGCTTTAGATCCTACCTTTTTGATGGTCAGACATCCATTTTAGCTAAATTCCACCATGAAACCCTCCTTGTATTAAGACACCAAGTCAGAAAGAGTCATTTCATCTTGTCAATAAAAAATTGCCCGTGTCTCATCCAAGGCGATCATGTTCTTCCATTTGTCGCCTGCCAAATAGCAATCATATAATTTTCTGCTGTTAGTTCCCTCTCTGCAACGTGTCTTGGCAGCAAAAGCGTGAACTCAGGCCTTATGATAGCATTCTAATTTCAAAGCTTGACAAATAATACGATCTGTCAAAGCAACAGTATTTCCAATCTTGCTCCAACAGCCTGTTGTGTTGGCAGATTTTCCATAAGGATTAGCCTCTTCACTGTTCAATTGTTAACCTTAGAACTTTAAGAACAGGGTGTGCTTTCAATTCAGCAGCGTTGCACTGTTGACTGTTTGAATTTCATCAATTACTTCAGATTACACTCTTTCAATCTACCCACGCATTTTTCTTTCCAATTACACCTCAAATATGATTCGGAGACAAATTAAAAATTAACCTGTTACTACATGAACTGTGAATTCTTCATGATGTCTCAGCCAAAGTGATCTTAAACTTTAGGCTTTAATTTCTCCATAAATGATGGTTACTACTGCATTTCAAAATGTTCTCTAATGATCATTATGGGACACATACTTTACGTAACATTTCCTTATAGGCATTGTAAATAGTAAAAATAAATCCAGAGCATGACAAAAGAAATCTAAAATAATAGTACGTGTCTACAAGTTATTAGTTCCATACCTGACCGGTAAAACGATCGTCGCATCTGACTAATATATCTTGGTAACGTTCTAAATGAGGTTGTAATGCAGATTGAAGTTGAATGATATCTGCCATCAGGCGGCCAAGAAAGCGTGTCCTGAAAGGTCTGGATAATAAAACGAAATTAAAAAATAAAATTATGATCTTGAACTTCGAAAGGATTTACGCTCTCAATGTTAGTTACCTACCTTGCATCACGAGTAATTCCTCTCAGATTACGAAGTGCTTCCGATTCATTTTCTTCTGAATTGTCTTCTTTTAAAAAATAAAAAGACAAAATTATTCCTCTTAATGAAGTTCCCAGTTACATGATTAAACTATACCAAAGTGCAAACTTAAAACAACTGAATAAAATGATAATGTGGTAGATCACTTTTGAATTGTAAGATCTTTTTCTAAGATCACAATTTATACCGATTTCTATGGGTTGCACTATTTTTAATGGTGTGTAGGCGTGTGTGTAAAGTAATGCTTATGCACATGAAGTTCTTTATCTTACGTGCATTAGGAGAATCGTCTTCAACAGATGACTGTGCAGCGCCTTCAGCAGGTTCAGCTTCCATGTCGGTGTTATCGCTCATATGATCTACTTGTTCAGAATTCTGAGACGTGTCCTCTGTTGCAGATTCTGTTCTAGCTTGGTGAATACCAAGATCTGCTGCGGCAGCTGCTGCTGCTGCAACCGCTGCTGCCGCCTGCGAAGACCTTGCTTCAAGATCCGTCCTGCAGCAATAACAATTAAAAAAGTAAATACAGAAAATTGCAATCGGGTGCACCTCTCTCGTCAAACTGCTACGGTTTGTCGAGAAAGCTGCCTCATTACTTTCAGAAAACTGCAAATAGAGAAAGCACTTACATTATAACACTATCAATCATTTCAGTTACTGAGGTTGATGGAGTTGCTGCTGTTGTACCAGAATTTCCATTAGTTTCTTCAGAATTTCTACTAGAATCCCTTCTTACAGAATTCTAACCAAAGAAAAGATCAAGTTGATCACAGCAATACGGAAATCAATCAATAAAAAGTAATGGCATTGAAGAAAAAAAACAAACTCAAGATTTACATTTAATCTGTCTAAGGTCTGATTTGCCAAGCGAATCATTCTTTGAGCTTGTTTATAAACTTGGCGTGCTTCACGGTGGGTTGGTACTTGACCAAGATTAATATGAACGTCAACAGAGGAGCCATCATCCTAAAATGAGTTAATGCTATAAATAGACTATCTTTTCACCTAGTCAAATAACATTCAGGATAAAGAAAATAATATTTTTTATTACAACTTTAATATGAGGGGACATCAGAAAGCAACGTCCTTTATTTTTTAACGGAGGAAATATAACTGCTGTGTAAAAGTTAACATGCCCCCCCCCCCCAAAAAAAGGGAAAAAAACCTAGGGGCTACCCGTCGTTTTACAAGTGGCCACCACTACATCATCATCATTTACAGTAAAAGAACAGCAAGCTGTAAGGGTTCTTTTCACAAAAGGTAAGAAACCCGATGAAAGTCGTGGGGAAATGGTAGACGTTTTTAGCGCCGTCTGCCTGGACTATTCCAATGTGTGCAAATGTTGTAAAATGTTTTGGGAAAGAAGAGTCAGCGGCAGCACCAGTTGTTATTGAGGACATTAACAACACAATCAGAGAAAACGGTCGCATTTCCTTGAAAGAAGTGAGTGAAACATTTCACATATCCTATGGATCTGCATGGGATATGGTGCATGAGAAGCTTGGATACCACAAAATCTGTTCACATTGGATTCCAAAAAGTCTGACACCAGAACAGACCGGCTTGCAGTCTGCAACATCTGCAGTACAACCAGGAGGAAAAGTAGTTTCTGAATGGCATTGTCCTGGGCCTTGCACTCCACACTAGAGCCTAAAACAGTAAGCATATGGAAAACAACCACATTTTTCGGTTCGCAAAAAAATTCAAAGTTTCTCCTTCAGCTCGGAAGATTATGCTTACAGTTTTTTGGGATATGCAAGACATCCTATTTGCAGAGTTCCTGCCTCGTGGATCAAACATCAACGTCATTACCTATTCTGAAACGTTGATTAAATTGTGGCGTGCTATTCGGAATAAGCGACCAGAAAGAGGAAACTATGTTCGACTTCTTCATGACAATGCACGCCTGCATGTGACCAACGTCTTCAAAGCAAAACTGGTCCATTTCGGTTGGGAGATTCTACAATCCGAAGTTAGCGCCCTCGAACTATCACCTCTTTGGTTCCATGAAGAGATTTCTGGGTGGTCAGAGATTTGAGACTGACGAGGAACTCAAATCTGCCGTGCACTATTGGCTGTGTTTACAGCCAATGGAGTTCTATGAGCGGGGTATTCTGAAACTCATGCAGCGTTGGGATAAATGCCTAAATCGTCAAGGTGCTTATGTAGAAAAGTAGATAAAAAATGTGTAGTTTCAGCTGCACTTAGTTGTTCACCTGTATATTTTGTAATTTTCTTTGAAAAAAAATAAATGGCGTTACTTTCTGATATCTCCTTGTTAAACAAAAGCCAGAACTACATTTTTTTTTATTACAACTTAATATATAAATTTACTTTTGATATAAAATTTAAAACATTCATGTAAATAAGACTGAGCACAGTAAAGGCATGGTCAATAATATATTTTCTGATACAAACGTTAAGACATCACTATCATTAAACGACAAAGTAATTCGGAATCTGACTAATTCCATTAACTAGTGAAATCTCATACCGACGTCCTTGACATAACAGTTGCATTTCTTCCCAATTCTCCCATACCAGATACGATCTGTTGAACAATTTGCTACAAAGGCAAGCATCATTGGAATTAAAACTTGAATTTCAAATTGCAAAAGGACTCTCTATAAAACAACGTTTTTTACCTGCACGTGATTCGGTTCGGTAACATCAGACGGGATAGTGAATGCACCGAGTAAAAAACTATTTCCTTCACGAGGCAATCTTCCTAGAGGAACTCCGGAGGAGGTAGTACTAGACGACTGACTATTTGAAGTTGCGGCAGATGTTGATGCATGTGATGATGCTTGTGGGGGTGGTCTTTGAACCAAATGAATTACTTTACCGTGGACGTCTAAAATTACAGAAATAAACGTAAGAACATTTTAACAGCTTACATTAATCAAAACAAAATTTTTTGTTTGCTAAAAGTGCTCTCTCTTTAATTTAAGCCAAATTAGTTTATGCAAGTTACTAATGATAAGCAAGTTAAGAATTGTCTACGAGGGACATGCTAAACGACCATTGAAGTGGACGGCCTTCGCAGTGGTTGGCCAGCCAATGCACTTATGCTGGATTCGAGTTGTGTCGGGTATGATCAGAAATGGCAATCAGGTAACCTATTCCCAGATTGAGGCAAGCCTGGACATCGGATCATCAGCAGTTAAAACAATCTTGCATGAACATCTACAATGTTAGGTTTCATCACAATGGATCCCTCGTTTGTTGATCAAGAGCAGAAAAGAGTACAGTGGTGCCAAGAAATGATTGAACAATTCAACAATGGGGCATCAAACGTGTCAATTGACCAGTTGACCAAACATGGCTCTATCATCACGACCCCAAAATTAAGGAACAATCCAAACAGTAGTTCCGCAAAGTACAGAGACCAGAGCAGACATGCAAACATTCTCGGAGTGCTGGAAAGGTGATGGTGGCAACTTTCTTCTACTCCACTGGTCATGCGTGCATTGTTGTGCTGGAAAACAAAATTACGTGCCCTTACTGAAATTTCAGCAGAGCAGAATGTGACATCCTGCATGCCAAAAGAACAATGGAAGGAGAAGTGTCCGAAGAGCGGAACAAGAGGAATCTCAGGGGGTTCCATTTCAACACCTAAGATGACATCCTAGCAGCATACAACGACTACATTTTGGAGGTAGTGACTGGAAAAATGCACGTCCAAATGGTTCAGGAGAATGAAACTTTGCATAGAACCAGAGGGAGAATACTTCAAAAAGTGCTAAAAGAATGGTCTTCGTAAAATGCATGCAGCGTTCCTGGCTGAAAACTTTTAGGGTACCCCTCGTACAAACAAGTTAAAGATTGCTTAATACAGTAAATTTTACTTGAAGCTTAATAAATTTGTCGATTAAGGTAATTAAATTAAAAATAAGGAATATTTCTAATAAAACATTTTAAAAAGATTTCATTCATTACACAACGGCCGAATTAAAAAATGACTTAGTTTCGAATCTGCAACCCGAAACATTGAATCATGATAATGTTTTTAGATGCAACAAATAAATAAATATTTTATATAGTACATAAACCTTTTATTTATTTATCAATGGACGAGTCTACAGAATCATGTACATCGGTAATACTGAATAAGGGCTTAGAATAACTGATGTATGAAATATAAGCACGAGTATCGAGTCTCTCGAAATGTCGAGTAAACACAGTGTCTATACTGAAGGTTCCTCTCCTTACTCGCGTCTGTGGTCACAATCGAATGCGGGACAACAAACACGGCGCATGTAAGCTAAAATTGCGGTATCTAAAATTGCAGTATCTCAAAAACACGTCGCGTTTTGCAGTATCTAAAATAATACAAAGAGTGTATTTTGTATGACGAAAAATTAAAATTATTCACGCGTAACGCTCTTTTTGGCCGGAAAGTTATTCTTAACTATAGAGAGGAAGGAATTTGTAGAAATAAATTAAGCACTTCAAAGTAAATGTACATAGAAATTATGTAACCAGGGCGTAAATTATAGATAAGTTGAAGACTTCAAAAACCATCAAAAGATCTAAATGTTTCAAAATAATAAATTATGAATTAAATTGTGAAATATAAAATATATTTATTGTAATGGAAATGAGTTTATTCCAATACACTAGGATTCATTAGTCTTCATTCAAAACGCTGAAAACAAAACAGTAGGCCATTACATGGTTAGGTAAGAGAGCGAAGTATAGTTGCGCTATCTGTTGCCACACATTAATATATTTCATAATATCTGTGTAGTAAAGATTTAAACAGGAATGATTTTACCGCCAAAGCGGATAAACGGAGCACATTTTCGTGTTTTAACATCATACATGGTTAGATAGAATTAACCAACATTTTAAAACACTTTAGAAAAAATATATAAATATGAAAACTAAATTGTAAATTACTAAATATGTAAACAAGTGTATAGAGAGAATTTGAACAAATAAACTTGAAGAACTGAAAGGTTAAATGGAGAGTGAAGTTATTCTTTATATATTTGAACAAATAAAATTTGTTCGTACTTGTTCGTGCTCTGTCCTATAGTAATGGTTTGGTGAAAACAGAGTGTAAAAAAGTTAATTCGTTTTCAAGTTATCGTAATAAATAATACGCTCCGTACGAATAATAAAATTCTTTTGATTTAGAGACCGTTCTGCCCTTTCAATAATCGTCATTCACGTGCATCCTCCACGCGCACCATCTCATTAACGTTTAGAGCACGCGCAAACCCGAACCGATGTGCTCAGTACGCCGGGTACCTCTGCTTGTGTGCTAAGAAAAACTATTGCTCAGACAACAATGGTCACGTGTCTTTTCAGTTCCGGCGTGTGCTTCAAGCCGGCGCCAACAATGGTTAAACGTGCATCAACAATGGAAAACTGTTTCCGTAAGACTTTTTGGTGTCGTTTTTCGCATCACGTTTTTTGTAGATAGATGTCCAGCCTTAAAACATTATCATGTTAAAATCGGGTCAAAAAAAAAGTTACAGCAGTGTCATTAGGCACAAAAACCTTAATTTTACTGTACAATTATAAAGCACTGCGATGCATATCCCCGTCACCAACGCATATTCGTATTCTCAGCTACTGGCCCCATTAGATCTCTCCTTTAGCCTTGCCCTCATTTCAATCGCGAATACAAGACTTCAATCCCAGAAAATTTTAAAAAATGATCTAATTATCCAACACTGTGGCAACAGTTTTGGGATTAGCCAATTCTTGTATCAACACGACTTAAAGCAGGTTTCACAAATAAAAAAGTTAGCGGCGGCAACACCACGAACCTTGCGGATCCGCTTCCAAAAGTGGCAGACAGTTGGTGATAATCGCAAACGTTTCTCGGTTTTCACGAAAAAGAGCGGCACGGCAAGCATCTGCATCTGCTGCTCCAATCAGATTGGTCAGTGGTTATGACATCATACAAGTCGCAACAACAACTCCATGGTTTCCACCACTGATCACCCGCTTGCCATGTTCATTCTATTCTCGACTGAAATCGAGTTGTCCAATATGCAGGTTCAGACTGCCCCTAATTCTATTACTATGTCTGTGCATGGTACGTGCTTTTGTACATAGTATTAGAGTTAGGGGCAAAATTTGCTTGGCGTGGCCACCCAGGTTCAATTTGCCAAATTTCTTCTGCCTACTCTGCTGACGATGCGAGGCAGTTAACTGCTCGGTTTGTATTAATTGTGAAATGGTTTGCGGTAAGTAATTTGTGAAACCTGCTTAAAGGTAAACTCCACGGAAAAAATCGACTTTATTTTTTTTGCATCACAACATTAATCCAGGTTAATAGAGTATATATATCATTCAAAATTTTTCCATTTTCCTAATATTTTATTAAGAAAAATGCCTCGTAAAATTAACGTGGGATCTTCCATCCTCTTCTCCAGAGAACACAGCGGAACAAGGCGTCACTTCCTGCCGCGAGAACCTCAGGGAATTTCGTCGCCGAGATTCTAGTTGCTTTCTAGTTTCGCTTAGAAGGATTCTACATACTGTAAGATTTTCCTAACCTGTTTTATGTCAGTATGCTTTCAATTTGTTCTCTATTTGGATGTGTAAATAGACAGTCGGACAGAAATTTCATGTTTCATAGATTTCCACAATCAGAATCGATTAAAAAACAGTGGATTAGTTTTTGACAGCAAGGGAACTGGTGTCCAACTCCAAACAGCATTGTGTGCTCATTCTGAAGCTCTTGCTTTGTCTACGCATCCGCAGTTTTAAATTCAGTATCGATTCAAACAAGAAACTCGCTGAAACTAGATCACGTATAAGGTGGAACTAGATGCTCTTCCAATTCTAAACGGGCCTGGCGTTCTTCAAGAACAACGACCGCAACAGCATGTGCTAACTCCGAAGGAATGAGGTAGGCCTATTTGTTGTGTAGGGCACATGCCGCCCTAATGTGCACACGCCGATGCGTTAAGCAGATGATAAAGTTTCATGGTTTAATGTATAGGGCTGTATATCGCAGAAGTTGCAGTAGCATTTAATTCTGCTAACGGCCCTTGTATATCGCTGTCACTGTTATCAAAATCACAGTCGCCACTATCGGTCTTGTTTCATATTCATAGTCCATTGTGATGCCCAACTGACAACTAACCGATAGCGTCCAATGTGTCATGTCACGAATTCGAAACTCGTACTTCGCACTTCTCGGCAACTTGTGACGTAACAGTTGCCGAAATATGTCGGCAGTGTCGATCGCAGGGGGAGGGAAAAAAACGAAAGTGTTTTATATATTTTATTAATTTTGAGTTCGAATTGAAAATTTTTATACATGTCATGTTGTTATTCAGACTTTCATCTTTCATTTTAAGCAAAGTTGTTTTGGGTGTGGAGTTTACCTTTAAGGTGTGCAAGAATGGTCTGAGGAGACAGGGGTTGAAGAAAAAGACAGAGCTTCAATATAAATTTCCATTAAACACCGAGATGAATTGGAATGATGATTATGGATTACAGCACGCCTTGCCAAAGATCTCCGTGACTGAACTGCCAACATTCTTCGGGAAGAATGGAAAAAATTATTGAAGCTATCTATGTTGAAAATTTTCCTCAGAAAGAGGGCATAATAAAAGCAATATTAATTTTTATAGAAATCAAACTCTTTATTTTCATTTTTATTAAATTTCTTTGTAAAAATAAGAACACACTATGGTAAATTGCTTTAACTTCATACAAGTCAATTTCTAACCAATGCTGAAAATTTTTTTTTATCAAAATCTTACCATAATCTGCTAACTTTTTGTCATCCTGTAACACTTTTCCAAAATAAATGAGCCTCTGCTTATCTGGAGGAATTTTCTGAAAAAGTAAAATTTTTCTATTACTAATCCAATTTAACGAGATCTTTTTCATAAAGTTAATAAAAAAAAAAAAAATAAGGTGATACTTACAACTGATGATGATATCTTCTCCTTAAACTGCTTAACTGTAATCTATAACAAATACAGAGAAAATGATGAAAATAGGGAAATTGAAAATGTGAAATTTAGATATTTCATGCAAGTATGTGAAAACTAAACAAAATCCCAAATCCAGTCTATACTTTCTTCAAATTATAAAAAGGGCATATTACTTTTGAAATTCACCCACAATTCCACAAGGTGCAAATAAAAGCACTGTACTTTCTTCAATTTAATCTTTGATGATGGATTAAAAAGGTCCAAATAAAAGCTTTTTCTAAACGTACGAGGCGTGTTCAAAAAATTCGAACCCTTAATTTTTCCAGCAGAAACGAATACGACACAGGAGCCCTCTTTCGATGGAAATGTGAAGGAGACATTCATGAGAATGCATGAATTTTTTCCTGCCTGCAAATGGCGTTAGTCTCCTGTAATCGGTGTATGAGTGAGCGCCGTTGGACTGTGAATTGGTGCGAAAATGACGGAACGAGTTGAGCAGCGATACTGGATCAAATTTTGCCAAAAATTCAGCGATACTCAAGTAGAAACCATACGCAAGATCCAACAGACTCTTGGGGACAATGCCACGAGCCCATCTTCATATATGACTTTATTTGTCAAACACAGCATACCTGTGCTTTCTCAGGTTCCCTACTCGACTGACATGAATGTGGGATTTTTGGCTATTCCTGAAGTTGAAAATTCTGCTGAAAGGGACCAAATTTGAATCAAGAGAGGATATTATGTGAAATGCAATGGTCCAACTGAACACCATTTCAACAGATGTATTCCAGAAGTGCTTTCAAGAATGGTGGGACTGCTGGGAGAAGTGTGTGCATTACCAAGGGGACTGCTTTGAAGGAAATCAGAGTAAATGCATTTTTGCCGACCAAAGGTTCGATACTTTTTAACACGCTTCTTATTTGTAAAATAAAACGCAAAATACAGGATAATTCAAAATTAATGGTACAAAAAGAAAACATACCAATGATACCTATAATGAATTTATTTCACAAAAACCGAAATAACATGAAAAGTTAACTCTCCAAGTTTCTACAGACATTCACAGATGTTCGATGTGGATGCCCTTTTTTGATATGACAGACCCTCAGACACCTGTTCCAGCATAGCCTCATCAATTGAGATGACTGCATCGCTATTCACTGCTTTAACTGCTGTAAGACATTATGGAATTGGGGATACAAATGCCTTGTGTCCTTCATATACCCACAGGAAAAAAAAAAAAAAACCACAAGATGTTATGTCTGGTGACCTGGGGGAGGGGGTAAAGGGAGGGAGGGGGGAAGGTGGGCAAAACATTCGACCCAGCACAGCCATTCCAGAATACTGGAAGATGCTGGCTGAGGTAACCACATACATGATTATGTCAATGTGGCAAAGCACCATCTTGCTGCAAAATGAAATCAGATTCCTCTTCTTCCAACTGGGGTATTTGCCCACTTGAAATGCATATCAAGGTAAGTGAATACTATAACGATGGAATCTGCAAAGAAAAAGGCCCAAACTTGTGGTTGCTTACGATGTAGAAACATTTATCCTCGGAGAATCCTGTTCCAGTGAGCATGCAGATTTCTTATGCTCTACAACATAGATTATGCCCATGCTAACAAATCCATGGAGAACTTTCAGTTTTGGTTTGTTGGTAGTTTTTAGCATCTGAAATTTGTAAGGCTTGCACTGCAGATGCTTTTGGGTCTTAACTTCTCTGCTGGCACAATTTAATGATTTGTGGGTTTCATGAGTAAGTCGCACGAATGCTTTCTATTATTTCTTTGTTGACAGATGGGAATCCTGTGCTTTTTCCGACCTGCTCAAACTGTTTCACCCCCTTATGATGTGACTGTGAGGAGATTCTTTTGCAAATTTGGTCCACATTAAAGTGGACAATAGGTTGCATTTTCTTCTTTGTGAAAATTGAACCTTGTTAAATTTTTTAATATCATCAGCCACATCATTTCTTATCACATATTAATCTCACGTCATTTTGTCACGTTTAGTCTTGTTTAAATTTCTAATTAACTACAGTGTCTGTAGATGCATGTAAAAATATGGAAGTTAAAACTTGACTCGCAATCAATTTATGAAGTTTTCGGGCTGAGGAGTCAAACTGACTTGTAGATTTTTGGTCCAGAAAAAATCCTGAAATACATAAAGTTTTGGACACAACAAACTTTTTCTTTTGAATAACAGTGGCTCTTGTGAGCATTTTGGAAATGGCAGACTTTTCAGTGTTGCCAAATGAAACTTGGAGAGTTAGTCTTTCACGTTATTTCGATTTTAGTAAATATCCGTCGAAATGCTTTCTATTTGAACCGCTCATTTTGAATTATCTTAAAAAATTACTATCAGATTTCTCTAATTAATATAATGTTCAAATATTAAAGATATGCCTATGAGGTACCCCGATTTAAATTCTTTAGATATTTACCTAAAACAGCTAATCTGCAGCATTGACAGCAATACTCGTGAACAGTAACTCCAACAGATATTTGATGCAGTCAATCAATTTTTGTAATAATGATGCGGCCAATCAAAATTGTTATAATGATGCCAAAGACCATATACATGATTTGAAGATTCATAGGTGTTGGACTTTTACTCAGCCTCAAGGGGCACATTTTGAACACATTATACTAAATCGCATACTCTTATGCTTTTAAGTTAAATGTTAATCATAAGTTCTTAACTTATTTTCTTTATCTGTTTTGCTGCTATATTCATAAAACTTTGATCTGTTGTAACTCTATACTATAGCCTAATTGGAATACGACCTATGTTCATATGACATTTTTTGCTCAATCTGATCTCCCCAACAAAATGCCGAAATTTGCGACATTCATTATGAACCACCTTGTATAGCATTAAAGTAATATTAATGTAGGTTGATTAAGAGAAAGCTTGCCTTTAATATTATTCAATTATGAAAAAATGTTCGTTGCAGCTACGAACATGTATTCTTGTATGCATTTCTAAATTTGAATGCATTTATAGCCACAAAAATCACGAGGAAAATTACACAGTAAATAATTAAACAGAGATTGGAGCCAGCCTTGCTTTTTAACCAACTTGGAGAGGCATTTTTGTTTTATTTCTCTACATAAATATACAAATCTATATTCTATAATTTATTTTTGAGTTTATACAAGCTTTGAAATATATATAAAAAACATTATAATTCTTTCTTATTTTATATTTTTATCTAATGTATATCTTTTGTTTAGGCAAATATTACCTTTTTTTAATCTCTACTGTTTTTATCTTTGCATATTTACCATAATTTTTTTATTATTTCATTATTATCAACGCCCTTTTTAAAAATGGGAAAATAAAGACAGGCAATGAAACAAATACATAAACAGTTACAGGCCCGTAGCCAGGGGGGGGGGGGGGTCGATAACCAACCCATTATGGAAAAAGGTCCGACTCAGTGGAATTTTTGCAAATCAACCCCCCCAAGATAACGTCCTGGCTACGGCCCTGAGTTATATGAATCATAATAAGTCAATTAAAAATGGCTTTTAATTACAAATGAAAAAGACCTATACTTCTACATACAAGGTGTCTCGTAAGTAGAGGTATAAAATTTAAGGGGAGGTAGAGAACATAAAAAGGATTGAAAATTACATAGGAACCCATGACTGGAAACATCATCATACATCGATAGGCGGCGCTGTTCGTGAGGTACTGGAGGGGAATTATCCGATTTTTCCTCATCTGAGCAATCGTCGCCATAGGAAGAGATTGTAAGGTTATACATACAAATAGCTGGCAGACATGCACATACTTTATGGATTGGCTGATGGCAATGCACGAGCAACTGAACGACTGTACTGAGAAAGGTTTCCACAGAGACATGTTCCGACCCACCATTTGTTTTCGCTTGTGCATCAAAATTTGTGCGAATACGAGTCTTTAACAGGTAACAGGCATAGCGAGAACTCGCCCGCTAAGTAACAAAATGTGTTGGATGTCATAGAGTGGAATACAAGTACCATCATACATGCTGTTGCCACTGCTGCAGAAGGGTCTCGGTCTAGTGTAGTGTGTTTTGAATAGAAACTTCGAACATCTCCTATAACATTCTGAAATGGAATCATCTACTATAGCATTTGCAATATTTATGTGCAATAAATGTTTCTGGTAATCTCAGTCTTGTGTTCTTTCATTTCTTGTACCATTTTCCCATGAAGTTTCCGGTCATGAGTTCTATGCAATTCTCAATCCTTTTAATGTTCTCTATTTATGAGACACGCTGTTTATATAATGCCTATACTTAATGACAGAGTAAATGCTTACTTTGAAAAATTGAAAATTTGACTGACATTTCAAAAGAAATTTAATTCTGAGAATTACCATGCTTCCCATTCTTGAAAATTTGCCAAACAATTTCGTCACAAATGGCTCCACACTTTCATAACATCATTCAGTTGCACTTAAACTGCTATGTGACATGAACTTTAAATTTTTGATAAAACTTTTTAACATTCCAAAATATTATGTAAAAAAAGATTTTTTTTCTTCCAAAATATTATTCAAAACAAATCAGAAGTGTTCTCATATTCAAACGGTGCACAACAGAACAATAACTGTTTAAATAAGGTCTCCCTGAAACTGGCTAACTTACAAAATGCATCAAATTGAGCCATGGGTTGTCGAGTTAGAGCTACTTTTTAGGTATTTTTATTAACCAACAATTAAAATTAACACGGTCTTAATTGCTAAAAGGAACGAAAAAGTTAACTCTTTACTTTTGTTGTGTCACTTGTTTTACTTCAAGCAAAAATAACAGGAAGTGTCAAAAATACATTTACAAACTTCGAGGGTGGGTTCCACACACCGAAACAAGAAACTGTTGAAACATAGTCCATATAAACATATGTCTGAAAACCCATAGATTTTGAGGTATTAATGAAAGTCTACATTCAACATGGTTTGAGGCACAATCCATCAACAGAAGCTTGTAACTAACCAGACGGCACTGTGTTGCCATAAAGATTTATTTCCATTTGTGGCTAGTCTATCTTCAACATTTCAATTGTTTAGTAATGAGATAACTGAAAGGTAGATGAAAGGATATCCATTTCGTGAGCAGGCAGATGATTTTTATGTACAGACACGAGACTGCACAGTTGTATCAGATGGTATTTCCAAACCAAAGGCAGCCGAGTCATTCGAACTTTGTTGCTGTTTATTGTAGCATTGTCGAGACATGATCCATAATACCACAAACTATAGATTCATTAAAACTTCTAAGGATTTGATGGATATATGGACTACGTTTCTTGTTTTGATGTGAGGAACCCATCAAAGTTTGTAAATGTATTCTTGATATACCCTGTATATATGTTATAGCTTTTTCACATTGCTTAAATATTTTTTCACGAACATTTAATCGATTTTATAATAATTTGTATAAATTTACAGAACAATTCTAGACATTGATCAATTCTTTTGTATAGTTACTTTATTTAAACAATTATTGAAGCAGTTTTTACTAGGACAATAATAACGGTTATTATTCTCCTAGGTTTTTATAGCCATCTTTATGGGTGCACCCATTAGTGCTTACACAAAGTTTTTATGGCATCATTGTGTTCAAACATTTCGGATTGATTAATACATGCAGCAACAAACATAGCTGTAAAAACTGCTTCAATATTTGATTCCATACACTAATTATACAAAAAAAAAGTGACACAATTTATTATAAATGTGGATTAGATGTTTGTGAAAAATTATTAAATGATTGTGAAGTACTAACGCAATGTGAAAAATCTGTAACCACGTGTTCAGATAAGGTAGACCTGCTTATGTGATTTGGCTGAAATCTGACATCTAATTATCTTTCAGGATCATAAAGGGCTATACATTTTATTTGTTTACCTTTATTTAAAATCCTGTTTATATGAGGAAAATCAAGTTATGTAGGTGAAATACATGTACAGGTTCCTGTTGATTTGATCCAAAAGTTGATACCTATTTACAATTTTGGTTTAAGGACCAGATATCAAATTTCATTGATCTAGCTCCCTGGTTCCCAATCTGGGGGTCGCCGAGCTAGGATAATTTGAGATTTTTTTTTTATTTCGCCATGTACCACCCTATTAAAAGAGGGTCGTGAGTTACTTAACTTTTAGAAAAGGGGGTTGCGATTCGAAAAAGATTGGGAACCACTGATCTAGTTCATTGAGTTTTTGAGTTATCTGTTCACTTTTCGGACTTTCTAAAAGATCGAGATTCATAAAAAACCCTAAGTCACATTTTTTGAATTTCGATAAAGATTTCAAACATTTACTTCAAGCAAATCGTAAAAGACATTCCATATATCACTGAATAGAGGAAGGTTTAAATTTTTTAAACCTGCCTAGAAGTTAAATATATGACCAAATGCTGGCACACTTTCAATGATCTTGGTTTAGTATTGTGTGTTCACACCAAATTCACTACATCAATCAGCGAGCCGACCGAAAGACAACCAGGCCATGGCCACCTGGCTAAATTTTCAATTTTATTTTTTACTTCCACATGGCTTTAACGGATATTATGGTTATTTCAAATCCTCAGATGTTTTTGATATACATGGTGATCTTTTGTGCCATCCAATCATTTATTATTATTATTATTATTATTATTATTATTATTATTACAATATCGGTATCTGCCATCTGGTTTCAACCATGATAAAGGAAACCATGAGCTATTACACCAACGCACATTAACCATGGCTTCACAGTAAACCAAGGTGTGAACTGGCCTTTCCAGAGTCACGAAACCTGTTGTAAAAAAATTAAACGCTACCAGGTGAATAATACATTTTTGTCTCAATAATACCTGGCCTTTTGATCTTACAATAACTTAATAAAGAAATTGTCATCTTCTCCGATTTCTTTTTAATTCCTTTTCCTTATTATTATTAAATAAAGGAAAAGTTAAGATCAAAAGTTTCAAATTGGTGAATTTTTCTTTTCTTCCATCAAAATTTTATAACCAGGAAACCCGATTTCTAACTTGAGGTACATTTTGGATACACCCTGAAATCTATTCATGTTCTTCTCATTAAGTTTGAAATTATATTCTTAAGTGTGGTCACCACCCGACTTTCTTATACATAAATGTCCTGGTCCAAATACAGAAAAAAATAAAACAGCTGTCTAAAATGGCTACTTCCGATAGAAATTTTGAAAAAGTTTGTGAATAAAAGTTACTTCAAATTAGCCTCTAAACACTCTGGTATAGATTCCAAATTTTCCTATACCATCTTTAGCCTATATGAGCAAAAAAAAAGGATTTTGTCAAGAGTAGAACTGGTACTTCCAGTTGGAATTTTGAAAAATTTTGTTAACAAAAGTTGTTTAAAATTAGCTTCTAAACACTTTTGTATACTTTACAAATTTTCCTATACCGTCTTATTTCGCCTGAATTAGCCAAAAACTGGATTTTCAAAAGAGTAAAACTGGCACTTCCGGTTGGAATTTTTAAACATTTTCTTAATAAAAGTTGTTTAAAATTGAAATTGTAACACTTTTCAATCTTTTCAAAATTTTCATAAACGCAATGGTTAACGAGATATTTCAAAATTTATATTTTGGCGCTGGAGTAAACTGATGCTTCCGGTTCACCGATTCCACTGGAAAACTAATCAGACCTCCCGAGGAAGATTTTAATCTTAAGTTTAAAGTTTGGTCTAGATAGCTTTAGCCGTTTGGACGCTATCGTGGACACACACACACAGACATTTTCCAAAAATCACTTTTTCGTAATCTAGGGACCCTAAAACGTGAAGATCAGTGAATATCTGGAGGTCGAAATTTTTCATGATACAATACTTCCTTATACTTTATATAAGAGAGTAAAAAGTGGGTGTGTTCTTTTAAATACAGGATTACAATTGTTAGGTATTGATTGTTTATTAACACTTTCAATTGTTAGACATTAAAATTCTCAATGGTCTACTTTATGGCCATATCAAGACTAATTTCTTCAACTGAGTCTTTCTAAACAAGAACAGACCGACATTGTTGTAACCAAGTCCTCCTATCTCAACAATAACACATTCATTACTAAGGGAAGACTCACTTGAAGAAACCAATAGTGATATGGCCATTAAATCCTCAATTTCAATTGTTAGGTATTTAAATTCCCCATTTCAATTCTTAGCTAAAATTTATTATGTTCAGGTTTCTTATAGGGGAATGACTTAAAGTCAATTTTAATACTGATCACTATGATGGTATTTTGTGGTCATATCCAGATTAACCGATACATGAATCTTTCTGATCATTTCTTATATATCTATTTTATCGAATGATCATCATTTCCTTTTCCTTATCTTTTTGTTTTAAATTTTAAGACCAGCTTTGAAGCTGTCAAGTATTTTGTATTGTTTTCAAACAACTGAAATTGCACGCCCAATTTTTTTTTTTCATTTGGCAGAGTAGGTATAATTTTAATGGTGAATTTAGTCAAAATGAATGAAAAGGAACAACATATTTGATAAAAATTTTCTTAAGGCATGCTAAAAACAAAAACAAAGAGAAATCTGGCAGATATGCCAGTTGTGGTACCATGGGCAGTTTCCCAGCCAATGCTGAGAGTAAATGAGGGATTGAAATGCTTATTGCTTTAGGTTCTCCCCAGAAAATTTTACAGGTGGTTAGAAAGAAGAAATAATCAGGTGGACAAACATTAAAAACAATAATACATTATGTCAAGTTAGACTGTATTGAGATGCCAGAACAGATTCAGTATTTCTACAGTACAGAAATTTCAAACCAATGGTACTCCTTATCATTCATATCAACATAAACGAGTTCTCACAAGAATAAATAAGAGTCATATTGCTCAGATGTTATGAAGTACACATACAATAAATCACTATTTTTTTCATTTAATTACAAAGTATACAAAATTTAATCAGCACACAAGTCTTCCTCATCACATATCCACTTCCTACTTAAATGCAAATTTCCTTCACTGTATTCAAAGATATATTTGATTCTGTACAGAACTTCAACTATCACTGTAATTTTTTTCCCATTTTTTTCAGTATCATACATAAGCTGATAAGTTTTTCAAGTTCCATCAGACCATTTTCCACGAACTGCCAACATTATCAGATAAAGTTTACCTTACTCAACATGGCTCACGAAGCACTACTGAAAAATTGCTAAATTCTCAACTTTTTTAAACCACCTCATAGAATGAGATGTAAACACTTTTTATAATAATAAACCCGAACAACAGAATGTTTCGAAAGTGTTTCTAATCAATCAACAATGCTTACTTAATAATTACTACGTTTTAAATTATCTAATGTTAACAACAACAATAAATAATAGCACATACATCATCTGGTACTGTATAGGAATAATCTTGTGAATCTAACGTCTTTACTGTGAGTTCCAACATTTTTTTCTCCTATTCTCGTACGTCTTCAAAACTGAAATGAAACAGAAATACTACGGCTAAGCTTAGGTAATTCCAACAAGTATTCGTAAAGAACCATTTTAACGAAACAAAACAGAAAATATCTAGCCATCCCCCATTTATTGTGTTAGAGAGTAGTGAGCAATTTTAGAAAAGTATTTATTACATACAGTTAGGCTCTATCTATTTATCTTTATTATTAAGAATAACAGAATGTTTGGCATTCCAACCTTCTGCTAAAATTTCTAATCCACTTCAAATTTTTCAAAAACAAAATTATCACGATTTCTAAATAGGATGACGAAGGATTTGTTAACTCAGCAGCCACATGAATAAAGAACGAAAAATATCGAGATCGTTCCTAGACGAGCAACGAAACACGAGTCAATAGATAGAATTGAAGATTATATTTATCGTTGTTTCTTTTATTTATCGTCAGACGATTCGATTTTTATTCTCATATAACGTTACAGTGTTGATCTTTATCAGGTTTTTTTTTAAATTCGAGACAATGGCAAAAAAGGTAGGTATTTCTTAGACGGAGCAGAAGTAAGACGAAGCCATCAAAAGTTATTTATAGCATTGTTGTTATTCTAAATCCTATTATTGAAAGACTTGAGTCAAAATCTTTACGGCTTATTATTGCTCTTATATTCCATACACGTTAAAATTGTAAAATGTCTGAATCCGATTGGGATACGGTTACTTATTTACGTAAAAGACAACCAAAAGCTAGTCAAATGCGAAGTCAGCAGGTTAGTTCGTAAGCTTGATTCAATCAATATAAGCGAACGCGAAAATCTAGTACGTTTGCATTATACGTATGTTTTTTCCCATCTTCTTACCAATTTTAGTTTTCTGTTAAATAGGTTTTTATAGACAATCTTTTTCCTAATTGTTTGCATTATCTGTTAACTTCAACGTTTCGGTAATGCACATTTAGGAGCTTTGCATTTTCTCTATTTTACTTTAAAAAAAGAGGACAAATCATGTACTGCGAAAATGTGTTAAATTGATGCCATTTAAGAGAATGCCATTTACTAAGATCTTGATGAATTGCTATTCAAGATTACATTGTTCAGTATATCTTAGCAATTTGTTATTGTTATTCTTATTCATTTAATTTAAAAAACGATAATGCACTTTTGAAACTAATGCAGGCTATAAATGCTGCACAAAGACAAGGATTGGCTATTGAAACAACTAAAAAATGTAAGTTGGCTTTTGGTGTCCGTTAAGATAGAAATTATTAAACGATTCTGAAATAGAAACCTTTCAGATTATGATTATTATTTTTTTCCCCCCACAGACAATGCAGCTACCAACAAACAACACCAAACCACCTTGAATACGGCAAAATTGGATCGAGAAACCGAAGAATTACACCACGAAAGAGTTACTCTGGAAGTCGGCAAGCTGATTCAAAAAGCTCGGCAAGATAAAGGATGGACTCAAAAAGATTTAGCCACTGTAAATACCAATTTATTATTTTTATTTTTTTTTTTTATAATATAACAAAGTTGCTAATCTAAGGTCTCCAACCTGCTGCCAGCTGGGATTGCCGCATACCTAAGATCGGACAAAACCATACATTTCTGAGCTAGATCTTTCACCTCGTGTATTCAGAACAGAATGACAATTTTCAGAAACTTTGAGTTTGCTTTTAAATGAAAAATACATGTACAAGCTGCAGTTTGTAGGTCTTGGATAAAATGGTTAATTTCTACTATCTGCACAATCGCACGACGACTGATCTTGCGTTTTTTCGGCAATGTGTGTTGTTTCTGGTTTCGGACGTTATAGCAGCCGCCACATAAGTTGAACGACAGGATGACGTCATTTCTAATGCCAGCGAATAGACATTAACGGGAGTAAATTGCTTAGTTATTCCATGAAAGCTTCTGCTTTCGCTTTCGAAACATTGTTTTCGTATTTATATTTAGTTTCCATTTTCGTTTTTTCTTTTAAATAGATAAATGAAATCAATAAATTAATAAATTAAAAAATGACGCAGAATAGTTGATTCGAAGGCAATTTGTTTTATATTATGACTTTTAATAGTCTTTCCACGTTTCAACGATATCTCCGCGTTTACTATAGTAGAACAAGTGCATCAAGGGTAAAACCCAGACAAAGTAAATGGATGAGAAGACTTACTGCGCATGTCAGAAAGATCGTTCAACTTACGTGGCGGCAGCTATAGAGTGCGTGTTTTTGCTGTCTCTTCCCGTCGTGTGCTAGCTGTTGCCATAGCAACCACACATAATTAGCATGTCGCGGTCGTTTCGAGCTATTTATGGATTTCTGATTTTCTTTTTTCTGCTTTCTGGATAACACTGGGCAACAAATTTTCAAAACTTTTTTGCCTCCGATATGAAAATAACCATTTCTTAATGAGTTGAATGTGCTGAACACGAATATGACTGTGAAAATGCAAAATTGGCTCTAGTTTTTTTGTAATCTGCAAAAACAATTGTGTACATAATAAAATGACTACCAATAGCTCTGGTCAACAACATTTTTGGTACCGGGGAAGATAGGTGTTCTAGACCAATTTGAGCGTGCTGATTCCAAATCTGAATTCCAAATTTCCCTATCACGTCAAGATCTCGAGTTATAAAAATAGTTTAAATTTTAATGGTAGCCATTGTTTAAATTTGACATCAGGAGACTGTTTTTCACCACTGAAACTTAACATCCTGACGTGATAGAAAAATTTGGAGTTCAGATATGGAATCAGCACACTCAAATTAGTCCAGAAAACCTACGTTTGTCAAAGTTGCAATTCTACTGGATAAATATACACGTTGAAACGTAGAAAATGAACTATATTAAATATCTCAAAAACTAGAGCCAATTTGAAAAAACTGATCTCATATTCGGAATCAGTGCAACAAATTTACTATAAAATGACTTTTAAATGATTGGAGGCAAAATGTGTGTTGATTAGTGTAATTAGCCATTGTTGAAAGGAAGCCAGCATTTATTTGAGCGTTCTGGTGTTGGATTAGGTTAACTTAGGTTTAACCATAAAATGATCTCCCATAACTTTCTGGCAGTCATTTCTGTGACCAATAAAAAATACAGTAACCCGCTGAGGGGAAACCAACTGCCCCCTGTGACCAAATTGGATGGGGTATATATGTTTCTAGGGCGCATGAGCGTTCTTGGAAACTGTGATTTACTGCTCACATTGATTTATGCCCACATTGATTTATCGCCAACAGTAATTTACCGCCCACAGCGATTTACCGCCCGCAGGTAGTAGAAAGTTTGCTAAAATTTAAAGGAAGTTAAAAGTTTCCTTGGATAACCTCTCTCAACAGATGTCTGGTCGTGTCAGTCGTTTTTAGTTTGCGGATTCATTCACGCAATTGTGCAGATAGTGAATATTTACCGATAAAATAGGCCCCAAAATTGCTAAAATTTATAAACTTTTTTTTTTTTTTTCATAATTGTTAATCAACAATAGATTTGAATTGGTGCATATGCTGAGTAACTATATTTATGAGAAGTTAAAATTAAGAGTTTTTTTTTTTTACACGTATCAAATATACTGAGTGGCCAGTTTATTAGGTACATCCCATATAGTATAGGGCATCCCACTCCAAGCTGAATCTGGGTTTTTGTTAATGTGAAATGGTACTAGACTGATGCCGTTCTGTTTTGGATTGTTGCTTGCAGTGTCTACTCAGGGTCGTTTTGTCTCGTGACTGCCAGGATGTCACCAATGAGCTCCCCGATTGTGGATATCACTAGGTCTCGTGTCCAGAAGAGGAAAAAATGTCTCCGAATACTGTGAGGTAGCCCATCTTTCTTGTTTGGACATAACTGGAAAACTGACTCAATTAAGGCATGTCAAAAGATGTTCCTGGAAACTTTTGTTTGCAAGCAGATATGCACCAAACAAGTGTATCATTTGGACCCTGGCAAAGAAATATGAAACCAACGGGACTCTATTTGGACATGAATGAAAGAGGTCATCCAAAAATTTCACAGGAAACTATCAAGGATTTAAAGTTCTGACTATTGGTCTTTCTCAGGAAACCAGATTATCAACAAGCATTTGTCATCATGCAGTCAGAAAATTTTATGCATACTGTATCTCCATCATCCACAAACTCAAGGAGCCTGACAAAGTGAAATGTGTCAATGCTTGCAGAAGCTCATCCATGCAAGTCCAAGTATTCTATTGGATTGTCGGAAAAGTAATGACTTATTTTTATAACTGACATTTTGAGACTTTTGTAACGGCCAACCCACGTTATACGTCATTAGAGATTGCAGAAACTCTGAACATTCGTCTTTTAAGCATTTACGGCCACTTGAAGAAGCTGGAGTACATAAGCATCCTCGATGAATTCAAAGAAGTTTATTTGATGGTGCGTATAAACATCTGTGAAGTGCTTGTTAAACGTGAGGAAAACTACCATTTTTGAAGCGACTGACAACTGATAAGTGGGTTGTTTACAACAATGTGGTGTGCAAACATTCTTGGTTCCGATATGATGATTGCCTCAATCGATACTGAAAGCAGATATTCATCAGACAGGGCTTGAAATTGAAATTTTTCAGAAAATGGAGGGGAGTTGAAATGTTTGGGAGGGAGACAATAAGTTATAGGTTATACAAGTGATTTTTCAAAATATTTTAATTTAAGTTTTGTACATAAATTAAATGTGTTAAAAATAATAAAATACCAAAAACTCAGTCATAAGATAAATGTAATAAATTCTTACATTTCAATAAACAAAAAATTAAATAGTCATAGATGTAAGGTTCTTCTGCATCGTAGCTATTAACATAACGGATTGTGATCTTGCAGTAGAGCATGTTTGGTAAAAAATAGATAACCAGCCGGTTTCGATATTTATTCCTGCCTTCATCTATATAATCCGTTACGTTATACAAAATTAAATACCACTAAAATATATAAAAATGGATTTTAAAGCGTCTTGATATTTAGCAATCTCTGGACACGATTTTGAAGTATCATCTAAACACAATGCTAATCTATGAGCTACACAATAAATTCCTATTTTTCTCTTGACGATACCGCAACGGTGACAATTGGAACTAGCGAAATTTCATTGGTTCAAAAGTTAAATCTCCATGAAAAAATTCACCAATAATGGCTGACGACAAATTAAACCCATAATTATAATTTAATGATTTATGGATGGAAAAGATTCGTATCCAAAACTTGTATTGTAAGATATAAAGAAAAAAATAACATTATCTTTAAATCTTAATAAGATCATAAAAACATTTAATATGATTAAATTTCACGGGCGGGGAAACTCCCCTCCTGAAAGTTTTCTTGGGCGAGATTTTAAAATTTTAGGCGAGAATCCCGCCATCCCGCCCTGAATTTCAAGCCCTGATCAAAGGAAGGTTATGCTCTCTGTATGGTAGGATTTTAATGGTGCTGGGTTTTACGAAGTCCTACCAAGAAACCAACAATCAATTCAAATATGTACCATCGGCAATTGGACAGTTATAATGCACCCACCATCCAGAAACGTCCAGCGTTTGTTTATCGTAAAAGAGTTGTTCCATCACGCTATGCGAGATCATGCACAAGTTTGATTGCCCGTCAAAAATTATTGGAGGTTGGACGGAATGTATTGCCACACCTTCCATTGTAATGTCAAACTTCCACTTGTTTTGCTCTCTTCAAAACTCCTTGCAAGGTATGATGTCCAGTATTTTGCTGATAGGTCATTTTATGTATAAGGAATTTTGAAGTTCACTGAAAGATGACAGAAAGATATCGTACAAAACTGGCAATGTATCATTGGTTGATATATTTGTTCTTTATGTAAATAAATGATGTTTGAAAAGCAGAAAAAAATATGTTGTGACTTTTCCAACAACCTAATAGATTATTTCTTTTTTTTTTTTTCAACGAGGCTTAGTTTCACCTTTCAAGTTATGTTTATTCTTGTATTGGGGCCAGTCAAATTCCCCATGCGGTGCACGAAAACCTCTTTATTCAGAAAAAAAATGGTGCTGGTATGTATTTCTCTGCCAGTGAGTAGTTGGTCCAGTTTTCTTCAAAACCATAAGGATCGCTGCATACATGGACACCTTTATTAACCAATTGGATGACGAGGAACCAAACACTGGCTACTTCCAACATGATGGTGCGACGAAGACGTCCAAATTCACCATGGCTGAAATTTAATCCTTTTTCCGAGACTATATCATTCAGAGATCCTTAATCTAACGAGATGCGACAATCTGTATATGTGAAATGGTTCGCGCAGCTTTCTTCTGCGCAGGTTAGTTGCGAGGGTGTTTCCAGATGGCGCTACGTAATCAAAACGTCCTCAGAGCACTGAAAGCAGACTATAACTGCAACAAGGCAGAGATTTTAAATATTTCGATGTTTAAAATACCACATGTCCCTTACATACGGAAAATTATTTAAATTATATATAAAAATTAAAGAAATTAAGAAAGAAATCAGAGTTCATTTCTTTTTAATTACAGTCAATCAGGATAACTTTGCACCATTCAATAAGAAAAAGATTTAACCCCTTCCCTTCCACTGTGGGCTAGAATAGCCATGTAATTATTTTTTTCCTAGTTTCCTTATGACTTTCAGTGGGGAAGGAAAGTCATAGGGGAGTGTGAAGGGGTTAAATCTTTTTCTGATTGAAGGGTGCAAAGTTACCCTGATTGACTGTAATACAAGAAGTATTGTTTTAATCCGTGGTTAGTTACAAGATGACAACACTTGCGAATGCTCTCTTGCCATTTGAGCGTTTGTTACGAGATGGCGCTACGAGTATTTTTGCCATAACAATTTTGCTTTGTTGCATCTCGTAAGATTAAGGATCTCTGATATCATTTCTAAGGGATTTTGACCAACACGGTTGCCCAATCTCTAATGTTGCCCGATTACTATTTATGAGGAATTCTAAAGGGCAGAGTATATGGAAATAGACATCTTGAAAGCACACCCTATCACAGTAATTCGGTCAGTGACACCAGATGTACAAGCAGCCACATTCTGAAATAAAGAGTGCAGAGTTCATTGTTCTTTGGATGTGAATGGTGGTCACTTTCAGTACTTAATGTCATCACATTTCACAAAAAGCAAGTGTGGTTGAAAATTTTGTTACAATATCGTCATTACTGTTAAAGTTATTAAGAAAAACCTGGGTTTGGCATGGAGAATAAACAGATCCAATTACGAGACATGACAATCTTATGACTGCAGTTCAGGTTATTGAATCAGGCAATGACTGCTGGCATGTGTTAGCAGAATGTGATAGATAAAGCCAGAGATTAAGTGACTTTTAACATCGACTAGGGAACCACATGAACCTGTAGCTCTGTTTCACACCAAATTGAAATATGTTACTCACCTAAAGTTACTACTGATGTCTGCAAAATAAGAAATTGCAATATTCAAAATAAACCACAAAGACCAAAAATATCGAGCCCACATAGCCATAGACTTTGTGCGGCTATGGAGCTTTGGTATGGCTAAGTATGCTGAATTTTTTTTCATTTTTGTGATTTGTTTTGAATATCGCAATTTCTTATTTTGCAAGTATCAATAGAAGCTTTAGGCGAGTAACTTATTTCAATTTTTGTGTGAAACTGGGAAGTACAGGTTTGTATAGTTCCCTAGTGAATATGATAATCATGCTAGAAGAGCTAGTTGAAACATTTTTGCAAATGTTAACTTCTTAGGCTTTTCTCATACAATTGTTGTCTCTATGACTGTTTTTAGAAATTATAGAGCAAAGGCTTGACAATAAGACTTTGTCAGTGATAGGGACTATGACTCTTGTAGATGATTGTACAAGGTGCTATCAAGAAGTGTATAGATGCAGGCTTTTATATGGGAATGGAAAAGTGTATAGTGTTAGATGGCTCTACATGACTGCTCTAAGAGTCGGTATGCTGGTACCAGTTTCTCATTTATTTTCAGTAGCAAGACTGCATTCCAATTGAACAAAATGCATGTACCAACTTTTTAGTAGGCACTTGGTAAATACGTTCTAGGCAAAACCCAAATCTATGAATGGTGTGACACTTCAAAAGTGTCTAAGAATCATTAGATGATGATGAATATCTTAGATACCCTTCAACAAACAGCATACAAAATAATTTGTACATTAATTCATGATGATCTAGAAGAACAATTTTGGACATTCTTTAAACACTTGGCATCAATTACAGCTTGGTGAAAACCAGATGATCCGTCATCGACAACAATCCAGCTCTCGCATCCATCAAAGCGCATCAGTTTTTAGACTGAAACAACAAACATCCCATTCTGCAATTCATATTCGCAGACTTGGCAGTCTGCAACTTTTCCTGTACACTGGAATGAAAAATTGGCTGAAAGGGTGAGATAGAGAAGATTCAAGAGGATACGACAACTGTGGTGGAGATCGTGTAAAAAGATGTTCAGAAGACATTCCAACAATGGTCAGACCGCTGGGATCATTGCATTAATTCTTAAGGAGACTATTTTGAAAGGGATGGAGATCTTTAAAATTTCAAGTAAGTGTGTAACATTTTGTGGGGTTAGTTTGGAAACTTTTGATAGCACCTTGTACATGCCAATCAGCACGTAATGTTTTGTGAATAACCAAGTAGCACAACAACCTACAGAGGACAGTTTCAAAATACACTATGGGCCAAACACAATCTCAAAATGGTTGTAACAGCTAGTAACCCATATGGGAACACACACCTTTGAGTGTAAAAAAAAATAAATAAATAAATAAAAAATAAATTATGGTTGCAATTGGCATATAATCATCTGCACAGCTTAAAAATTGCAGGTACGGCAAGTAGCATGTGGCGATGGATCCTTCCAGTTGTCACAGTTATAGCGTAATTGGAGTTCTGTGTAGTTGTAAAACATCACACAAGACTTCTAAGTTTCCGATGCGTGCAGACGACATCTTGAATGCTACATCATATAGGAACACCATTGTCAACAACATCCACCCATTCATACCATAATCTTCACTCTACAGCATGGTAGGTCTCAGCATGACGATGCCACATACAATTTGTCGGTTGCTTTCAGGAGCATTGCTTGTTGCTGCACTGCCAATTTTCAGATGTTGATTCCATCAAGCATTTGTAGAAAGAAATTGAGTGGGCTTTTCGGATGCGATAACAATTGCCCATCAGCTTGCAGCACTTGAAGGATTATATCCTTGAGGCTCTGGTATAATTGTTGCAAACGCTGGTGGCATCTGTTCAATCCAGTACTAAAAAGGTGTACCTAATAAATGATCACTGGTTGCAAAAATGTTTTTAAACATTTTGCAGTTAACAAGCTAAAATTCTAAATTAAGCACTCAATAGGTTCAATGTGTTCTAGTCCTTTGGTAGTGTAAGTGAGGATAAATATTTGTGACTGTGCATAGATATGTTTGTGCATGTGAAAATAGTAGGAATAGTGAAAAATTATGGAATGCATGTTGTTTACAAATAGGTCCACAACCCCATTTTAAATGAAAATAGTGTAAGTGTGATTATTGTTTTTCAAACAAAATTAGAAAAAAAAATGGTTTCGATAAACCTAAATCTATATATTTATTCAAAAAAGAACTGGACAACTTTAAAAGCAACTAGAGATATATTCAGATAAAGTATAGAATTGTGGTGGTTGTAGAGCAAACGATCGAGCTCTTGTATTGCCGTAATTCCAAACTTAATCGCCAGAAGCTCTGGCATTATTGCAGTTCTAAATGGCTATTTCGCAGGTGTGGAACATCTCATTTTTTGTTTTGGTTTGACAAGACGAACTTCAGTCAAATTTGATTTTCATGTATTTGCAAGGATGCTCTAAATAGGCCTACAGTGTACAGGAATTGGACAAAATAATGTGAACACTTGTTCAAAATAGGACCATCCAAATAATTGTGATGTTTGAAAAAACTTGTAAAAATTTGCATGTCTCGTGTATTAAAACCAGTTCTTCTGTGTTACATTTCAGTTGTGTTCAGTTGTAGTGTGCAATAAGTGCTTTCAGAAATATGTGACCTGACAGACTTTAAAAAGGGGGCACATCATTGGTGCCCGTTTAATAGGTGCTTCCATGTGACATTGTTGAATGTTTCAAGAGCAACCGTCTCCAATGTTAGGAGTGCATACCAAAAACACTGTAAGATGTCATTGGTATAAAACAATACTGAATAATACGGACCGTTGAGGACTAACAAGGATTGTGTCGAAACGGCAAAAACTACTGCAACAAAAGTGACTGCAGAACTTAATACCCATCTCGAACACCCCATTTCGGTAAAAACAGTTCACAGAGAGCTACACAAATACGATATTCATAGAAGAGCTGCAATTGCAAACATTTCATCACAGAGATCATTAGAAGGAGATGAAGCCAGAAACTGTGGACACAGATTAACAAGAACAACAGGAAACCACTATTCCACATCAGAGGTTTATTGCAACGTATGCGCATTTCGGCAGCCAAGCTGCCTTCCTCAGCGTATACAAGAACTTGATCAGACCAGAGAAGTTCTTGCGCATACGTTGCAATAAACCTCTGATGTGGAATAGTGGTTTCCTGTTGTTCTTGTTTACAGAGATCATTGCTAAAGCTTGTGTCAGGTGGTGTAAAGACCATAAAGCATGGATATCTGATGACTGAAAAAGTGATATGGTTGGATGAATCATCCTTCACATTATTTCCGATGTTCGGGAATTTACGTATGGAAAAGCCCTAAAGAATCTTATCGTCCATACTGTCTCATTCCTATAGTAAAACACAGTGGCGGATCTGTAATGGTTTGGGGGGCTATTTCTTATTATTCAGTTGGTCCAATGACTACTCTCAGTGGCCGAATTACTGCTGACATCTTATGTGATCAGATCCATCCCATGATTTTGTTCCCTGACAGCAATGTCATTTTTCAAGATGACAATGCACCCATACACAAGGCCAGACGTGTGAAGTTTTGGTTTGAAGAGCACGATGGTGAAGTACAGCATCTTCCATGGCCCACTCAATCACTAGATTTGAATATAATGGAACCAGTATGGTCAGTTTTGGAGAGGCAACTCAGAAGCAGATTTCCTCCCCTTTCATCTCTTCAGCAGTTGGCAAGTTGTTTGGTTGAAGATTGATACAAAATCCCAATGGAGACTACAATTGTATTCAGGAATTGTAGGAATCAATTCTAAGAAGGTTAGAAGCTGTACTCAAGGCAAAAGGAGGCCCAGGACCTTATTAATAAACAATTTGTAACTTTTTTCTGGTGTTCACATTATTTTCTCAAACCCCTGTACGTCCGGCACCAAACCTTTATTTGGACGGGTTGTTCTGTAGAACATGCAAAATTATCAAACCGCCTGCAAGTTTCTGATGCCGCAGTGGAATAATTCAGAGCTTTGCCTTAGCCTGAGAAATAAACATGCATCTTGTAGACTGACATACCAAAACCAGCTGTTTGGCACACATTTCATCAACATTTACACTTGAAGCCATAGTAGAAACGATTATTGATGTAGATAAAGTTGCTTGTCAGCAGTTGTGTAAAAACATTGGACCAAATAGGATATGATGAGACGTTCCTGGACATCGTAATATTTAGCGATGAGACAATATTTCACATCAGCAAGGTAACACCTGATGTACCAACTCTTATTTGGAATGAAATGGAATCTTGAGTTGTATTTCTGCCATATAAAGAACTGAAGCCACATCGAACCAAAATGGCTGATTGAAAAAAACGTGGTGCGTTTTGCTCTAAAATGACACCTCAACCTATTCTGTACATCTATTTGCTTTTATAGCTGTAAAGTCCTTATGAATCGCCCTGAATAATAATATCTCGTTTCCACGACTACTTAACAGAAAAATGAGATCTTTTGTTACAACCGAAAATATATTGTAACATATTCATTATTGGCTCATGTGCACTAATCAGCCAAAGCATTATGACCACCATCCTAATACACTGTTGCTTCACCTCTGGCACTGAAAATGGCTGCAACCCGCCATGGCATGGATTATACGAGTTCTTAGAAAGTGTTTGGGAAAAGATTGTACCACTTTTGCAAGCAGAGGTCATACAGTTTCCATAAATTGGCTAAGGTGTTTGAGCTGCGAGCTGGCTCTCAATGACATCCCAGGTGATAGGATTAATGTCTGGCGAGTTAGAAGGCCATGATATTAATTGGAATTTATCAGAATGTTTCTCACACTGCTGTAGGACAATTCTGGCCTTATCCTTTTGGAAGACTCCATCTCCAGTGGAAAAAACTGAAACCATGAAAAGGATGTAACTGGTCAGCAGAGATGTTCATCTTTCATGGCGTGTTCCGCAACAACCACCAGTCCAAGGGTTTCCCATGAGAACATTCCCCAAGGTTTTCCCATGAGAACATAAATCCTCCACCACCAGCCTGTTTGCATTCCATGGTAGATCAACATTCCCCTGGTAGATCAATGTGATGCAATAGAAATCGTTCCATAGTTGCCTGGTTCAGTTATAATGTTCACAGACCCACTGTTGTAGTAAATGTCAATGATGCTGGGCTAACTTTAATACACATAAGGGGCGTCTGTAGTGTCCCATTTTCAACAGAATCTGATGCATTGTGTACAGAGGCGCTTGTACTTGCATTGTATTCAGCTGTCAATTGAGCTACCTATTTGCCTTTACTAAGTGGGACAGTCTCTGATGTCCATATTCGTCGATTGGGCATGGATGTCAAATCCCTCGGTGTCTACTACTGATTTTACAGTCTGTCTTCAAAATTTCATAACTTGCGAACACCCAACAAGCCGTGCCATTTTGGAGATACTCGTCCCTAGCTTTAGGGATATTATAATCTGGTATAATAGTAGAGAAAATGATGCCTCACCATCCATGGCAGCTGTTTAATACCATTCACCCTTGTCACGTGCCATTACGTCATTGCTACAAGGTCGTTTTCACCGGATAATGGTGGTCATAATGTTATTTCGTTAAACTTATTTGTTTGGCAAAGGGCATGACCAATTGAGCCAAGGAGGGGGTGCACCTTCACTACTGCATGGTAAGGGGTACACAAAAACTAAACACACTTATGAATGTCCTCTGCAGCTAGAGGGGACCAACAAACAAACCAAAAATTCAACAGAGGAGAATAGTAAAAAAATAGCATTTCACACTTTTATTATTATTATGTTTGGTCGTCACGGGCTAACCCAGGTTGCATCTCGTAGCAGACACAGGGCCAAAGCCACCAGACGCAGCAGACCAGTTTGCTCTACTGCTGAGAAAGTGTCACCTGGGTGTTTTGTGAAGTTTCTTACAACAAATGCTCAAAGAAACTTCCATCTTGCTCAGCAAAGTCTTCACTCGCCCCAGCATTTCTTTTGGGTTCCATTCTGCCAATCGACAGAGCCGACCCCTGCAGTCGAGTGGGTAGGCTTTCTGTTATACTGCTCTGTAGTTATCTGCAACACCCTGTACATGTATAAATTTTATATTGGAAAATGTATGGCAAAATTTTCCACTGCAAGAAATACAGGGTTATCAAAATTAATGAACTGATTTCATGAAGCTTTATTTTATTACAGAAGTGCTACACAATTCCAACCAAGTCCGACCGATGGCGACCGGTCAAAGATGAATCATGTGATACCATCATGATTAATCATGTCTGTGCATTGTTGATTCTTTTTACTATCACGAAGAAGCGTTTTTTTTTGGTTTTTTTTGGGGTTTTTTTTAATAAAAATTTGAATTTCAATAAATCGGGCACGGAAAAATTGAGATTAGATCATGTGATTTGTCATAACCGATAGAAATTTTTAGACACAATATTTTAATGAAATTGAATATTAAATAGCCCAGGCACAAAAAATTGATGTTTGATCACCGATTCATTTTCGATGGTCTGCATTGGTCGGACTTTTTAGGCAGCCTTAGTGACCATTGTGGTCACCACCTGCAGCATTGGCCACATCAAGGCAAAATGAGAATTGGCAACACTGCATGCAACTGAGAGCCGTGCTCTTCTGGCACTGTGGGTTAAGAGAATGCAGTGTATCCCTCCACTGGCTAATACCGTAAAATCTTGAATAGAGGCTTAGGCATCTATTTGTCACAATGTTCCTGAACATTTTGAATAGTGTGTCTACTGTTGCAGTGCAGGCATCTGGGCAGGTGTTATTACTGTGTGAACCTACTGAATAACCTTTGTTGGATTGTGTGATTGGAATGTTCTACAGTTAATTTTCACAATGAGCAGCTTGCAAGAACGTCATACAGCGATAGTTTAATCTCAATTTGTGTGCAGCATTGTGCATTAAAATTGTCAAATTGGCGGGAAACAGTCACAGAAACTAACAGATGCTGCAACAAGCCTACAGTAATGAATACATGAGCTACGCTTTGGCATTACGAATGGTTCAACCAGTTGAAAATAGGTATGGAATCGGTTGAAGACCAACATTCTGGATGTCCTTCAGTATCTGCGTACCTGCACAAAAAAGAACTGCTTTGGTACAATCAGACCTGGTTTTTCCATCAAGACATGGTGCCAGCTCCCTCAACTGCGGAGTGATGGTACTTCCCCCCCCCCCCCCCTCCCCTGTTCCCCCAAACTGAAGAAATTTGACACCATTGAGGAGATCAAGAATGAATTCGTAGGGGGAACTAAAGATGCTTCCAAAAGTGGAAACGCTGCTGAGAGAAGTAGATTTGTTGGGAAAGAGGATACTTTGAAGATGATAAAAACCGCTAAGTTGAATGAATTTCTGAACAGATCTTGTATCAGGTTGTTGCAAAAGTTTTTTTCGGATTTTTATTCCACCACAAAAACCTCATTTTATTGAATGACAGATTCAGCTCATGCAGATGCCGGGCAATGGTTGAAAAGTGAACCTTGAACTGTTCTGCGAGTTCCCTCGTTGTTACATTGTGATCTTCATCAATTGCTTGGCGTAGATCACCATCTGAAATCATGATTGGCCGACCAGAGGAGGTGCATCTTGAAGAGTGCTATCTCCGCATCTGAACCGCCGATACATTCTTCTATTGTACGTAAACTAACAGTGCCATCACCTAAACGTTGGCAAATGTTTCGGTGACATTGCGCAGCACTAATCTTTCCAGAATACTGGCAGAAGATTATTGCTCGAATATGCTCACGTGAAAGGTCCATTTCAGACCGTTGATGGCACTCACAGATGTATAGTCTAAAAGTTGATTCTTGGATGTAATATAGCAAAGATATTCAGGAATCTAATGCAATAATTTGTTTGAAAACATATGAACACACCCCCCCTCCCTCGGAAAATGAGCCCTTCTTGGTCACAGGTTCTAGAACCGGAAGAAACTTTTGCAACAGCCTGATATTTGGACATGCTGGTTCCTTTAGTTTTATAAATAAGTAGCTAATGCTTAATATTTACTGTAAAATTAATAATCAGGGATTCAGACGAATACTTTTTTCTCCTGTCTCTTAGAAAGTTAATGAAAAGCCTCAGGTCATCAATGATTACGAAGCTGGCCGAGCCATTCCAAATCAGCAAATCATGGGAAAGTTGGAAAGAACTCTCGGTAAAATTTCTGTCAGTTTCATTTATAATGTCGTAAAGTTAACGATGATGATCAAATATTCATTATTTTTGTGTTTTTCTTTTTATGGCAGGTGTAAGATTGCGTGGCAAGGAAAAAGGAAATCCTATACAGCCTGGTGCTAAAGATTAGCGAGTTCTGTTATTTTATTTGCAGAGCTCGCTCTCGGGAAAACTTTTTATATTTATTTTCATTTTTAATTGGATAATCAAAATCGGTGAATTTCTGTTATGTATGTGTAATTCTTTGTTGGATAACTCGGCAGGAATTCTTAAATTTTCTCAATCTTCATTTAAGAAATACTAACAAACAAAATTCTACACTCACTTCCCAACAATGTGTGACCTTGTGCGTCATTTGTAACTCAATAAAACTGAGAAATGTTCAAAATTTGTGGTATTTTTATTATCACAGGAAAAAAAAAATAATTACATATTGAAATAGTAAAAAGAAAAAGCTGGCAATTAATCTTTACGTAATGGATATTGTTCAGCTTTGATGCCATCACCAGAGATAGTATTGATAGTAATTCCATCTCCAGTATAAATATTCCTTTCAGCTGCTGAAATAAAAGTGTCCATGATTATACTTTTTGCTTTTTCTTTGGGAAACGGAACTGCAACAAATCCTTCTATGTTTTTTCCTCCAATCTGATGCAAACAAAAAAATAAAAAATAAATGAAGTGGAAGCTGATACATAAGGTCACATATATCACCATTAGAAATTATACTGCAAAAATTTACTTGATTATCTAAGAGAGGTTGAAGCAAGGCACTGGATGAACCACCAGACTTGTACAACTCCCGTTCACAATGTCCAACCGGATCAAAACTGTAACAACAGCCTTTTCCTTCAATAATGAGATTAAAAAAAAAAAATAGTAAAATTCTTAAGCTAATTTCCAAACACTTGGATAATTTAGTTACTTAAGTGGAAGACCTGATGGAAGAAATTGGCAAAAAAAATTGTAATAAATTTTTTGTTATTATGGATAAAAATACAATACTCAAATGATTACCAAATAAAAATCTACATGTATAGGTCATTATATTGTTGCAATTATTACCAATCTCTTAGAGAGTGGCTCATAAATTCCGATTTCAATAACCCCTTTGAAGATCTGCAGTCAAACGGAACTGCTGAACTCTTAGTCCCATCTTAGGATGAGAATTCTATAGGTCAATTGCGATGCATCACATGGCCCGTTCAACTGCACAAACGTGAGCTTCCACCTGTAGGGACGTGCCAAACCACATACCATTAGGAATTGCACACAAATCCCACTTCCATTTTGGTTGAAGAGCTTCAAGACACATTTGACTACACAAAACAGGGCCTGTACTCGGCATTATGGTGTGACACTCCATATCCTATGATTCTCGAACCGCTCTAGTATTCATAGTAGACTATCTAATAGTCGACGAATGAGGACAAGGTGGTTAGCTACGAAGGGGGTGATGATGGAACTATCATCCAAGGTGGACCATTCCAGCAGGATAACAATGTGTGGTTGTAGCTGCTCTGATTGTGGATGTCTCTTCTTGGCTGGCCAGAGAACTAGATCTGTCTCGAATCAAGTGTAAGTAGACCATAGGGAGAGATAGATCCATTCCTTAGGCTTGCCACAAATTCACGTCTGTAGTAGCACTGAGCATACTCTGGATAAATGACTGTGAATAGCAAAAGTGAAAACTTGAGAACTCTCATTCCGTCTTGCACGCTTGAGACTGGCTTTCAGGCTCATCACTTGCTAACCATCTCCAAGCTCAGGTGAAAGAAGGCGATTAGCACCAGCAACAATTCAAAGGAAGCGATTCGTCATATCCACATCAACTTCGAAAAAAAAATTAACTGAACTGTTGAAATGGAAACAGAGCAGGCTGCCCAGCCGGGAATCAGAAGTTCATCCGATAATTTTTAAAAGTACTACGCAAGCGGACCTTCGGCTCGTGTCAAAATGGGGGAAAAAAAAAACTACTACCGCTCTATCAGCCCCTGCCTAGAGAAAGAGGAAGACCACATATGTGCAGTCAATTTTTTTATTTATTTATTTTTTTTTTTTTTTTTGCAAATTCTGCAAAGCTGCTCGAGTTAGTGCTGAGCATGAATGAACAAGTGATGTCGCACTTTGATGAATAAGAAAGGTTTTTGTTTTAATACTAGCGCAAAGTTGCACTAGCATTTTGAATTTGCGGTGGGGCTTCCACAGCCATCAAGGGAAGTTGCCATCCTAAGCCAACGACTTGAAACAGCACAATGGGCTGTACCACAGGACTTTATTTGCTTTCTGTATGATAGTATGACACTTTGGGTGAGCATTTATATTAATGTCAGCACCCAGAGTCAGGGACAAGCAAATAAAATCAGTTACCATATTTACTTCCTTCTTACAGTATGTGTAATTCAGAGAACAAATAACTAGGTATTCACAGTCTATTAAAGTTAAGTAAATGGAAACATTTTACAAGTATGCATTGTATACCGTGTGTTTCAAAAGTTCCAGAATGCAGATGACGACTTTCCCTGCATAACGTACTGTTGTGCAGGTATGCTGAAGGGCTGGTAGACAGGAGCCACTGTCTCTCAGCCTGTCTTTTTCAATTAATGGATGTTCCCAGTCATTACAAATCCCGCTATTTATTTTACATAAATGCAAATACATGAATACTTATGAGAGTGAAATAAAAGGTTAAAGAAAAAAAAGAATAGAAGTTTTATTTATATAACCTACAGTATAAGGTATTAAGCTTGTACCGTACAGTAACAGTTTAAAAGGAGTTTATTGCGTGAAAACAAACAAATGAAATACAGTATGCAAGAACTAGCAGAGATGGTTCTCCTTTGCGTGAGAGGAGATTTGACGTTGCACAATGCTGCCGACGAATTCCATGCCCAACATCCTGACTGCCCAAAGCCTTCAACAAGTACTCTTTTGACTCTGATGAAACGAACTGAAGAATTAGGCAGGTGATGGCAAATATTCCTCAGGCAATCCTAATCAATGCCTGCAGTGCATTTGAGCACCAACTAGCGTATTGCCAAGAGGTGAACGGTGAACACTTTGAGCAAATGGAAATGTAAAAATAAAATAAACACATTCGAGAAACTTTGCCACTACGTAAAACTGATTTTATGTAAGTTATTTCAGCACATGGTTTATTTTAGTGGTTGGCCGAACATTACTCGAGGTTAGGCTTTCCCTACATACAGAAGGGGCAGTTCGGGAACTTTTGAAACACACTATATTATGCAGAGGTTAAGACAGTAGACTGCTTGGTTTTTCTAAAGCATTAAGTTTAAGAAGTAGTAGATTTCAAGAGGTTACCTTCTTCATCAATCCCTGCCAGAATATTATGGATGTAATACGGGAAAAATCTTTTATAATACATCATCACTGATATCAACTGAGCAATTGCTGGCGTGCTCATGGGTTTATTATGTTCGTGCTCATACATCTGAAAAGAAATTTCATTTGTACAAAAAAAAAATTAAATTATCTTAAGCTATTATAGGAAGTTGTGGGTGACCTATCCCATGGTGCACTTTTCATCATCCCAAATATGCAAATTAGGACACATTCAAAATCTATCTTAAAAACTGTAACAGAGACACAAAAAATTCCAATTGAAGACTTGTTCAGCATGGAATTCCTAACAAAAAAAAAAGAATTCCTTGGATGCAGTGTTTTTTGTAAAGTGGATTGAAAAAGGTGGACTGGTGCCATGGCAACACCACCTAGACAGAAGGCCTGTGCACAGAAACTGCATACATTGTTACATCACACAGAAGCGGCTATTGTTAATCGTATTTCTCCCAATAATAAGCCATAACTTCGGTCGTTTGACGATGATGTAACAATGTATACAGTTTCTGTGTGCAGGCCTTCTGTCTAGGTGGTGTTGGCCATGGTGGCCAACCTAAGGTAAGGTGCGCACTGAGGTGGTAAGTAAGTGGAGAGGGAGTGGTGTGGTGGTTAAATGGCAAGTGGTATTTTTAAATCCTATGTAAACAAATGCAAACGCGCACATCAAGGTGGAATGGCGGTGGTGAAATGAAGTGGAAGTTGCGTAGCTCTAGTCTGGTGCCACTGGTCTCCGACATGTTTTTCAAGTGGCGTGCCACTTCGCTGCCACTTGCAAGTACACATTTGAGTAGGCAGAGTGCAAAACTGCAATGTTATGAGAAATTTGGGCCTTTCTTTTGAAGCACAGAATGTAGGTTTTCAAGTAACTTGCAAAATGTTACTTTCTTCATTCGGTAAAAAGGTTTAAATTTCTCGTTGTCAAAATTTAAATCATGTCTATATACGTTATACGTTTCGTGTTTTTTGTTATTTTGTCAAAGAGAGTGAAACCACCGACGCTTTTTCCTACATCGCTGATTTTGCGTATTATTACGATAAACAAGTTGCACAAATAACGAAGCATCTTCATCTTCTGAGGACAACACACTAACAAGGGAATCCCTCGAACATGTATGTCACAGATTTCCACCAAATTGAAATATGTTACTCATCTGAAGCTACTATAGATGCTTGCAAAATAAGAGTGCGAAATTGTGTTTCTTTCAAAATAAACCGCAAAAACGAAAAAATTTCAGCATACATAGCCATACAAGGACTCCATTGTTAGCGCAGTTAGGCTATGTGGGGTTCCCTTGTAAGTGGCAAGTCGGTGGCACGATATGATACTTGCCACTTCAGTGTGCATTAAACCACTTTGACACCACTTCACCATCACTCCACTCCCACCATTTGATACAGTATGGAAACTACTCGTTGGAATTCGATCAAAATTTAACTGTATACACAGTTTTTTGTACCCTATTATTCCCCCAAATTTCATCCTCTTAGATGTCATAGAACTTCAGTTATTATATTAACATGTTGATCTTGGTGGCGGCATTTTTATTTCTGTTAATATCTCGGTAAGCGTTCAAATTCGGACCCATGTTCATAGGGACAAAATGCATCACTATGCCATGATCTATTATGTGTATCATTATCTACCATATGTTTTTCGTCACCCTGTATGTAAAAGAAGACATCCACTGACTGACCCACTCAGTCATCATCGCACAAAAAAATCTACTGGGGCCACCGACTCTAAACTCGGTGGGGTCATAGGACGGATAGCGTAGAGGCGTGTTAAGACAATGCCTCCTAAAGAAAAAGGCCTGAGCGCGAAAACGTCTTACATTGTTACATCATCATCCGAAGATACGTTTAATTGCATTTCAGGGCTTATTATTGGTAGTAATGCGATTAAACGTATCTTCGGATGATGATGTAACAATGTATGACGTTTTCGCGCTCAGGCCTTATCTTTAGGAGGTGTTGGTTAAGATGTTTTTTTTTTTTTTAAATTTAGAGCCCCTGCCTCTCCACGGGGGCAGAAAGGAATTGCACATTTGGTCGCCTGGCTTTACCCCAATGAATGCAGATCTTCGAAATTTTGCAGGAAGGTTTCTAACTACCATGCCGAAAAAGCAGTTTCCCTGATTTTCGATATTCAAATTATAAGGGTGCAAAAACTGAAAAAAATTGATTTTCGAGGGCGTTTCACAAAATTTTCTGATATTTTGATGCAACTTCGCAGGGAATAAAGATAAAGAAACGAAACTTGGAGGGAAGCTACTCTGGGATATTTCCAAAAAAACGATTTCTGTTTTTTTCGATTTTCGCTTTGTGAAGGGGGCCAGGGAGGCCTAAAGATTGGTCCCCCGTTGTGTGTTTTTGACGTCTAACTCCAATGCGGAAATACAGAGAGCTTCATAATTGTTCACGATGAAAAAGGGTGCATTCGTTGGTTTTTGAAAATCGATTTTAAGGGGGGCAGAAATCCAAAAAATCCCAAAATAGGCCTAATTTTGACGTCCGTGTCCGGTCAACCCCATCCTGTCGGGCAAATTCATGTACGACTTAGATATTTGGAGCAAGATTAGCTCGCATAATATGGAAAAAACTAATTTTTGCTTTTTTTTTTTTCATATTTTACTCTTTTGCCCCCGTAAAAACATGTGATTTCTCATAGTTTTTACAGTATTTCACGAGTAGAAATAGGTCTAGATTAATGAAATTCAGTACGGTGATGGCAATTAATGAGATCAACTGTCTGCTTAGTTTATTTTTTGATTATCTGTATCTAATTTTCTGGTATCTTATGTTTTCCGGATTTTTACTGGATTTTTCTTCTTTTGGTTTTCATAAATTAACATACAAACTCGCATGTTGAAAGCTTAGTTTTTACATTGGTCATAATATATGGCCAATTTTGTGCTTTGATTTAAAATTTATTTAAAGTATCTAAGACTATTTTTTGGTTTATTATGAACCAGCTGATATATCCGGCGTTGATCGGGTTGATCGATTTTTCAATATGAATTTTTACTATATTAGTTCAAGCATTTTTCATGTATTCATTTTTTTCTGTATATTCACATTCAGATATTGCAAAATTTCATCAAAAAAGAGCCCGAGCAACGCCGGGTTTATCAGCTAATCATGGATAGTTTTGTATTTATTTGAAACTTACTTTCAATCGGGCTTCTAAAATTTTTGTAAAAGTCAATACATCACACCAGCATCCAGAACTACCCAAAACTGTTGTGGCAGAGCTAAAAGCATAAATGATCAATCACAAATAATCTAATACAGAATAAAAACTATAATATTGTTAATATTCTTAAACTCCATTAAACGGAGTTTAAAACTCCAAGAGAACATACTCACAGCTTAAACAATTTTGGTTGCTCTCTGGTGTAGATCTGAAATCCCGTACTCAATCGCGTATCCGATGCAATGGTAGCATAGTCATCCCCGGCAATAGCTACAATGCTCCTAGTCAAACGAATAGAAGAAGCCTTTCAGAATACTGTGATCGGCCAAACAATTCATCCATCGGCTCTTTGCCCAACGTCATAAAGCAATACCCACCACTTATTACTTACCCTCCGTTATCGGCATACGGAGAAAACCTTTGGCGTTGCTGTTCCACATTCATGGGCAGCCCGTGAAGCATAAGGTCATTTACAGACATTTTAAGAATTTATAATAATTACAACTTAAAAATCTCAATGAAAATTTATGAATTTTACAGCTTCTTCGTTTGTTTGCCTAACGTGAATCTGCACTTTGACGACTCGGTCACGTGATCGTTTCTGTGTTCTCTCACTCTTACCTAGGACTCGAGAGGATTGTAAATTTTGTCAGAGTAAGAACATAAATAACGTCCAGTTAGCGTAATAGTTTTCAAATTCATATTTTATTATTGTTTCTTTGTCAAATAATTTAAGTGCATTAACATAATTATTTACATTTCTAGCATTCAAAAAATAAATTTAAAACCTTTGAAAGTCTTGGGTCTATCAGTTCTCGTTGAATGAAAATTTGGCGTAATTTTCGTTTTCAATATCAAAACAGATCTTTGAGTGAGGAGATTTATTTTTTTTCTTTTTATTATATATCTGGAAGATATAAATAATATATTTGTAGGAAGAATATATTAAAAGGAAATTAAGATGGTATAAGCATATTCGATATATCTCTTTTAAAAAATAACCTTTCTTTTTGGTTTTATTTTGAATAAAGTTTTCAGAAAATTGCTGCATTAGTAAGGATTTGGATGGGAGCCCCGAAATAATACGTAGGAGGGCTGTTTTAATTTTCTTTTTTCATGGGAAATATTCTTTTATAATGCTTTAAGATGGTATATACCTTTGTAACTTCTGATTACATGACTATTCAGTTAACTAAAATTACAGTGAAACAGCTCAACCCCCCCCCCCTGTCCTATAAATCAGCCGGCCTTCAGCTATGCAGCAATTACGTATCTGTGTGTACTTCAGCTTAAATCTTCTGCCGAGTATGTAATTGGTTAATTTTTTTTGTTGTTTTTGAATGTTTCTTTCAGCTATTCTATTCGTTTTTCAAATCACTGATTGGAAAAGATGTTGTTGTGGAGCTTAAAAATGACTTAAGGTGTGTATAATGAATATCTAATATTGGTTAATGTTCACTTTCTGCACAATCGCAACGCTGAAAGTTCACAATCCGCACATCAAAAACGCAAAACTTCAGAAACCGCCCAACCAGAAAACGAAACTTAACAAACCAACCAAACGAATTTAAAAAACAACAGAAACACTCCAAACAAAAGGAAAAAAAACAAAAAAACAAAACCACACTAACCTTAAACACGCAAATGAAATACCAACGACACAAACTCAAAATCTTTAACGTCACAAAAACAGCTCTGGCCATGCTTAAAAAAAAAAAAAAGCAAGTTTTTCAAAATGAAAAACACTTCCACAAAAAGTCTGGATGAAACAAACTAGCCATTCGGCAGCGCAAACACTCAATGTGGTCAAGAAAAAGGAGTTTGCATTTTTTTTCAAAGTGGGGGGGCTGTGCCCCCCAAATCCCTGCTCTTTCATTCAAACACACATACACAAGCACGCATGCACACCCACACACTCCACAACCAGCAAAAACGAGCACGCAAAACAAAAAAGGGAATACTAACCTTAAACGCAGCCACCCGAAGCTCCACAAAGAAACATAAAAAAACCCACTGAGACAACAGAACTCCAAACACTACAGCAACCCATCCACAAATGCCGACACCGGAAATAGCAAAAATAACTCCACACAACAAACAGGAAAACCAACAAAAACAAGCACACAAAAAAAAAAAATCAAGAACCTCAAAAAAATATATAAATAAACAGAAACCAAAAAAAAAACTAACACCAAAACGAAAAACTCCAGAAACAGAAGCGCCAAAGAAACACGCCAAACCTCAAAAACGCAAAAGTGCAACGCCCTGACAGGTAAATTTGCGACGTGTGGCATCCCGCGTGATTGTGCAGATAGTGAACATTAACCGATATATTTGTGACCATTTCTAAGCTGTTCAAATGAAGAACTGTCAGCATCAATGCTTACATTCTCTCATAGTTAATACCATTTGGCAAACAAGACCTAATGGGCCCAGTGCTATTTGACGTTTTATATCCTTTAATGGTCATGTTTGCCAGAGATCTATTTTCTATATAAGCATATATTCAATTTTATTCTGTAAACACGTCGACCTTACATCTAATTATGCTTTCGTTTGCAGTATATGTGGAACACTTCATTCTGTTGATCAATATCTCAACATTAAATTGACCGATATTAGTGTTACTGATCCTGAAAAATATCCTCATATGGTAAGTGATTTCTTTTATAGGATTGTGTTGGACAATTATTTTATTTTTTTTTTTGGGGGGGGGGGGTATTGTTTAGATTATCTGCTCAATCTGGTTAAAGTAATCAAAACCTGGTATTGATATAATAACCGTATTAATAGTAGCTATTAGTCACTTGTAATCAGCCATGAGTGGAGTAACATCCTGCATTCAACAACCGGGGGGGTATGTTTCATTTAGGGTGTGTCTAAAAAGTCTGACTAGTAACGACCAATCAAAGCCGTCGCGAAAATATGCAAACAGCCTGTCCATAAAGTAACTAAGACCAATCATACTCGTTGTCAACCAGTTGCACTCATCGCAACCAGAACCCAACGCCGTTCGGCTGCCTCAGTGAGTAGAATCAAAACTACGGACGAAAGTAGATAGATTCAAGTGTAGATTTTGCGAACAAAAAATGGTGGCGACATGTGCTGTGAAGAACCCACGGTGGAGATGTAGAGAATAGGCCATGCTCAGTTAAAATATCTTCAATTTATTATTTAAAATTCTTCTCATAAAAATTCAGAGCCGTACCGAGGAGAGGGGCCTACCCGGTCCTTAGCCCAGGGTCCTTGCATAAGTCGTAGAGAATGCAGTAAGGAGGCACAGAATACAGTTACGGAGTGCAATTTGTCCAAGCCCCAATTTACTAAGCTATGGCACTGAAATAAGTCGTTGAAATGATATACACTACTGTTTATAAAAATCGCAACACCCTGATGGAATGGTCTAATCCATATGCAATTTGCAATATTTGCATACAATGGGTCAGAGTATAAATGATTAGATTTTCAGAGTAATTGCTTGAAAGAACACCATGCCTCGACGACGACGAAGGGTACCATATCAACAGCTGACAGACTTTGAAAGAGGACGCATAATTGGTCTGCGTGAAGCGGGATGGTCGTATCCTGACATTGCTGCTCGTGTAGGACGTAATGCAACGACAATTATGCGTGCATGGAGGCAGTGGAGCGAAGAGAACAGGGCACACCGAAGACCAGGCTCAGTAAGACCCAGCACGACGACACCGCGAGATGACAGACGCCTCTATCGCATGTGTGTAGCAGGTTGTACAGCCACTTCCACCGTGTTAGCACAACAGTGGGGTGCTACAGTAGGCAGGACAATGTCTGCTAGCACTGTACGACGCCGTTTGATTTCCAGAGGATTGATGGCACGAGTACCATTGTTGCGGATTCCTTTGACTCAAAACCACCGGCGCCTCAGGTTGCAATGGGCCCCTCAACACCAACAGTGGCAAGCTGAATGGCAACAAGTTGTGTTTTCAGATGAGTCAAGGTTTAACTTGCAGCACCATGACAGCAGGATATGAGTCAGAAGACATCGTGGCGAGCGCGACCTTCCAGAATGCATCCTGCAGCGTCATTCAGGACAAACGCCAGGGGTGATGGTGTGGGGTGCAATCAGTTACCATGGCCGTTCCCGTCTGATCAGAATCCATGGCAATCTGAACAGTGACCGGTACATCAGGGAAGTTGTGCAACCCGAGGTCATCCCCTTCCTGCAGAACCTTCCAGGCGCTGTATTCCAACAGGACAATGCCCGACCGCATGTGGCCAGAAATGTCCTCGCCTTTTTCCAAGCACATCAGACACCCTTTTTCCCTGGCCTGCTCGTTCACCAGACATGTTCCCAATCGAACATGTGTGGGACAGGGTTGCTCATCGATTGGCTCGTCAGACTCCTGCAGCAGCAACTGTGGATGAACTGTATACCCGTGTAGACAGAGCATGGCAGGACATTCCCCAGGCCCTTATTCAGAGCTTGTTTGACTCAATGCCATGACGTTTAGAGGCTGTAATTGCATCCCACGGTGGTTTCACCCGATACTAATGTGACAATAAAACTCATTGTATTGACCTGAAAATCTAATGGTTTCTTTTCTGACCCATGATATGCAAATGCTCCAAATTTAATGCAGATTGGCCTATTCCATCAGGGTGTTGCGATTTTTATAAACAGTAGTGTAGATAGATTCAAGTGTAGATTTTGCGAACAAAAAATGGTGGCGACATATGCTGCGAAGAACCCACGGTGGAGATATAGAACCACTCTACGTAATAAATCACTTTTACCCACTTTTTAGGTAGTAAATCTAAATAATAGGCCATGCTCAGTTAAAATATCTTCAATTTACCATTTAAAATTCTTCTCGTAAAAATTCAGAGCCGTACCGAGGAGAGGGGCCTATCGGGGCCTTAGCCCAGGGTCCTTGCATAAGCTGTAGAGAATGCAGTAAGGAGGCACAGAATACAGTTAGGGAGTGCAATTTGTCCAAGCCCCAATTTAATAAGCTATGGCACTGAAATAAGTCGTTGAAATGATATAATTCAACTGCAGTGTCAGCCATATTTGTTTTGGTGATGACTGTTTAGGCATCAGTCGTGTTGTTAAATAGCACTACCGTTGATTACAACACTCGTTGCATCAGTCAACAAAAACGATTATTTTAACAACATGCGGATTGTGTACCACTGGACTCCAAGGCCGATCTCTGCCTGGTAAGTGGACTCAAAATGGCAGACACAACTCAAATTCAAATCTTCAGCTGCCTGATGTGTGGTAAAAGTTTTTGTTTTTTTTTATAATAAAGACATCTACATACGTATTTATAAGCAAGAAAAGAATGAAGTTAATGCAGGAGATGAGCCAGGAGTAAAAAAAAATATATGAAAATTTTGATAAGAACATGTTTTACTCATAGGTGCTGATTCTAACGACATACGTTTCAGTTTCAAATGACCACCATCGACTATCTAAAAAGCACAAATGCACGGAATCACCCATCTGGGAACAGTTCCAACTGTACTACCAGATCTGATGGGAACCAGTCAGATGTACAGTTAAATCAAACTTTCCTGGAAGTCTGTGAGCGTAATATCAGTCAAATTTTTGACGTGAAGTCGTTGCTGTTTGGCTGTAATTTTTATGTAAAATGGAACGAGAATTATGTTGTAAATTTAGATTTAACACCTTTTGCTGGTATCTAACACTATGTGACAAGAGCCATATACGAGGTCTGTTCAAAAAATACGTAGACTGGCGGCATAAAACAAAATATACTTTATTCAGAAGTTACACATCTGGGTCCCCTTCAAAGTACTCTCCTCCCCGACGTACACACTTATCCCAACGGTGTTTCCACTTTTGGAAACAGTCCAGGAACGCTTCTTTTGTGATGTCCTTCAGCGCCTTCGTCGCATTTGCCTTTATCTCGGGAATCGTCTCAAATCTCCTTCCTTTCAAAGGTCTTTTGAGTTTGGGAAACAAGAAGAAGTCACAAGGAGTGAGGTCAGGTGAGTAGGGTGGGTGAGGAAGAACAGTGATGGAGTGTTTGGCCAAAAACTCTCGAGTTCTGAGGGCTGAATGGGCTGGAGCGTTGTCGTGATGAAACAACCAGTCACCTCTCGTCCACATTTCTGGCCTTTTCCACTCGTCCAGTGGCAGTTTTTCCGAGTTTAACACAAAATTTCACAGCAACTCTTTGCTCGTTCAAGTCACTCATTCTAAAAATCCGCCAAACGAAAAAAAACACACTTCACAAACAACTGCGTAGCTAATCAACCAATACTGATATTTGCAATCAAAAAACTGCCCTGTCTGTCAGAAGATGGCGACACCAAGCGATTTTGATTGGGACCAACAGGGCCCGCGCAATTCAAACAGTCTACGTATTTTTTGAACAGACCTCGTATATATATAAGAATTTTCCTAATTGATAGTTTTCATTGGGCACATGCTTAATACAGAATGGAGCTTTAGAATATGAAACCTCATTAACCAACAAGTATATTGACAAAGGTCCTAATTAAGAACTAACATACTCAACATGTTACACAATGGAAAAGGTATCTGTATAATTATATTGAAATGCCCTAATTTCAATGGTTGTGTAAAAATCAGTAATTGAATTTATCCCAAGTGTCACGTGAAACCTTCATTCCTTATGTTCGAAAGCTACTCCTTGAATTTTTACATTGTCGTCCGCGCGTAGTTGTCAGTGACAGAAAATGGTCTTACCGTAAAGATTGTTGCTCTAGGGGACTGAGTATCCACAGAAATGATGAGGCACATGAGAGACAGTTCTAAATGTAATGTCTTGTGTGGATTAATGTTGAAATTGACATTTGGGCTATTTTTTTCTTCATAAAAAAACATCATAACAGGAACTATACAGTGTGAATAAAAAGTCCCAGAACGGTCTAATATCTCGAAAAATACACGTCTTGTCAAAAAAAGAAAAATGCAGGGTGATTATGAATGATTCATTGGGTTTTGAAATCTTATAGCTTCCAAGCTGTTGATAGCACTCGTTCATAACAATCACCAAATGAAAGAGAATATACCCGAATTTAAATTTCGCCCATGCGAACTTCTGTGTGATGGACCAGGAGGCAGCATGATACCATTTGCAAGATTGGCACACTGAAGTCCGTCGCTACCTGAACGATGAACGCCTGCACCACTGGATTGGGTGATGCGGTGGGGATGACTTGACGCTGTTCAGATGGCCACCCAGGTCTCCCGATCTTACCCCGTGCGATTTCTTCTTTTGAGGGTATGTGAAGGACGCTGTTTACGTGCCACTGTGTGTGAAGTACGCATGTAAGCCGAACTGGACTACTGCATTGATGTGTGTTGTGTGACAAAGGGGGCACACATTGAACATTGAATATGTGATGTATTATGACTAAAATGTGGACAGTTTCTGGTTGACCAACTGACAACAACCTCTTGTCCACAAAAGAAGGTTGGACAAGAGGTTGTTTTGTGGACAAGAGGTTTTGAACAACCTCCTTTCTTTTGTGGACAAGAGGTTGTTGTCAGTTGGTCATGTCGTTATCCACAGTCCTTTCCAGTTTCTCATTTTCTCAGTTTCTGGTTCTTTTCATGTAACACTCATTATTTTGTGTGTATTACTTTGTGCAATGCAGTCTTTTGACACATTTTTTTCTTTTTTTCACAAGACTTGTATTTTTCGAGATATTAGTCCGTTCCAGGATTTTTTATTCACCTGGTATATAGATATGCTGCAGCCGCATGCCTTCCCCAGTTGGAACAACTCCAGTCGAAATCACTTTTCGACAGGACTGAACTCGACCTCACTGGGTGCTAATGCTTTAAATGACATGAATTTCCCAACAGATGGATCGGATGAAATGGGCCAATACTGTGGCTGCTGCATTTAACAGATATCGGGCCCGTAAGTTTCTTGTTTTGGAGGGATACATAAAGGATAGACTTTACGGTACTGTAGTACGGGACTTTCATGACCTGCAGACATGAATTGTCAACAGCATCGCTAGTGTCTCTCCTGAAATGCTGCACTTGGACCAAAATCAGATATAGACTGGACATCCCTAAGGGAGTGCATATATAGAGTTCTGGTGTTTTTGTCTATATATGCATTAGTTCAAGAAATTCAGGTCAGGAGAATTTGCCATTTCTGATGATCTCCGTAGTCTAGTGTGTATGGTGGACTAGAAGCTAAATGGTTCACTACGAGCTGCTATCAACTGGCCCAAATCGTCACTGGGGACCTGTACACCCAGCAGTTGGAACGTGTGCAACAGGCATTGCAGCAGCAGGAGCAAGCATTGGTGAATTGCAAAGGAGTACTCTTCCTTTGTGACAATGCCTGGCCACATGTGGCGTGGGTGGTCAGGGAAACCATAGAGCAGCTTAGCTGGTAAACTTTGTGTCATCCACCTTACTCACCAGAACTTGCTCCGACGGATTATCACCTTTTCCATTCTCTGGACAACCATCTTAGTGGAAAATCCTACACCAATGATACAGACTTGCGAAAGGCACTCATTGACTTCTTTGAATCCAAGACCGGCAAGTTTTACAGCCAGGGGATTGATCAACTGGAGACACGTTAGCAGACGGTGCTAGATGCCAATGGGAATTACTTTGGGGACTAGTGATACGCTACTTTTTGCGTACATCATTTTGTTTTCCGGAATTAAAAACTGCAAGAACTTTTGTGGTTGCCTAGTAATTACTAGAGTACACAATAAATACTCTTGTAACAAAATGAAAGCGGGGCATTTCAAATGGGACAGCCTGTATCTTTACGTAATCAAAATTTATTTTTGACATGTCTATTGTGCATAGTAGAATTTTCAGGTTTTAAATAACATGGTTTGATAAAAGCTAAGGTTTATTCTGGGTTTTGCAAAAGTTCTGTTACACCTGCGGTTGCATTGATATTGGGGGGTGGAAGCATCCACGGAGCAAGTGCTGTTGAAGACGTGGGCGATACCATAATGTAAACATATATAGGTAGAATGAATGTGATTCGGATGCAAAGGATTTTGCGATGGAATGTAACAGAATCAAGATCTCTGCGCTCCTTTGCGCAGGCCACAACCAGTCTGACATCGCTACGCAGCTCAGCGTCAGCTGGATGACTGTCCACAGAGTCGCAGAGAAGCTGAAGAAAGGAGAAGATCGCCCACGTGCAGGCAGACCTCGCGTTATCAATTGTGTGGGTGTCGGAAAAGCCTTCGAACGTGACCCGACTCTCAAAATGACAGTTCGCAAAGAAAAAGAAGATTTCTGTGGCCACGGTATCCAGAGCCATCAAGGAAGAGGGTGGAAAGAGTTTGAGGCACGTGGCAAGATCTTTACTGACGGAAAGCATGCGAGAAAAACGTCAGGAGCGTTGTTGTCGCCTTCTCAACGACTTGAAGAGCCATGGCAATCGCATTGTCATCTGTTCTGATGAAAAAACCTTCACGGTCGACCCGGTCTCAAGCAGAATGACCGCATGGTCAGCTTCGGCCAGGACATCTGAGGTCCACTACGTGACTACAACCAAGCACCTGGCCTCAGTGATGATGCTCGGCGTCGTGGCATTGAATGGCTGATTCCCGACCGGTTACAGGTTTACCATGGCCAACTACAAGGACATCTTGACCAAGAACGTTCTGCCCTGGATGAATAAGGTGATGAGGATACGGTCTACCTCTTTCAACAGACGGTGCCCTGGCCCACAGTGCCAAGACCGTTCAAGAGTGGTTGGGGTCGAACATGAACTTCTGGTCGAAGGATTTTTGGCCTTTTCAGATGCCCGACCTCAACCCTCTTGACTACAGCGTGTGGGCACATATCGAGAGCAAGGCCTGCAAGATCCGTCAGAGCAATGTCAACCAGCTGAAAGCATCTGCGAACTGTGTGAACCACCATGAAGAGACTACATCCGTAACATTTGTCAGGCCTTTAGACCGCGCCTAGAGCGTGTGCTTGCCGCTGATGGTGGTTACATCGATTAATATGCATTGCGTACACACCTGTATCAATTCTGACAATAAAAACGGTGTCTAACTGCATCACACATGTAGTTAGTTATTTATGCGGAGGTCCTCACATGTGTAACTGAACTTTTGCAAAACCCGGCAGAATTTCAGGCCTTTCTGATTAAAGTTGTTTAATCCTGTTTTTAAGTTTTTGCTTCAGTTAAGGTAAAACAATTGTAAAAGGAAATTCTTGCCTTTATCATTTTACAAGTGAATAATTGTGGTTAAATTCTTGTTTTTTTTTTTTTTTCTTTACAGTTATCAGTTAAAAATTGCTTCATTCGTGGCTCAGTTGTTCGCTATGTTCAGTTACCAGCAGACGAAGTGGATACTCAACTTCTACAAGATGCAGCCAGAAAAGAAGCTGCTCAGAATAAGCAATGACCTATTCTATATTTTGTTTTGAAATGTAACATAAATTCTGTTATATTTCACCTTTCTTAGTTCATAAACTCATCGAAAATTATATGGCCTGTATCAGGCAGAAAAAAAATTTTTTTTTTTGTTTTACATTTCTTTTCTTAGTATTGTTTCATAATGAATAAATTTCTTTTTTTCAACAATTGCGTCCTTGTTATTTAGATAATTAGTGAAACTAATATTTTGAAAGCATTCTGTATTATATTCCTATATACAGGGGTGTTTACTTTGAAGTGACCCACCCAAATATCTAGAATCTATTAAAATTGTCAACAATCTGTAATACACTGCTATAGGAAAGTGACGATACGCTATCTGATACATCAAATTTGACTTTTGACCTCTAAGGGATCAAATCATAACTTAACTTTTTAATCGTGTATGATACAGCAAAAGTGGCAACGGAAAACTTGTAGAACACCCCATGTTTACCCCTAAATCACCATTTTTACATAACCTATTTCTTTATTTCACAGTTTGGTTACCTTATGAAACGATAAACTCCTGGTTTTCATACACATTAGTAAATGTTGTTCAAGAAATGCATGTATATGTGTATTAAATTCAGGTTTTCAACTCGTCCAAGTCTGGCATCCTTCACATCAGTCCAAAAAAGAAATCCATGGGAGTCAATTCAGGTAACCTTGGGGGCCACCGAACTTAAAAGAGTAGTTCTGTGGGGTGGTGCCCTATCTTGCTGGAACCATGACAAAGTTCAGCCAAAGACAAACTTTCTGCCCAATCGCAAACCACATTTTATATAAAAAGGTTAGCATATCGTGCACCAGTCAATGTATCCTTGTAAAAAATGGACCAAACGCCGTCAAATTGTCCATCTCACACCAGATGTAAATTCACCATTTGTATTGATGGTTTATTTGCCTGTTAAAGTGTGGATTTGTTTGTGACCAGATATGTAAATTATGGTTATTTGTAATAACATCTTCAGTGAACGTAGACTCATCACTCCAGAGAATGCACTTATTAAAATGACTGTTGACGTCTAGCTTAGCAAGCAGAAAGTTACAAAAGTCCATCCTCAACTGTTGGTTCTGCTCTGTCAAGTGCATGAACAAGGTTTAGATGGTATGATGCTATTTGTGAAGTATTTTTCCAAATACTTCAACACGATAACCCACATTCCGAAGACGCATTTCTAATGCTTGCATGAGGATTTGCTTCAAAATAGACGATTACATCAATGTCATTAATGGTTCTCTCTTCATTGCTTTCTGTGATGCCACTGATGTACATAGCCTGTTCTTCGTAATCTGTTTAATTACTATTGAAATTGTGTATTATGCGACAATGGTTTGAGGAAATCTTGTTCAATGTTCGTGCGTGAGTGCGCGATAGTTTGTTACATTCACCATAAAAGTGTAAAAACACATCGGGGGTTTCTTTGGTTGCGGATTTTAAACCCTGACGGCAGGGAAAATATTGGTTTTATGACAACAGAGTTTGCTCACGGATCAGAGGATTTTCTCACTGCTTTGGAATATTCTTTTTTTTTTTTTTAATCTTCCAAAAAAATTCTCCAAAAATGGAAATACTTTAAAAAAATCATGAAATGTTTAATGCACTAGCAGCCTGTACCTTCAATATATTTTCCATAAGTATTAACGAATCCTGAATTATTATGAGCCTTGGTATACTAAAATACACATATACCAAGAAAGGCGATCAGTTTTTCTAGTAACATGCATGACCAGATGTAAATTATATTTTCTTCTATCCGATGTCATCAATTGCAACAATAAACTATAAGCTTTCAATCTTTCAACAATTTTATATGCAAATTCCAAAATTTCATTACAGGAACAAAATAAGAAAGAATAGTAGAACTGCTTCCCTATCACTATTTGCTGCACAATTTGTAGCTCCTCGTTCACGGAAAGTCAACCAGGATGGGGGTGGTCTTCCAATTTAATCTGGCCACTCTGGAAGCATTGCTGCCAGATTACCACGACCTTGTACAATGGGGCATTATACACCAGCATGTTTTATAGATCTGTGGAGTGGTTTCAATTTTCCCAATAAACTGCACCCTCTTGAATTTGGTGCTCTGGTAGCGAAATCCACGAATTACCACATGGGTAACATGGTAAGGGCATCTCTGCAGGAATATGGCTACTCACTACCACTGCTGCACCCCATACATCCATGGTGATTGTAAGGATTTATGATGTCACTTTAGTCAGTATCTTATGGCAATCTTTTGCATTACTTTTTTTGTTGTTGTTGTTATACTCAATTCATATACTTTCATGTATGCATCATCAATTGTTAAACTGTGCTATTCCAACCCATCTTATACCCATTGGTTCGTTGCTTTTGTTACAGCAGTAAGCCTATATTATTTTCTGCCACTGGCTCATCGCACCACTATAACAAGACAGATCTGGCTGCCAAAGAGATGAGGAAGGAGTAGCCATGCACTCTTATATAAGCAGGTAATTTTGACAATGAATTGATATTGAAATGAGTCGGAAATAAAATTTTATTTTTGTGCGATTAGACCTTGACTATCGTTTCTTAAGTGTTTAGTTGGTGCAACATGGACCCTTCAAGCCCATGTGATCATAATTAATAAAGTATTTTTAAAAAGTCCTTTTCTCATTTGTTTTTTTTTTATTATAAATTTATTTACAGTTTATGTTTATACCAAAATTTTATTTTAAAATATTCTTCATTGCAGTTTCTTGTAAAATTACACTCTGGATTATACAACAGCATTAACAAGGTATGTGTTAAAAGACCAGAATTTATATGGAGGTTAGGTTAGGGGGAAGGTGGTCAAAATGCAAAAAAAAAAATTATAAATTTCAGACATATATTAAAAATCTTTGCACTATCCTTACAACTGTTCAAAGTCTTGTTTGAGCAATGTAAAGTAAGTGTATTTCATTTCCAATAAGTTACACAAACACTGACTTTCATCAACAGTTTTATACATTGTAGCATACTACTGAAGTTGCACTAAGAGCTTTTCCTTTATCTTCTCGGCAAGTATCTAGTTTGGTAAAAATTGCAAATATCTTGCAAATCTTCTGTTACTGTTTTAGGTCATAGTTGTTCTTAATTTCATTATAATTTTGAGCTTTCCAGATATTTTAGGGCATTCTTATCACAACTCCGAATTATAGTACAGGACCGATAATGTAGATATTACAGGATGTTGGGCGAATTTCTGCTGCAATTACATGGCAATAAATCTTTAATCATGACAAAGCCAAGAATAAAATGCAAAACCATTCAGAATTCTGTGTCTTTCCTTTCTTGCTAATCAACTTCATCACATTTTTTGGGTTATTCTTGCATCACCCATCTAACATCTTCTTGCAATTTCATTTTCCTACCATCTAACATCTTCCTGCTTAACAACTGAACAGAACAGCTGCATTTTTAAGTTTTGTATCTGGGAAGCTTTTGTATACAAGGTGACTCATAAGTCTCTTTGAAGTTTCAGAAGTCATAGACAGACATAGCTGAAATGCTCATAGCAGTGGATAGAGAATCTTTCAAAGATCATGTGTTCGTGCCCCCTTTACCAGGTAATTTAGCCCAGCTGCGAGAGAGGACCACTCGTGCAGTTGCTGACATCATACAAGAGATGTTGATACACATTTGGCAGGAACTTGAATACAGGATTGATGATGCCACATCACCAAGAGTGAACATACAGAATATCTATAAGATACCTGCAAAACTCTGAGAGATTCTCTATTCATTGATGCAAGCGTTTCTGCTACATCTTTCAAGGTTACTGTTCTATCGACTTCTGAAAACCAAAGGGACTTTTTTTGAATCCCCCTGTATATTCACTTTATTATTATTTTTTTTTTTTTATCAAAAAATTTTGGAAATTAGTTCTTGTGAGTCTGTGGAGATCCATATAAAAATTTGAATGCGTAGCCTTTATTCTGTTTTATTCGAATGTGAACTTAAGAGAATCTCAACCTTTTCGGATTCATCACAGTTGCTGTCAGTAATAACATTACGCTGAATGCTTTCACCTTTGGCTTTTAAAATCTCTTCAATGTTCCTAATATAAAAATAAAAATATTAAATTAAAAGTTTAAATAAATTATCAAATAAAATATTAGCAAAATTATTTTTTTCTTTTGATTAACTCACCTTTTCCCGACGTCAGGAAACCAGTTGAGATTATCTGCTATGAGGTGATAATTTTTGCAACCATGGCACTGCACGATGACCACTCCTTTTTCGTAGGAGACTTTACTAATAAATTTGTCGACACGTGACTGGCACTGTTTACATGTAAATGCTAATCGTAATTTTCCACTTGTGCTACAATATCGACGAAACGAGGTCCTTTTTAATAGGCTATTTTCAAAAGCAGTCTCATGAAACGTCTGAGGGAAAAGTGGACAAGAAGAACGATGCACACTTCTCAAAAGTTGTCTTTTCATTGCAAATAGGTTAGTACCATTTGTCTTCCATAGTTGTGGAACTATCGTAATAATTTTCCTCCTGACAAAATTCATTTTGTGGATTTAACCTTTGTTAAATGGCAGACACTTAAAATATTTTCAACGATTTTTTAATGTTGGCTACCTGTAAGCAGAGAAAAGATTCTTCAATGATATGTTATAAATGCCCAAATCTCATTTAAATTTTAAAAAAAAAATTTAATGAATTTGAGAAGAGTCTAATTTCAGCCTTTTAAGAAGAAAGCTGTTCTGCATTTGAAACAGCTCAAAATTGGAAAGGTCACATGACATCATCAGTAATCATTTAAAGTTATCGGGCCATCAGTCAACAAGCAAAAAGATCCATCCTTAAGCAAGTTGCTATAACATCAACATCCATACGCATCAAATTCAACAACTGGAAGAGTTATCCATGCATGTTCTCGTATAAAATTCAAGCTATAGAAATCTGCGCCAGCGCTAAAAACATTTAGAGTGGGCTAAGGAATGAATGTACTGAACAGACTAGCAGAAGAACATGATATTTTTTGATGAAAAAAAAAAAAAACTCATTTTAGATGGCCCCCATGGGTGGTAGTACTACTGGAGTGACCTTCACCATGAGAAAGCTATATGCTCTTAAGTGACAACACGCAGCACTGGAGAAGTTTCTGTTATGATTTGGGTGGCATTTTGCTGGAGTAAAACTTCCAATATTGCTGTTGGACCTGGAAGAATAAAAGCCATCGACTATCCAAAGCTTTTATTTTTGAATCTTTTACCTTTCTTAGATCGCCTGGGAGATTCAAAAATCGCCTGTTGGATTTATTTTCCAACGAAGTCTTGGATACACCAATCAATACACAGAAAATATCAAAGATCAATTTTTCAGAGAAGGGGGGCATAAAGACTAAGAATGCCATATCTACCGGGAGCTTACAGAAGAATAGGCAGAGTCATGGAGAACTTTAGGGTAATAACGGTGATGGAATTGAAAAAAAATTTGGTTTCAGTGTATATATTAAAAGATTTAAGACTCGTATATGCCCTACGTTTCAACAGGAGTATATATTCCACAAATGAAATTACCCAAAGGAGTATGAGAACTATTATTGGTTTTTCCTTGGGCCTCCAACAGTGGCTAAAAAGATTTGTACAAGGGGCAGTCAAAAAGTTCCCGGAATTCCTCAACAGACGGCGAACGAGTGATAAGTACTGATCCCACTTTAATGGAAGGGAGAACATCATCTCTGCTCGCAGGCATAATAAGGCTTGACAGGTTTCAGTGTGCCGTTTTATTACTGCTCTGTTTAAAGTAGACGTGAGTTTTGCTCGTTCGTCGCCATGTTGCAATTCGAAGTGATCGAAGAATGACTATCGCAGAGTTTGTATCTCTAACGGATCCATTCATGCCATTTTGTTCAATGATTTGAAAATGAGATGTGTCAGCGCGAAGTTTGTTCTGAGGGAGCTGACCATGGATTACAGTAATTGTGCATGATGGGTGCTGGTGATCGGTTTAACATAAGCACGCAGAACCTGACGTTTCTCAAACAACTTGTCATGGGAGTTTGCCTACGATCCGATGGGGGGATGTTTCGCAATTGTGGAGGGCATCAAGTTGAATGTGATGGCCAAGCTCTGGAAGATGCCACAAGAAGCCTTCCACTGTTGCTTCCAAGAATGGCAGATTTGATGGAGCATGTGTGTATGCTACTTTGAAGGAGATTAGGTAATTGTTGCCGCATATCCTACCATTAGAGTGCTATACTAAAAATTGTAAATTTTAATTCTTTTTATAAATTTTATATTTTTTGAAAAAAGATCTAAAAATGTCGTATTTTAATTTTTAAAAAAAGAAATTTTTTTTTTAACGGAAAATGTCTCACAACGATAACGAATGATTAACATTATCTGCGCCCGACAGAAAGTTAAGTGAAATGAATAGATCAAATGTCGGTTGTTCTTTTGTTAATTTCCCGCTGGATTTTGTTCCAGAAACTTTTAAATAGGAGATGAGGTTTTAAATCTCACTTTTAAATGGCATTCACATAAACTTGAAAGAACGGAAATAACGCTGCACATGGTAACGCACGCGAATGGAACCACAAATTAAAGAAAACAAATCCCCCAAGCCCACGTTAAAGAGTGTGAAATAAAATTTAGCAGCGTTCCTAGCGGTAAGGTAGGACTAGGATGACCAGATATGATACTTGAAAATAGAGGACATCAAGGCCATAGTGGGGGTGATCGACGACCAACCAATTATGGGAAAACATCCTGGCTACGGTCCTGGACAGAAAAATACTTTAAATTAAGAGTTTCAAATAAAAACAAACACAAATTCATTCAGTTTTCATCATCTTTATTATATTTCTCACTAGAGCTTATTGCATGCATCATACATTTGTTTTGCAATAAAAACTGATAAAATGATGAACAATTACAATTACAAAAAAAAAAAAAAAAAAAAAAAAAAAAAAAAAAAAAAAAAAAAAAAAAAAAGAGGACGTCTGGTCACCCAAGCAAAATTTTAATTAAGAATGGAATGAAAGCTTAAATTATGCGTAATTAAGAAAGAATCTAACTATGGGGATTAATTTTTTATGAAAAAAAAAATCGTATCGGAATAAAAACAAATTACCATTCATGTGTCTTTGGTATCGCTCGATGGCGCTGTGATCGCTATTTCTTCCGATTTGTATTTACTTGTCGCGTCTGTTTCTTTAATCTGTCGCATGTGATGCAACGGCTACGGAAGTTCCTTAGTGACAGATCAGGCATGCTTCAAAGTATCGACATCAACAGTTTTCTTCAAGTGATGATTAATTTTGCATTCTATCTTCACAACATTGTGGAATTTTAAACATGCTTAGAAATACTCCATGTGTGCATGGTGAAGCTTTACTTGTTTTTTTTTTTGTTGTTGTTGTTTTGTTTTTGTATGTTTTATAAATTATCTGCTGGATTCATTCATTTGTGCATGCACGTGATGGTACAAAGAGGAAATAATTTCCTAATAATCCTCACGGAATCCACAAAAGCAGCAGCAATTTCCAAGGAGCATTCAAAATTAATGCACCACAAGTTATTTTTATGAAAGTATGGAACGTACACAACATTGTAAGTAACTCGTGTGTCAGTTCTACTGGCTATTTTTCAAAGAAATCCCCTTCTGTTTCTTTGGCTTTATGCCAGCATTCCTGAAGAGTCACTATTTCGCCTCTGTACCGTTCCTTTTAAAGGGCCAAACGTGAACATCCAAAAGTGCCAAGTCCAGACTATAAGGTGGATGAGGCAACACATTTAAGCCAAGTTTTGTGATCACTTCGCAAGTTTGCAGATTGGTAAACATGCTCACGTTGTTGTGCTTTCCTTTCATTTTTGGTTCTGTATGAGGTCTTTGGGGGATCCATTTTGCACATGTGGTGAATACTCCTTACACTGACGAACAAGTTTTCACTCGACTGTTGGACTATAAGGCATTGATTCTTGTTCACCCAGCCGCAGACTTAACTGGTTTCATCCATCAACTATCGGTTGACAGCAGCAGTCCCATACACATTACACAAGGCAATTATTTCCAACACTTTCTCCCTCAAAAACAAGAAATTCGATCTCGGCACACTGCTTATGATGTATGAGGGGTAGTCATAAAGTTTTATTTATCATCTCAAAAAAATAAAGTTATGTAATTAATTTTTTGTTTGTATGCAAGTAATGTCAGCAGTCCTCGTACACATTGAAATTTCTGCGCCACACTACCATAGCACACCTGCAGAGGGACCAAAACAAAATGGCTCAGCCCGTTGATAAAGTGGAGTATCATGCAGTGGTCCGTTTTCTGCATTTGAAGGGGAACAACGCTGCAACAATCCATGCCGAGTTGGTAGACGTGTAATGCAACAACGGTTAGGTGGTGCAGACACTTCTAGTGTGGACAAACAAGTCTGAATGACAAACAACAAAGTCGCAGACCATGTCTCCATGAAGAATTGGGAATCGCAAGAGAAGTCCAAGCCCTGGTGCTCGAAGACCAGTGCATCACAATCAAGACGATGGTGGAAAGAATAAAACTCAGTCATGGATCAGTTTTTCAACATCTTGCTGCTGTCCAAGGGGGTTCTTTTGCTCCACGATAACACCCCAGGTCATTCTGCAGAGGACACTCACACATGCTGCTTCTTGGGGGTATCAAATTTTGCTTCGCCCCCTATATTCTCCCGACATGGCTCCCAGTAACTTCTTCCTCTTAACTCGGATGCGGAAACTATTGCGTGGCAGCCATTTCCAGGATGATGACGAGGTGATTTTCGAGATGGAACGTTTCCTGAACAGCCAGACTGCAGATTTCTACAACCAAAGTCTCTGCCAAGTCATCCATCATTGAGAAAATTGTGTTGCATTGAAGGGTGAGTATGTAGAGAAGGAATAACCCCATCACCAAGTTTCGTGGTCGCAGCTTGATTTTTTCAAAGTGATAATTCAAACTTTATGACCACAGCCCTTGTACATCACTGGCATCTGCCATTTTTAACACTCACTATCAGGCTGCCACTGGGTGGCAGAGTTTGCAACTTTGCACAAGAGTGGTAGGACTCCTCAAAATTTCAGCCATCGTTCATGTTGTAGAAATAATGTTGTAAGGTGCATTACTTTGTATGCGGCAAGTCAAAATGATGAACCCGATTTCAGAATTTACTCTGTGAAATCTAATGAACATAGGGTATTGTGAGACATGTGCTATGAAAGGTAAAGGGTCCATCATTTTGACTTATCTTGTGTAGGAGAAGGAAATAAATTACAATCTCAATAAAAAATAAAATATATTTATTTGCTTTTCAACACGAATAAAAAAAAATTAAAATCTCGTGGTAGATTCTTCTAAACAGGAATCTAGAAAACTACATAAAAGTTATGTACAGAATTTAACTCTTTATACATTAGCTTTTAAAATTAAAAAAACTTCGGTTTCACACGTTGTTTTATTATTTGAGAAATTCTCGTTATCATTGCTTAATTCTTCCTGTCCTTTGGCAAACACACGTAAGATTTTATGTCTGTTTCGTCAAAGAACGTATGAGGTCTATCCAGAAAGCGAGGTCTGCCTTTAAATATTACCACTGTAGCTCTGCAGTCTTGATTGTGCACGTAACGTGCGTACCGTATGTGGTGATTTGTTCCTGTCTACACTCAAATATTTATTGATGGCCTAATTTATTAACGCAAATACACACAAAAATGTCCAGGGTTGAAAGTTAGTCACAAATGGCTGGCTACCCACCGTCTTCACTTTGTTGAAAAGACACTGCTGCCTTAAGGATGAAAAATAAATAATAAATTGTATAGATATGTTAAACGGTGACGTATTTTCAAGCATTGTTTTAAGAATATCGTGTGCTTTTTAAAATTCTCAGGCACTCTGAAAAAATAAAAAAAAAAAAATAGTAATAAATAAAAACAGAATTAATACATTGGACAATCTTAAATAAGATAAATATCTATATATAAAAATATTTGAAGCTAACGTACGAGGCTTGGGGCAAAAGTCATGGCAACTACTTTTTTTTTCATGTGGGAAATATGACATATACAGACGAAAGGACAAGGTGTTAACGACATGTGTGGACAATGAATAGCACTGAAATATCATAACACACTAATTTATTACGGTAGTATACAGGGCAATATGGCCTTCACGCTTGCTCATCACTGGTTGACACACTTCCTTGCTGAAACTTTCCTACCCACCGTGCTACTGTACAGTATGGTAGGGCATTATTCCCAAGGGCTTCCACTAATTCACTGTGACGTTCCATCGCATTTCTCCCTCGGAGAACGGCTATTTTGATGTAAGCGCGCTGCTCAACACTGGTTACTTCCATCTCGCACGACACTCGCCAACTGACTGATTTCAGAGCCCTCGCTGCGCTATTACCAGCTATCACAGAGCCATCTGTTGTTCTGCATACACACTAAGCCTGCAGAACTTCCACACGACACATATACGTTTGTGATCCGTTCACATATCTACAAGAAAAAAAAATAGTTGCCATGACGTATGCCCCAACCCTCGTATATTTCTCAAGCATCAATCTATATATACAAGGTGTGGCAATTAAAAAAGGAAAAATTCTGGAGGGGCTAAATCCAGAGAATACGGTGGCAAGTGGTTGAGCTTTGTAATGCTGTGTTTGGCCAGAAATCGCTTTACACTTATGGCGGTATGCGGCCGGCATTATCGTGAAGAAAAACCCAACTTGTTCCAGCCCAATTCATCCATAAGCATACAAATTGTGACTCGGCGGTCAGCAGTGATGACTTTCCTAACTTTCTCGGCATTTCTGACGTTCAGGCGGAAACTGGTCTTCCAAGGCAGGGGTCATCTGAAAGACTTCCACGGTCATCACGAAAGTGACCAAATCACTGAAATGTACTCATTCGAGATTGGGCATCGTTCTCGTAGGCAGTTTGCAACATCTTGTGAGTTTCTGTAGCCAATTTACGCAATTTGAGGTAAAATTTAATGCAAGCCTGTTCCATATTTTTTTCTCGATAACACTTGCTCACATGAGTTACTATAATACGTGTCTGAATCCTTTACACTACTGAAAAAATATACACTGAGTGAGCATATTATTATGACCACCCTGTCAGTATCTCATTGGGCCACCTTTTGCCTTTAATACTGCGTTGATTCTTCGTGGCACTGATTCCACGAGATGTTAGAAGGTGGTGGGAGGAATCTGACACCATGCCTGATGGATAGCACTGTCTAGTTGTGCTAGATTGGACGATGGTGAATCCAGCCGTCTAATGGTTCGTTCGACTTCGTCCCACAAATGCTCAATTGGAGTGAGATCTGGGGATGTGGGGGCCACCGAAGTAAGGTAAAGTCCCCCTCATGTTCCTGGAACCACTCCTGCACAATACGAGCTCTGTGGGATGGCGCATTGTCTTGCTGGAAGTAGCCATCTCCACTGGGCTACGCCATCAACATGACAGGGTGGACTTGATCGGCGACGATATGGAGGTATGCTGTGCCATCCAGACGTTGTTCGACACGTATTAACAGACCCAACACATGCCAGGAAAACATTCCCCAGACCATAACACTGCTCGCACCGGCCTGAAGGGTTGTACTTATGCATGCGGGGTCCATGCTTTCGTGCTGTTTCCGACAGATTCTCACACGGCCGTCTGCATGATGTAACTGGAATCGTGACTCGTCAGACCACATGATTTGTTTCCACTGCTCGATAGTCCAGTCCTTGTGCTCCTGAGCGAATTGGAGTCGTTTCCACTTGTTGGCTGCAGACAGCAAAGGTGTGCGGACAGGTCTTCGGCTTCCGTTTCCCATGCGATGCAGTGTGCGGCGGACAATCATTCAGAGACCGTTTTGGAGGACCCCTGATTAAGGTCAGCAGTGATTTGATGCACAGTTGCCCTTCTGTTATCCTTCACCAGTCGTGACAGTCTCCGTTCTGTCCGATCATCAACCATCCGCAGGCGGCCACAACGCGAACGTTCAGACCCTGTCTTCCGGCTAACCGTCCAGCCTTTTAATACTTTAACGACGGCTGCTCTCGAGCACCCCACAAATGCTGCTGTTTCGCTAATACTCACTCCATAGCTCCGAGCACCTCAATCATCCCGTGTTCGAAGGCCTGTTAAATCGCGTCGTTTACCCATAGTTGAAGAATGTGTGATATGTTGTTTGCTATGTAACAATGAGTAGTATAGTTGGGGTTTCACAATTTATGATATTGCCCAAACACACTCCTCCACAGCAAAAAACAATCATTGAATACCTATGAGATAACAGCTACAATACACCCATGTAACAGAGGCTTAGTTTAAATTCTCTTATTAGTATTACTTATGAAGATTTTCTAAGTCTATGTTCCCTTCCCTGAGGCATCATTTAAACGCGCAAATAAAATAGTTCAATTTAAGTTCTATGTTCTCTCTCTTATAGAATCGAAGTGAGCTCATTTTAATTGTAAACAGGAAACATATGTTCACTTATCACTTATCTATGTATTATGCTGTCACACCTCTAGACAGTATGTTAAGGAACCTGATGAACTTGCTGTGGTGTTGCTCTTGTCAACCGTTGAGATCTTGATCCGATCCGCTTCTCCTCTCGTGGAACTTGGCCGTCGCTGCTCCTCCACCCCACGGCTACCACCGCCGTTACCTCGTGGATTCAACAGCTCGCTCTCAGCTTAATCACTCGCAAGAGACCTGGTTGATCCTTGCACCATGTCGTGGACAATTGTCACCCGGTTGAACCGCTTTCATTTGCATTTGTTCAATGCTTTTGAAACCTGGTTGATTTGCCTAGCTTGATTTTCAATGTCGCCAAAGCTCCGATGCTGTTGATTTCGCCATTCAACAGCAACAGTTCCATGCGTGCGTCGTTTTAAATGAAACGTTCACGTCGAATGGTGCGATATTCACAATTGTTCATATCAAATATGCTACTTTGCATTGGAATCATTATTGAAAGAGTACCATTGACATAGGAATCATAGTGACAGGACTCAGTTGAGAGACCTCCCCCGAAGGAATGCACATGTGCGAGAGAGATGAGAACAAAAAGCCCAGATAGAGAGAGAGAGAGAGAGAGAGTTTCGCCTTTCCCCCTTTTATAAACAACGCTCGCTGCACGGGAAAGCTTCAAACTGAGATAACCTAGTCATTAGCCATAGGGGCAGAAACGATCAACTGTGATAAAAAAATTAAACAATCTAAAATAAAATAATGCCTGCTCGGTGTCCGAGAGTGCTGAGGCTCAGGTCTTGTCGCTCTCAAAAAACAGTGAGTCGTGGGCATGGATGTTTGTCCCTTTACTAGTGAGCTTGGAAGACCGGCTGGACTTTGATCGGCAAGGCTAGTGACGTCAAATCAAGTGATGCTTGTCACGTGTTGTTCGATTTATTTATAGCAATGGCTGATTTACACACGGAAACGCAAGAGAAGCAGCAAGGCTTTACAGACAGCAGTTTCCTAACAAACATGTCCCAAGCTACCAAACTTTGGGTCGACTTTCATGAAATCGCACAAGAGTATAGTGTGGGTGGTATATAACATAGGATTAAAATTTCAACACGCTATGTGCACAGAATCCTGATACAGGGTGTCCCAAAAATCCCTCCACTGGAAGAATGGTTCATCCCTAATTTACATAAAATCATCAATCTGGCATCTGCATTGTAACAGACTGGAGATGTCTCAAAATCAGCCATGCTCTGCACACGCAGCCATATCTCCTGTTGCAGCAAATGACAGAGTTTGACAGAGGTCAGATCGTGGGACTTCAAGAGGCTGGATGGTCTTATCTGCAAAATGCAGCCTACACTGGATGCAATGTTTCTGTTGTGGCTCGATATTGGCAGCACCAGTCTACAGGAGATATTCACATATGTAGACCTGATTCGGATTGTAATGGAAGTACTGAACACCTACATAGTATCCACAGCAAAAATAAAGACCAGAGTAGCACCAACTGTATCAAAAAAGACCAACTGCAACCAATTACTTGCAATAGGGCTGTAGTCACGTGTCCCTCTAGCCAGACTACCACTTCTGCAAGAACGCCCTTCTGTGCAGTTGCAGTGGTGTAGCGAAAGAGTTAACTGGCGAACTGAATGGAGGCCTGCTGTCTTCAGTGATGAGAGCACATTCTGCCTACGCACCAGTGACGGGTGTCAAGGCGTGTGACGAAAACTAGGAGAGCGACATCTTCAAGAGTGCATTTGTCTAAGGCACACAGGTCCAACACTTGACCAATATAATGAGGATTAAAAAAGTGTTAGTCGACTCAACTAATGATTAGCCTTTGTGCTCGTCAAATACGATTAGCCTTCCAGCGTTTAGAAATTGGATAAAGGAAAAAAAAAAAAAAAAAAAAATCGCTGCATTTTGGGACACCGATGGTTTGGTGCAAGCCCAAAGATCACAGTAGTGACTATTGCTCTTGTACATGGAAAGTGAAGGGTTTTAATGCAAAGAACAAGAAAGGGATTAACGTTTCAAATTACCAGTAAATGCATTTTTTCTTATTGTGACCATTGATAACTTAAAAAAATAACAACAAAATATTGGATTAAAAAAAAAAAAAAAAAGAAAAGAACCTTGTAGTAATTTTCCTTTACATTCGACAATGTATGATCTTAGTCGGAACAACTTTCCTCGAGCAGCCATTGGAGAAATTCTTAAAAGAGAAAATACAAATCATTTTTAAAAGAGGGGGCAAAAGCAATTACTAAAACAAGTAAGAAAGATTTCTACATGCTATTTATTTAATACACCGACTCTCAACTGAAAGTGGACACCATAGCCTAATAATACCAAGTCTGTACACTCCCATCGAATCCCATATTAAAAAACGTGCCGATTTCTGCTCTTCGTACAAGAGGCGAACCTAACGGATGGCCCCGGAACTTACTGCTAACACATGCATCATTATGACGTCAAAATTCTCTAACCAATGGGAAATCGCTTTGTCAGTTGGCTATGGTTCGCTTCGAGCGGTCGTAAGCGATCCGAGATATTTATTTTAACTGCGTTAATGTTTCGTTTACGGCAAAATATTTAAACATCCGAAAAAGAATTAGTTTATAGCTTGCTTATATATAAGAAAGAAAAAGAAGAAGCCGTAATATATTGTGATTGGAAAGTTAAAGCGAAGTTTCTTGATAAATACACGCGATCTAATTCAAACGTTATTGTGGGGCTGTCCGCTAGGTGGTTGGGCATGCGCAGATGGAAATCAAAGGAAACCCCGAAGTGTACAGACTTCGTATTATTAGGCTATGGTGGGCACTTCGACTTTAGACGTTTGTTGAATATCTACAAAAATACTTGACAAAATAATCCTGAAACTTGAGGGCTGTAAAGAGCAACTTTTGTTTATTTTGAGAGAAACTGAAATTCAACTCTTTCTATCGGTGATATCTTTCTGAATTTTCACGAGATTTGCTTGGGCTTTTTAAAAGAGTACTTCTATACATTTGGCTAATAAATTATGCAAAAGACATTCTGGTAACGCTTGCGCATGTGCATTTAAACATTATTTAGTAAAAATGCTCATATTTCATCAAATATTTAAATATTTTTACAGTCTGATTGCAGGGTGTCGTCTCTACTCTAGTTTGTCAAGTTTCCTAAAAATGACATTGCATTGGCTTGAAAAAAGCTAAAGCAAATGTCGTGAAATTTCAAAAAGATATTTCAGTTGCTCTCAAAAATAAACAAAGTGATAGGGATTTTCTCCAAGTTTTTATTTTCGGACCGAACACCAGTATCAACTTCTTCTCCTTATGCTGATATGAAGTCAAAAAAAAGACAACAAAAAGTTACAAAAAAATTCTGATTTTTTTACAGAAACATTTATATCTCCGTGAATATACGTGCTATTCTTATGCAAATGAAGACAGATAAGTAAAGGAATCTTCATAATCCCATGGTACAGCTACAATGTATTTCAAGCATTATTTTTACAGGGTGATCCCAAACATTCTTTTTTTTTTGTTGTTGCTGGTCCCCTATTTGCCTTTGGGACAAAAGCTTTGCTGAAATATAACATGCTCTTTACACCCCTCAAGTTTCAGGATAATTCGTCAAGTATTTTTCTAGATATTGAACAAAACATCTAAACTCGAAAGTGTCCAATTACTTTTACTTTCTCGATAGTGTATTACGTGGTATATAAAGTACCAACATATTACTAATATATGCAATAGAGGACTGCATTCACACATTTTTCGCTCGTGGAAAAACATTATTATAAAATCCGCTAGATGGCAAATAGTTGTGATAGAATGAGCGAAAAAGACTCGCTCAGAGTTACCAATGGTATGGGATAGGATATTCCGAGCATCGTTTGCTCGGTTCTGTTTATCCCATGAAGGGGGGAAGTGGGCAGTGGGCAGTGGGATGAACTGTTTTAAATGTTCAAACGAAGCTGACCGCAAGCTTCTAGATTTGTGTATTCATTATTACATTTACAAACAAGTACTTATAAATTTTTTCCGTAAAAAAAGTGAATTGAAGTCCTGTTTTCGTGATTCTCGTTATTCAACTGTGAATATGTACATAGGTTTTATGGTTTAAACTTTATTCCTTAGGAGAGGGATAAAAATTTTGTTTACCTATTTTTATACCCCGAAAGTAATATTAAATTTCTATAGGTTTTTTTTTTAATATCATTTTGAGTGTATTTTGGCAAATTGGAACTTTGCAACAAGATTTATAATATGTCTTTCCTAATCTACAATACTAACCCTTACCTCAGTTTCTGCCCAATTGAAATCCAATCAACTTGAAAAGGGTATTCAGCACCACTTTCTATCAACCTGAAATAATTAAAAAATGTATTAAAGCTATATAAAACCAATCAACAATGCATAATCCTTTAGTCTTTAAACACCCATTCTAGTCTTGCATCCACAAAGAAAATTTAAACTGCACCACAGATCACTTATTACATAGATACAACAAATGATGACTTCTTAGGGAGAAAAAAGGAAAGTGATCATCACGCCATTTATACGAGGAAAGTATCCGATCTAATTTTTTTTTGCGAAAACCTGATGGATTTGGACCGCGCGCGCTTGCATGCGCCAACCTTCAACCTTTGTGCGTATGCAGGAATTTTTTCCCGCCTCTCAATAGCGTCAGTTCTGGCAATCAGCATTAGAGGGAGGTAGTGTGTTGTGCTCTCGTCGGTTTTTGATTTGAAGGAAAATGACGCAACAACTGGAGCAGCGTTACTGCATCAAATTTTGCCAGAAACTGGGCGACAGCCAGGTGGAAACCATCAGTCGTCACAGTGGAAGCATTCCTCGTCACCACGATCAAAGAAGGCCCGTCAAGTGCGCAGCAATGTGAAAGTGATGTGGACTGCTTTCTTTGACTCTCGCGGTGTGGTACACCACGAGTACACACCACAGGGTCAAACAATCACCAAAGAGTACTACAGGGATGTCCTCCGTCGCCTACGTAATGCAGTGTGGCACAAGAGACCGCAGTTGTGGTCAACGGGCAATTGGCGCCTCAAAAACCAAACTTGATTCAGACTTTTTTGGCGAAAAACCAGACTCCCGTGGTACAACACGCTCCTTACTCTCCCCCTGCGACTTTTGGCTGTTCCCCAAACTCAAGAGGCCATTGAAGGGAACGCGATTTCAGACAAGAGAGGACATTATGGCTGCAACGACAGCCGAGCTAAACTCCATTCCGAAAGATGCTTTCCAGGAATGCTTCCAACAATAGCGGCACTACTGAGAGCAGTGTGTGGAGTCCCAAGGAGACTATTTTGAGGGTGATTAGGTTTCCAATGCTCCAGGTGTGTAATTTTTTTTTCCCCGACCAAAGGTCGGATACTTTTCTCACAGGCCTCGTATATGAAACTGTATTGGAAAAAATGTGGTCCCCTCTTTTATTTGGAAACTTTCTGACCCGGAAGCAGCTCGCTGACATTCTCCACCAACGCACTCAGGCTGCCATTTTGCCTAAGTTGTCGAATGGCGAAAACGGAAGTCGAAAATTCTACACCAGGTGCACTATAATCAATGACTATACAAAATTACCATATTCAATAAAAACCATGACTCATCTACTTTCCACCATTAAAAAAAAAAGTTTAACATATCTTTATTAAATATCAAAATACACATAACAGCCAATGTTTCCAAACAGCATGCAAGATGGCAGCTTGGAGCATTGCTACAATCAATGATATCAAAACAATGAACCATCCACTATCCACTAATTTAACATTGATTGTCGCATCTGTGTATAAGTAATTTGTTTCCGCTTAACCAATGGGAGATATTCTTGGTAATTTGCCCCCCCCCCCTGTCTATATAGGTAAAATCTAGCATTAAAATGGCTACTTGGTATAAAATTTCTCCTTGTGGATTACAGGTCCCCCCCCCCTTTTGTCCTAAAAATCTAAACATTATTAATTTTCTGAAAAATTTAATTACATGTTAATTAATGCTTCTTCCATTTCCTCTGTAAATTTATTTACAACTTCACCTCCTGGAAGGAGAGCACTACAATATAGGTGGCGTGTCCATCGGTCGTAACACTGCATTTCACTCCGGACTTTCATCTTCCTTGCAATTTTTTTCCAAGGTAAATCGTAAAGAGCTTTCCTGTTAAATGTTGCAAAGTTTTCCTCTCCAACAATTTTGCTGATGATTTTGGTAAGCCTATCGTCTTCTTCTTCTGACCAAGGTCCTCTGTCTGACGATAAAAAAACAGACAAATTACAAAACCATTTATACACAATCAATGTACATTAGTTTTATATGATATAACCCAGAGTTTCAATTTTTATGTTTCTTATTTCTACTCCACAAACTGATTTCTACCTTTATGAATGGACTGTGTCTACGAGGAGAAATCAGTAAGGACGAGGAGGTTGAAAACGAAGTGCAAAACTAGCTCAGGTAGCAAAGCCCAGCTGTTTTTAACAAGAAGGTATCGAAAAACTATTATGTCGGTAGGACAAATCCATCAACAATATCAGGAATTATGTTTAGATACGAGGGGCATTCAAATTTGTTGTAAATTTCATTACTGTAGAAGTCTAAACTTTCACTGTTGGGATGGCAACTACCAACTGTCATGCAAATGCAGCACCACTCATCTTTTACCATGACAACCGATCATTTGTTTAAACAAAATGGTGGACATCAATGTGGTGACCAAAGCGGAACAACGAAAAATCATCAAGTTTCTCCACAACAAAGTTGTGAAAGCATCTGAAATTCATCAGAGACTTCAAAGACAGTTCACAGTCATGTTTGTCTCCATCATCCGTCTTTGCTTGGTGCCAAAACTTTGAAGGAGGGCGAGAATCCACCGACAATGAACCTCATAAGGCAAGGCCAGCAACTGCTGTCAATGATGGCATCACCACATGAACAAAGAAGCTGATAAGGGACAACAGGTGGATTCGTGTCTGAGAATTGGCTTCTCTATACTGAACACCAGCACTGGCAGTGGGGAGACCATCATCCACGATAAGCAACTGAAATTCAACAAGATCTGTGCCAGATGGGTCCCTAAGCAACTCTCAGAGTATAACAAAACCACCCGGGTGAAAATCTGTTCCATGCTGCTGCAGTGATAGGACAGGGAAGGTGACAGCTTCCTAAGGCATGTTGTGACCACCGGCGAGACATGGATTCATCACCATACCCCCGGAGTGGCGACACACTGCCTGTCACGACCCAAGAAATTCAAGATGACACCGTCAGCAACGAAAGTGATGGTGACTGTATTCTGGGACATTAAGAAGAGTTCTCTGAGAAATAACTGACGTGTTATTTTCAATGCAGACTTACTTGTTGAAGTGACTGAAATTCTTCTGTACTTCTCCTTTAAAGAGTGCGGAGTTCGGTTCATTATTTTACTAATAGTTTTCCATTTTGTGCCATACTTCTCTACACTTTCCAAGAGAGTTTCTTCTTCTTCTGGAGTCATTCTGAAAATATTATCTTATAATTAAGAGCGATTGCTTTAACTTTAAAAACTAAACCATTTAATATAAATTCAACGGCATCTTTACTTTTCCCGATTTTTTATGTCCAGTAGATTTCTACATTTGTAATAGATATTTGAAGGCGCTCTCGTTGGTAACCCTTGTCCTGAAATTACAAATAAATAAATAGCTTAGTCCCTCTCTCTGTCACGAAGCGACAATGCATGAGCAACTACGTGAGCGCACCGACAATGTACGTTTCATGCAAGGCAAAGTTTCTGCAACAATAGACAATAATAAAAAAATTACTTGCGTTAAATTAAAATCAAACTTACAGATTCGACTGTTGTGGTACCCGTCGTATGCTAACAAAAGTATACTGAACAACCAATTTATCAGAGACACCCTGCTAATAGCATAGTGTTGAAACTGTTGCGGAGGAATAGCAGCCCAGGCTGACATCACAGCGTCCCGTAATTGGTGCAGGTTGGTCGGGAGTGTGGTAAGGCGTCGGATGGTTCTCTCCACTTCATCCCATAAATGCTCGATCGGATTGAGATCAGGCGACCTAGCTGACCACTGAAGCAGGTGGAAGTCCACGTCATGTTCCTCGAACCAGTCCAAGAACATTCGTGCATGGTGACAGGCAGCATTGTCCTGCTGAAACTGTCCGTCACCACCAGGGAACTCGGTCATCATGAACGGGTGCACCTGATCGGCAACAATGTTCAGGTAGTGTGTCGCATTCGGGGATGTGTCTACAGATACCAGAGGACCCAGTGTGTCCCACGAGAAGACACCCCAGACCAGCATTCCTCTTCCGCCCGCCTGTACGATTGTCTGCTGACAGGATGGGTCCACAGCCACCGTGTTGCAATTTGTTGGGTCATTCCCGTCCTGTTGCTGTGGATGATTTGTGCCAGTCGCCGTTGACCTCGTTCATCCACGGCCCTGTTTCGTCCGGAGCTGTGTTTCTTGGAGGTTGTTTATTGGCATAACTGCCATTCACGGAATACCCATGACACTGTTGCACATGAAAACCCGAGGAGGTTCACAGTTTGCGAAATGCTCAACTGCACTCGTCGAGCTCCAACGATCATGCCTCGTTCAAAGTCGGTCAAATCCTTGGATTTACCCAAATTCACTCCACTTCCGCTGCTGACTGCAACTTGTGATCCAATGCATCCCTTTTATACACTGCTTCAGCCTATTCCATTGTTTGGGTGTCACTGGGAGGTCGATCCATTTTCTGTAAGAGGTGTCTCTAATAAATTGGTCATTCAGTATATATGACGTGACGTAAGTACACAATTAAAAATCTCCTGTCTTTTTAACAATATAACACTGTGTTAATTAAAATTAAAAGTTCTGATAAGTATATCATTATCTACTTCAAATCTATAAGGGTCGTACAAATGAAAACGAAAATTTGTGTGTGGGGGGGGGGGGGTTCAACAATTGCGAAACCCCATGTGCAAATTGAACAATAGGTTGCAAGTGTTGCATCACGTGAGAAAGAACGATAGCTCGCGCTTTGAAGCTCTGCGAGTGATCACTTCGTCCAAACAAGAAAATGGAGCCAACGAAACAGAGAGCAGTAATTCGTTTTTTGACATGTGAAGGAGTTTCAGTTTCTGAAATTCATCGTCGTATGCAGAACGTTTAGGGAAATGACTGCCTAACCTTCACTCGTGTTTGGACATGGAGCAAGAGGTTTTTGGAGGGACGGTCATCGTTGCAAGAAGATCAAGGACCTAGACAAGCAAACCGCGCCATCACGGATGTTTCCAAAGCCAAAATTGACGCAGTCTTAAAGGAAAACAGAAGAGTGATAATCAATGTCGTGGTTGCTAAAACTGGCCTTAGTCGTGGAACTGTTCACTCCATTATCAGGAACCAACTGCACTACAAAAAAATCTGTACACAATGGGTCTCACATCATTTGACATCAGAACAACTTGGAGTTGGAATGGCCATCCCCCTGCAACATTTGACTTGCTATGAACAGGAAGGAAAGAGTTTTCTCAACAGAATCGTTACAGGAGATGAAACTTGGTGCTTTCATTTCCAGCCCAAAAACAAACGTCAAAGTCGTCAGTGGAAGCATTATGGGCACCACCCCCGAAAAAATCAAAAGCAATTGCAAACAGAATGGGGAAGGCTTCAAGTGCTCTAGGGCTGCTAAAGGATGATGAAGAATGGCATGGATGCATGCAATGCGTGAAGCAATTACTTTCCAGATAGTCCATTGCGAATTGGAAGAGTTTTCGATGATGCACAGGCGTCAACATGGGTGCTGTTACCATACGCCTGCTCCGGAGCCCCAACCTCAAGAGGGATCGTTGCACTGTCTTGGTGCTGACACGCCTAGTGGCCCCACTGTTTATTTGCTGTGTCAGTTGCTCAACAGTGGCACGCCGATTAGTCTTGGCCAGGCATCGTAACCAACGCTCGCCTCTAGGATCGATTGGCTCTTGGGGCCCCACAGTTACTCGAAACTGTCTGGTTCGTCCAATCACGGTACACCTTCACAACAGCAGCCCTAGAGCAGTTCACAAAGGTGGTTGTTTCTGAAATGCTGCCAGTAAATTTTCAGCCCAAACTAGCAGAGTTCCTGCTGTTGTATTAATAAACTGACTCAGTTGTCAGCCACACGAGCTGCTGCAACTATTAGAATGGATCCTAAAAGAAAATACTTAACCGTAGAAGAAAAAGCTAACATTATTTGGCTGCTGAAATCTAGTGCCAACAATTGCAACACATCATGTCAAGTATTTGGTAGGACAATGAAAAAATTAAGGATGCCTTCAAATCCGATAGTTTTAAAGTTAAGCATGAAATGCAACTGTCATCTTTCATTCTAAATAAAATTGTATGTGACCTTTGAAGCATCACGTAACACAACTTAAAATAAAAAATAGTAAATTACTTGCCCAAGAATTGTAGGAACTTTTTCCTGACTGCACATAGAGGATTGCGGTAAGCAATACGTGGACAGTCAATTCCTATTAATGGACGAAGATCTTCAACGTTATAAATCTATAAAATTAAAAAATAAAATTTAATTTTTTTCGGGGAATTTATTAAAACAAAATCTGTCAACCTCATAAAAATAACGTACCCTTTTAAAATCGTCCATGTTTTTAACAAGTGTTTCCACTTCCGATCGTGTCCAGGGTCCTTCAGTCAATTTTCCTGGTGAATTTTTAAATATTTAAAGTTTTATGACATCACAATTCAAAAATTACAAATGAAATTGAAACAGTTTCTTAATATATCAAAACTATTAATTAATACTCCTCATTTTATGCATATAAAACTTTTTGAAACACGCATTCCACCACTAGGTGGCAGGAAAGTGCTCCTTCCATCCGCCATTATATGGCATGCTGACTTTTCAACCTTCAAGCTAGCGTGTATGGAACTTGAAGGATTTCGACCTTCGCAGGCAAGCTTTCTACTTGTAGTGTTTTTAATATGAGTCGTGATGGTTTTAATGCTCAGATGGAATAGCCAAGCATGTGCCACAGTCGGATGTTCAGCCATTTTCGATTGTGGCTATGGAAAAAGCAATTTTGTGTTGATCACGCTCCTTTAATTCATGAAGCAGCCTTTGCTTGGTGCCTTGTTCTTTATTTCTGTTTCCTAGAAATGATGCCAACTACCTGAAAAGGACAGTTGCAATTAACAGAAGAAAAAAAGAACTGAATTCAATTCAGAAGGCATATCAAACATATACATTAAATTTTCTGATTTGTTGTAACTCCCACCCACCATCAGATGAGTGATGAATCACCGACTGGGCCCATGTCTGAATTAAGAGAAAGGTTTTTCTTGGTCCTCTGACTAGCCATGCTTTCAAGGCATCAAGCATGACTATTAATCCTCTTAATTCAGACATTAGCCCAGTTGGCGATTCATCACTCATCCGATGGTGGATGAGAGTTACAACAAATCAGAAAATTTAATTCTAGTGCCTTTTCTCCTATTGGCCGTTTTGCGATTTCTCGCGCTATAAAAGCCTTCCAGGTTACTTTTAATCTTCAGAGATCTTTCTTCTCTTGAGGTTTCTCACCAGTTCTAAACACCTGTCGCATAGTAAGGAAATTCCTACACCCAAACATCAATACTCCCACGAGTGCGTAACTTTCCCTCCCTTGCATTTGAGTCCCTTGGACTTTGGCCCTCTTTTGGGTCCGCCTCTGGGATTGGCTTCCGGACTTGATCCGAGTTTGGCTTCCCCAAATAATAATAATAATAACGCCATCGAGATGCTCTCCATTCTTGATATCTACTAGCAGGTAGTCATAATAATAGAGTCTGACTGTGTATTTCACAAAGCTCTTACTAGCTAATTACATTCAGACACGGAAGTACACAAACTGCAGCATTTACATCTATGATGAACAATATCATCGAAATAAATATAAAATATACTGACCTGCTCTTAAGAAATGTTCCTTATGTTCTCTTGACAATATGACTGGAAGATGATGAAGCGGAGGGATAAATGGAACCTCAATGTTTAAATTGAGATATTGCTGTAAAGATAATTTATTAGACTAGATTAATAATTTACAAGAAGAAAAGTTACAAAAAGTATACAGACTTCTTAATGTCTCATATATAGAAAATAAAAATGATCTTCAGTCTATACGAGGGTGAGCTGAAAAGTAATGCCTCCAAGGCCATAATGCTTTTATTTTTTAACGAATTTAAAATTTATTTTTTTCAAATGATGGCTTATTTTGTTCTCTTTTCAATGCATTATTCACTTTTCAACATAGTCTCCATCTCTGTCCACACACTTTTGCCAACGTGACACTAGTCGTGACATCCCGTCGGAGAAGAAGTCCTTTGGTTGTTTTAGACACCAGGATCGAATCGCGTCTTTCAGCTCGTCATCAGAGCTGAATCGATGTCCTTTAAGCGATTCTTTAAGCTTTGGGAACAAGTGAAAATCGCTGGGAGCAAGGTCAGGGCTGTATGGCGGATGCGGTAGAACCTCCATGAACTTCAGTCGCTGCAACCCTTCTTGTGTTTCTCGACTCGTGTGCGGACGTGCATTGTCGTGCTGCAGAATAAGGTCCATACCCTTCCGAACTCGGAGCAACCGGGCGCGAAGCTTCTCTAGCGTTTGCACGTACTGTTTTGAGTCGATCGTGGTTCCTGATTCCAAGAAGTCAAGGTGGACAACACCCTGGAAGTCCCAAAAGATGGTTGACATGACTTTCCCTGCTGACTCGACAACCCTGAACTTTTTGGGACATGGAGATGTTGCATGGCGATATTCCAACGATTGTCGTTTGTTCTCTGGGTCAAAATGATGTGCCCACGATTCATCCCCCGTAAGAATGTGCTGCAGAAAAGCCTCACCCTCACGCTCGTACCGGGCCAACAGATCCTGGCAAATGTTCTTTCTCTTCTCTTTGAGTTCAGGAGTGAGCATATGTGGTACCCAACGAGCACACACCTTACGATATCCCAGCAACTCGGTTATGATAACGTGCACTCTCTCCTTGGAAATTTGGAGCTCTGTAGCGATGTCATATTGCTTAATTCGGCGGTTGGAACGAATCATTTGATCGACACGAACTCGATGTTGCTCGTCTGTTGCTGTGATTGGTCGTCCACTGCGGGGTCGATCAGCTAGGCTAGAGCTTGCCGGGTTTCGTTCTTTCACTGTACTGACGTCAAAAGCTGCATTGCTGTATACAGCTGTCATTCGGCGATGAATTTGGACCGGATCGCAACCTTCAGCTGTCAAAAACTCAATCACTGTGTGATGTTTCAACCTGACTTCCATGTAGGTCGCCATTATGTTTCATTTTCAGCACACTTACACCATCTAGTGACATAAAGTGTTTTTGAAAGAGAACAAAATAAGCTATCATTTGAAAAAAAAAATTTAAATTCATTAAAAAATAAAAGTGTTATGACCTTGGAGGCATTACTTTTCAGCCCATCCTTGTAAACATTAATCATAAAACAAAATTACCACTGTAATCGCCAACTGTCAAAAATTATCGCCATCGAAAATTTCTAGTTGCATTTGGCGACAATGGCGATCGGTAGCGCAACCACTGAACTACAAAGCATCTCTATCATACTCCAAAAGTCTTTTCTTGAGTGAAGGAAAAGAAATTTCTCATTGAAAAAATTAAAAGCACTTGAATATTTTTATATTTTACACTCGTCATATTTTTTCTTTACAAAAATTTGTGGGATCTCATAATTTCCCACGTTTCGCTCTTTCCTGCAAGACATACCCACAAACTGGGAAATTCCCCCCCCCCCCCCCCCAAAAAAAGGCAGCGCTGTTACGCTTAGGAAGAAAGCAGGCAATCCAGGAACAGTCCCCAGAAACCAGGGACGTCTGGCCATCAACAATAAAGTTTGCTTGGTAACACAAAAAAATTTACGTGCCACCTTTTCAATTCCCTCTGTCTATAATGACATTTTACTTAATCAAATCAGACCATTTAGCCTGACTTATTCCCAATTACATTACTACACTAATTTTTTTAATCAATCAGAGATACAGAAAAGCAACAACTTGGTTACTTCAGCGTATACAAAGTTTTTATGATTTTTAATTACCGTACATTATCGAATTGTATTTTTATTTTATTTAATCCGTATCTATCAAAGACCTGAACCTAATGACCACTTTTTCTTGGTCTCATGAGTGGTCATTGTAGACAGTTTCACTGTAAATCGTTTGCAGTATTCACCAAAGCTTTGCGTTGAGAATGGTGACTAAAGAATGATTAAAGGTGACCTGTGGAGGATAAGCTTTTGCGTGTTAGTCATGACGGTGGCTAACTTCGACGTCAAATATCCTTGAAGGTTGTTCTTAAATTTGTCAGAGTGTATTTTAATATTCCAATGGCTGCTCTTTAAATTCAAAGTTAATAAAAATAGATTTCTTACGTTCATATACTCTTTCGTTATTGGAGGTCTATCTTCCACTTGTCTAATCTCTTCGGAGTTCTCAGTTAATTCTTTGTGATTTTGTTTTTCCTTCATTTTGTGCCTTTTATGTTTACCATTTACTAAGGAACTGTTGCCAGTTGTTATACTCAAGTTGGATACATCCTGCAAAACAAGCCAAACAAGACAAAATTACTGAAAAAACATCATCATAAAACTGCTTAACGCGTAATTACTCAAGTTAAATTTAAGCTTAATTACAACAAATAAAAATTGGAAACCATAAACTATCAACACCTACTTTGGTAAGGCTTTAAAGGCAAATACTAAAAACTATTGCTAGCTAGAAAAACGGATGGAAATAATACTCAGTCTCTCCGTCTATACCCTTCATATACACTACAGTTTTTGACATAGAAGGTTGAAACTTATCTAACCATGGGCATACCTGCTCACCTATGGAGAATGAAATTCGTACATTTACTCAAAAACGTACCAGGAACAATTTATATATTATGTTCAAGCGGAAAGCCGGTCATGTGACCAGTCGATCTAGGGTGCAATTTCCTCACTAATACAATAATGAAATCCGTTTTCCTATATCTCCATCCATTTTCAAGTTATCGCTTGTTATATTAAAATCATAAAAAGATCCTGAAAATATTTAAGTTACACTATTCAGACCCCTCTAGAGCCCATTCTGCTGATTGGATTTTAATGAAACTTGGAATATACGTTATATAAACCGTGGGGAAGAGATTTTTCCAATAAAATAAATTAGTTCAAACTTTGACCACTAGGTGAAAAAGCAGAGCATAAAGAGCATCACCAGACAAGCAAATTCGAATGGAAATCACGTTTTTGGTCAAAAATGAGTTCACCAAAGGAATGAAGCCAAATTGGTGTACTCTATAATCCAATTTTACTGACTAGAATACTAAAGTGCATGATAATATAGCGATGCAAAAGGTTATCACATGCTCGTTACAACACAATTGAAATGTGAATTCCCAATAAAGTCTCCTTATGATGTACAGAAGTCATTGAGTACAATGCAACACCATGAAGGAACTTTATAGTCATGTCTCAGCTACTCTACGTAATGCAGTTACTCTCAGCAACAACTGCCACATCAGGAAAGCTAAATATACAGCAGCACGGGTACGATGGCAGATACCTTTTCTTCTCTGGCCTACACGTTGTCGCCTATTGAACATGTATGGGATAATGGACGCTGGGCGAGTAGCTCGTCAAGATCCTCCAATTCCAATCAACAGTGGAGTAGCGTAGAAACAACTACACAGGAACACATCCGCAACCTGTTTGATTCGATGTATAATTCATGCTACAGGTATATTATTCAGTGGCAATTTTCAGAAACCACTAGTGCACTTTGTTTTATTTAGCGACATTTTTACAAGTGTCTTAGCCTTTTTTGTTAGCTGTTTTCAAAATTCATACTTTTATAAATCTGTCCGTACAATTGTACAAGAAAAATCGTACAAGTTGGCAGGTATGCATAGGCATGCCCTCCCTCACTATTTAGTTTGCTTTTGATTGACTCACTAGGGTCAGAGTTACGGAATTGAGAGTTAGAGCGAACCAACTGGTCTACATGTAAAGGAGTGAAATTCGGGATGCCGATTCCTCTAGACGAGATCCACATTACTATGAAGTTTGGGGTCAGGGTTGCGCGGTTAGCAGTCACATGATGTTTAGAACTTAACGTTTTCAAATGGCAATATATAGGGTGTTTCAAAATTATGTACAATAAATTTAGTGACATATTCTTCAGGTCAAAAGAAGACGAAAATGTTCTATAGCACTTTGTCTGGAAACGATTTATTTACGTGATACACCCAACTAAACCCGTGGCTCCAAATTACAGGAATTGTTCAAAGTGACCGCCACCAGCTCGCACGCACGCTTCGGCTCGTTGCATGAGCGATCGTCTGATGTCATGGAAGAGTTTGTCGCCAGCATTACGAACGGTTTGGCATGCATTTTCAATTCGTTGTTGCAGATCCATAATGTTAGGAACTTCTGTGCTGTAGACGATAGTTTTCACATGACCCCACAGAAAAAAGTCCAAGGGATTAAGGTCGGGTGATCTTGCAGGCCAGGCTACCGGTCCACCTCGACCTATCCACCGATTCGTGCATGCATCATTAAGGTGAGCTTGCACAACATGGTTGAAATGTGCTGGAGCGCCATCATGCATGAACCACATGTTAGATCTTATCAAAAGAGGAACATCTTCCAGTAATTCTGGCAATGCATTCTGCAGAAACAAAAGATACGTTCGCCCAGTCAATCGTGGCGGCAACACATAAGGGCCAATTAAGTTATTTCCGACAATTCCACATCAAATGTTCACGAGAAACGCTCTTGATGCGCTCGAGCTCTGGTAACATGCGGGTTAGCATCTGCCCAATGGTGCTGGTTGTGAGAATTTACGATTCCTGTCCGGGTGAAGGTTGCTTCGTCCGTGAAAAGTATCTGGCTGAGACAACTAGGGTCTGCAGCATGACGACGTTGTATCCATTGGCAAAATCGTTGTCGGTGTGGATAGTCCGTTGGGTTCAGTGCCTGAACGAGTTGCAGGTGGTATGGATGCAAAAGCTGACGGTGAAGAATGCGCCAAACAGATGAGTGCGGAATGTGTACCATGGAAGAAATACGACGGGTGCTTGTCTGGGGTTCATCATGTATGATGTCAATTATCACCTCCTCCTCATCCGGAGAATGTGCTACAGGCCGCCCTTGTCCTGTTTGACGGCCAAAGGAACCACGCTCCCTCAAATGTCTGTCGACAGATACAAATGTTCGGTTATTTGGCAAACGTCTATTCGGAAAGCGTTCTTGGTAGAGTCTTCTTGCTTCCACAGCATTTCCGTCCGCAAGACCATACATTAGGTGCATGCCAGTGTATTCTGCACTGGAATACCTGTACATGACTTTTTTTTACGTAAATCGTAATGCGTATGTCAAAGCACGCAAACGTTCTGAAATTGATATTCCTAGTGGATGTACAGCAATGGAAACAACCGTACACAACTAATGGAACAACCCTAAAGTAGGTTTAAATGGAACAAACCACTCAACCTAGTGTTGGGTCGAAACGCTGGAACTGCTAAAATATCGTCCGCTAACTACCGTGCTTCCCTACTGTACGATATTGGATTACTCGCAAACAAATCGTTTCCAGACAAAGTGCTATAGAACATTTTCGTCTTCTTTTGACCTGAATTTATTGTACATAATTTTGAAACACCCTGTATGCACGTAACATGTCATTCAATCGGAGGATGACAGCAAAGTTATGGCACAGTTCTATTTCATTTTCTAAACTCCATGTTTAAGAAAATCAATTTTTGATTAAACTAAGAAGAAAATAAATTATGGGAGTTAAAAATTTCAGATAAAAGGGTTAAAAATAGATGAACTTGGGGCTTGCACTACTTTTCTACACCCTAACTTCTTGTTGATATTTGAACTTTAGAGATCTAGATTCATGGTATCTTGAAATGTTATTTATGAAATTGTTACAGATTTCTAAGAGTTACTTGTTTAGGATACACTGGCTACGAATACAGTAAAAAAAAAAATTATCATATATTTCAATGTCTAGAATTAAAAGTAATAAAAATAACCGTCTTACGTTGTCGTCAGTATTCAATATTCGAGTTGGTGAAGTCTCTTCAGTTTTAAGGTCAATACAGTCTTCTCTTGGTTCTTTATCACTTCGTTTACGTTTTTTTTTGTGTTTCTTTTTATGCTTACGTTCCAATGAAGTGTTTCTACTCGAATTTGTTAACTTCTACAAAGAAAGACATGCAGAGAAAAGTATTAAAAATCTAAAAGTATCAAAAGTTTAAACAATATTTATATGATGCTGCTGAGGATCTAGAACAGACTTTCTTTAATTTTTCTTGAAGTACTGAAACCTTCTCATTATTAAAAAAAAAATTCTCTGAAATATTAGAAATAAATTAGTAACGTCTACCAACACCTCCTAGACAGAAGGCCCGATAACGATAACGTCATACATTGTTACATCATCATTAGTCGACCAAATTCTAGGGCTTATTATTGGTAGAAATAGGAATAACAATGGCCGACTAATGATGATATAACAACGTATGGCTTTTTTATTATCAAGTCTTATGTCTAGGTGGCGTTGCCTCTGCACGGAAACCTACACACAAATTTCCACTATCACCTTCAAAGTAGTCACCTCCAGCACGTATGCAGCAATCCCAGCATTCCCGGAAGCCCGAAGGCTGTAGAGTGTTCAAGACCAGTTGCAATTCATCTTGGATATCTTTAATGGAGTCAAAACGTACAGGGAGACCCAAAAAAACGAGAATTTTTGAAATGCGTAGTAGCAGCCTCGAGCAGATGGCAGCACTGTGCGACAGTGACCTTGAGCAAGTAAACACACTGCCATTTTAGTAACCATGGGTCAGTGGAATGGGTAAAAGCGTGCGTTAGCCATAAAAATGTTTTTAACCGTGTGATCTCAAGATTCGGTAACGTTCCCTGGCCTCCTAGCTCACCAGATTTGTCCGTTCGTGATTTTTTTTGTGGGGCTATCTCAAAAGTCAAGTGTACATGACTCGACCAAAAACTCTGGATGAGTTAAAACAGAGAATTCAGGATGAAATTCACAGTATCCCAGCTGAGATGTTGCAGGGGTCAGTGAGGAATCTCAATAGCAGGTTTTAAGAATGCACTCTTACAGGAGGACGCCATAAAAAATGATAAATTCCATTAATGTTTCGTAAATGGCAAGTATACAGGTTTCAATTACTATGAATAAAAAGTTTTTCTTCCATCACTCTTGGTTTTATTGGATTATTAAAAAGTTCCCGGTTTTTTGGGTCACCCTGTATTTTAGGACAGAGATAGAAGTCGCAGGGGGCTATTTCAAGAAAATAGGGAGGGTGGGGGGACTGTTGCCATGTTCTTTTTGCCTTCACAATGAGAGAGATCTGTGTGGGCACATGGTGATGGTGGAGCAACCAGTCTTTGTTCTTCTACAACTCGAGACAGTTTGCACAAAATTTTCCCTCAGTTTCTTCAAACTTCTTGCTGATAGTCTGACCAATTCAAATAATTTGGAAATTCGCAGAAGCACAAAAACACGTTGCAACACAAACAGCAATAACTCACAAAGAAATGTCATTCAATTTACTTATTTCTTTCACGATATATTAATGGAATAATTTCTTAACAAGACAACGTAATGGTTTTGCAGCCATCAAAAACTTTTAATATTCTTGCCATACAGGATCGGATAAAATGGAACATCAGTTAAGCGAATGTCGGATAATCGGAATCCTAGTGTATCACTACTGAATTCAGAGTCAGCTAACTGAATTTGGGTGAGTTTTGTTTATTTTCAAACCGAGGGGTTCTTTGTTAGCCTTACAACTTTAGAAAAAGTATATGGCATATCAAGCGATGATTGACCCCCCCCTCCCCCCCCAACATGTAGAGAAGAAACTTGAAGAAAAAACTTTTATTAGGTAACAGAAATAAAATTCTTACATGGTTCGTTCTTTCAGATGGAGATTTTTCTGGAGTGGTAACGTCAACATGGTCTTCTCCCGTTTCTTCTGGAAGCGATTTATATTTTCTCTTGTGCTTATGACGTTTTGTATACAATGACGAATCATTGTCTGTTATTAAACTCGAATTTCCTGAATTCTGTAGAGAAACCAAAACAAATGTAAATTACTGAACAAACTATTTTCAAATATTTTATCATCGTGAATTAAAAAAAAAACAAAATTTAAGTGCAGCAATAACAGTTACGAGGGGTATTCTAAAAGCTTTTAACCAGGAACACTGCATGCATCTTACGGAGACCATTCCTTTAGCACTTTTCGAAGTATTCTTCCTCAGCTTTTACACAAAGTTTCATCCTCCTGAACCAATCTGCTTCCAGTTTTCTAGGACTTTTGGCATGCAAAATATAACATAAACTCTGTTATAACCATATTTTGGTTTTCAAGCGCGATAGTGCACACAGGGACACTGGAAAGTTGCCACCATCACCTTCCTAGCACTCTAAGAACGTCTGTACTTCTGTTGTGATCCTGCCCTTTGGAGAGCCACTGTTTGGATTGTTCCTTAGTTCCGAGTTGATAATGACAGAGCCATGTTTCATCAGCTGTACAGATATCATTGATGCCCTGTTGTTGAACCTTTCAATCATTTCATAGCGCCACTGCACCAGACTACTTTCTGCTCTTGGGTCATCATGTTGCAGGTGTTCATGCATGAGTTTTAACTGCTGATATATCCGATGCCCAGGCTTGCCTCAATTGGGAAATAGGTTACCTAATTGGCATTCGCAATCATATCCGAGACAGCACAAATTTTTCCAGCATAACTGCATCGCCTGGCCGTCCACCACAAGGTTTGTCTTCAAGCGATCATCTTCCTTTCTTAAACACACAATACCTAGGATGAAACTGTGGCTTTATTAGGAGCTCTGCCAGGAAATGCCTATTGTAAAGTTTCAAAACAATCTGACATTAATTGGACTAAGCATAGAAAATCATAGCAATGCAAACAAAGTAGCACGCTCAAATCTTGCACGCAACCATATGATAGAGTGAAGTACTTGGAGAAAGCAGAACAAATGTGGTGGATGCGTGCAATGTTCCTGGCTAAAACTTTTTAGAGTGCCCCTCTTGCGAAAAGTCATTAAAATGGATAAATTCACACCGAAGAACCGATTCATCATCAATTAGTGCAGATAACTGACACGATGAATCAAGGATATCCCAGGCTGAAACAGAACCAGGAACATGATCCAAGTAAAAGGTTGTGTTAGGCTTGTTAGGTATTTCTTTGTGTTAGGCTGACTACAAATCAGCTTGTATATTACAAGTATACTTATCGTAGGTTTGTGAACCATCGTCCATTGTCGTTATTAAAGTTTGTCTAATAAAAGAAAGACTGGACGTGCCTATTTAAACTTTTAGTTTCAATTGTTACATTGTCGTCATAAAAATTACTTAAAAACAATTGTTAATAATTATGAGGACCAATTGCCAACGTGTTCAGAAAAATGCCTTCTGAACTGACTGAGCTTTCCGTTCCCAATACTCTGGAACAAGCGCTCAAGTAGTGACATGTGAATTGTCCATTAATTATTCCATGAGGACTGACCCCCCCCCCTTCCCCCAACATATACAGAATAAACTTAAAGAAAGAACTACCCTTAGGTAATAGAAATAAAATTCTTACATTGACATCATGATTCAGTATTTCAGATGGAGATTTCTCTTGAGCGTTAACGTCGTCATAGTCTTCAATCGTTCCTTCTGGAAGCGATTTATGTTTTCTCTTGTGCTTATGGCGTTTAGTATGCAATATTGAATCATTGTCTGTTGTTAAACTCAAATGTCCTGAATTCTGTTAAGAAACCAAAGTAAGTGTAAATTACTGAGCAAACTACATGGAAGGGGGGGGGGGGGGCACAAAGTCTTGTTAATATTTAAAAAAAAGAGATCCCCCCCAAAAAAACGTCAATCTTGGAATGAAACAGTTTGTGGGATATAACAGATAAACTCAAAAAGTTTTTTCTAGTATATCATTGGTGATAGAGGAATCTGCTTTATGGCGCTGCAATCAGTTTTTCACAAATGATGACCGTCACTGAAAAAGCTCTGTACGTGCTGTGGTATAGTAAACGTGATTCCGTTTTTCAGACGTAGCGAACTTCCAGAACAACATTTGTTAGGGATCCACCATCTTTTGGGGGTACAAAATGATGGGATTCCAGGTTCACGAAGGCCAGCTGTTTTCAAGATCAGGGCAGCCTAGTGTATCGGGAGAGAGAATTGAGCAAGTGTGGGAAGCCTTTCAACGTACCCCGAGAAAATCAGTGAGGACTGTATCTCGTCATTTACAAATGTCTTGTTCAACCGGCACAAAAGTTTACAAAAATTGTACACGAGATCAACCCATTCACATGGCCTTCGCGGTAGCCATGTTGCACCATATCGATGCAGTCAATGATTTTCTAATAAAAGTAGCCTTCTCGGATGAAGCAACATTCTATGTTTCGGGCAAAGTTAATAAGCATAATGTGAAAATCCTCATGCTGTACGTGAACACATTCGGGATAACCTGAACGTTAATGTGTACTCTTACATGATGGGGTTATTGGACCCTTTTTCTTTTACGAGACTAAAGTTAATAAAAATAGCAGTCTCGATATGCTTCAGAATTTTGCTGTATCTCAACTTCAAAGCCGACAGCCACAAGTTTGTGTGCCTCCACACGGGGAAGTTAGAAATGCAAGCATACTTAATCAACAGTTTCCCTTGAGCTAGATCAGGTGCGACAAGACAGCTGCTCTGGTCACCAAGATAGGCGGACATGACATCGCTTGATTCTTGTTCTATGGGGCTTTATGAAAGATACTGTGTACTGCAGAGCATAGAGGATTTGAAAAAACACATTACAGCTGCAATTGCGAAAAGCATGCTAGAGAAAACGAGGATGGAAACTGAGTACCGCTTAGATATTTTATTGGCCAAGTGTGATAAGATAACAGTGTGATAAGTATACAGAATAAAGAGGGATACATACAGAACAAAATGCCTATGCACAGGTAAGGTTGTTACAGGCATCCCAGAGGTCCACGAGAGGATGAATACCCTCGGTGAAGAACTCCGTGTATTGACCAGCTTCATCCCCCATATAGCCCCAGAATCATCAGTGTGGCATGTTTTTCACGGGGTTATTCTGTTGCATGACAATGCCCGCCAAAAAATTTGTGGCAGCGATTTTGATGGGAAGTCCTCGAACTTTCCCCGTATAGCCCCGACCTCTAACCTTGCAACTGCCATGTCTTTAGTCAACTCAAGAAGGCTCTGAAAGGACAGCAATTCGCATTCAATGATGAAATCCAGGTCGCCGTTGAAGAATGGTTCCACGGCCAATCCCAGAGATTCTTCACCCAGGGTATTCATCATCTTGTGGACTGCTGGGATGACGGTATCAATCTTGTACAGGCATATGTATCACTCTTTACTCTGTATACTTACCACCTGGATACAGTTAAACCATGTGCCTAAACAACAGCAGCCCTATTATCATTTGGGTGACCCTTATACATGTAATTATTAAAAATGATTGTTATTAAGTTGTGAGGGTCGACCGCATGCACCCAAACGGTGACGCGTGAATTGTCCATTACCTATTCCATGGGGGTCTACGACAATTGGGTGGATGACGATTCGGTGAATGTCAATTGGGTGGACGCGACAATTCCGTCGAAATGCAAATTCAATCGAGATTTTTAAATCACCAAAGAATTTGAGTATTTAACTCATTGTTTGTTTATAATTGACACATCTTTATTGCAATTACAAAGCAATTTGCTTCATTCATTTTAGGTCGAAGTCACTTTATATGCGGGAATCTTTTATTTATTATTTATTAGCTTACAAATAAATGAGATTTTTTCTTTATTAAATCATTTTGTGAAAAGTGTAACATTTTCTATTTAGCTTTAATGCTAAGAGTTCCATTATTCAATTAAAAATACTGTTATTCTTAAATTACTACTTAAGCTCGTTAAAACAGGCACATCAGGAATTGGGTAGATTTTATGTTATTTGACATTAATATAACACGGTGACCCCCCTGCCCCTACAGTCTGGTTTAATATAAAAAGGCAGTTGAAAGGGAGGACAGAGGGTAGAGTTCATTTCATTTTTAGATTGAAAGGGTTGATCCCTAATATAACTACTGCCCCCTCCACCTTCCCCCCTTCCACACTCGCCCCCTGCAAGAATACTTTTAAGACCCTGCGGAGAGGTTAACAAGTCAAATAGAAAACTAAGAATTCAGTTATTTAGAATACTTACCTAACCCAACCCATGAAATTCTCCTTTTAATTAAGAACGATTTAAATTAAAGCTTTCCCTATTAGCTTCCCTAAAATCTAAATTGTTTAATTTGAAAAAAAAAAAAAAAAAAAAAGAAATAATAGAGTTTAGAAAATAAAAAAATAAAACAACGCAAACAATGTTTTAAAAACAAGAAAAAGATGATTTATTAACACATTTTCCCTAAACGTCTGTTAAGTGTAACAAATGACTCGCTGCATCAATATATTCAATGAGGCTTTTTGTCCCATTGATGAACTGATTTCTAATATCCTGATGTCTTGTTTCTGGCGGATTTTGTACTGGCGGATTTTGCCCAGCATTGGCCAACAACAACAAACCTTAAATAAAATATTAATAAAAGGTTAAAAAAAAAACAAAAAACATACGGTTTAGTTTTCTTATTGATGTTTGTTGATGTGCTACCGTATATACTCGCGTATAAGCCGAATTTTTTTTTTCCAAAAAATGACCCAAAAACCACATTTGGCCTATGTGCGGGTCAGAGTTGATGAAAACTCTTATAAGTGGAGTTTACAAAAAACTAAGCAATAATTTTATTTATTAATCCGTTTAGTTTTCATTTATTAACCCTTTCACTGCATAAATAAATTTCTGATAAGATAAAAGTATTCTCTCTCTTTGCAGCATAATGAGAATCTCTAAAAGGCTGTGGCGGCCATATTGGAAAAAATATGAGAGGGAGAGGGACTTCAAACGAAACCAGCGTATTTTTAGGTGTTCTCTCATTGCAATACATACTGTAAATACATTAATCTAAACAGTTACGGTATTCAAAATGGAACATCGAAGCATCGAAGATTCAAGAAGACTAAAAAATTCGATTTCGAAACTTTTTGAACATCGATACATGACCTACCATCGATACTATCACCAAGCACTAGCATATGAAATTTAATAGACCTTAACAGCGCATTGTTCAATTATAAACAATATACAGTGCAGTATTTCACGTCTTTTTCCTCAATTTTCCATCCACTTTTCCATTGTTAAAAGCAAATGCTCTGGGGTCTGGTGATTTGCCCCGTGAAAGTGTGCCCCAAACTGCCGCGTGCCTTTTGAACATCGATAGCCTACTATCGTGTTCTTGCCAAGTGCGTCTTGAAAATCGTCCAAAAATGTTTTAATAAATACAGTTATATGGTTATAATTAAAATATATTATTACATACACAAAAAAAGATCAGGAATCGATTTCCACAACCAAAAATCAAAAATACATAACTAAAATAAAAAGGCGTCAGGCCTACTGAAAGATGATCAAAACAAAATTGAAACCATGATCGAAAAATGGTTTATAGAATCTAAAATTCTTCAAATAATTTTTTTGTATCTGTTAAGCACTGTAATTTTAAAGATTATATACGGTGATTCAAATCTTTTTTTTTTTCGTTTTTGCCTCGGCTTATGCGTGGGTCACGGCGTTTTTCAACTTTTTGGGCTCAAAAGCGGGAGGTCAGCCTATGCGTGGGTCGGCTTATACGCGAGTATATACGGTATTAATCCTTTATGAATTTCTGTAATATTAATAATACTAATTTAAATAATAACCTTCTTGTTTGAGCTGCTCCTTTCGAATTTCCGTGATGAATTTGAAAATCGTGGGATTCAAACCCACGGCTTTGTTTAGTCCACTGTGCCACCCTTCCAAATGGTTATAGGTGCAAAAACCATCACCATCTGAATGGTCCCACATGTGCCTTTGAAACACGGGCTAAAAAAACATGAAAAACATTAATAACCGTCATCTTGATTTGAGGATGCCGATGTACTCAAATTACCTGTATATCGTTGAGCCAGGTCTTTACAAAATAATCACACAATTCCTGAACTCCGGGCACATCTGGAGAAGCGTCTTCATGGACGATAAACCACAGCTCGTCTACCTGAGCTAATGGGCACAGTGGAAATGCGCATAGCCGCCTGACAAGCCTCCTGAAAGTTTCGTCGTCCTTGTACAGGTTTGTCAAACCAAGAGTCTGAACCTATATAAAAATAATGTACCTTTTCAATATGATTCAACTATAAGCAATATTAAAAAAAACAAAAAAAAAAACAAATTAAACTAATGATTACTTTGCGCCAAATACACTGAGTGAAGTGAAAATAACATCCAAGAATTCTGGCAGCTGGAAAAACGTGTCGTATTGCCCGAACGACCGACTGTTCAAAGTCCATTCGGAATATACGAGGAACAAACTCCAAGTTTAACCGATTGGCTATTTGTTGTAAAATTTGAAACAATCGAATGTACGTTGCCTCTGCTTTGCTTGGCAACAGGCAAAACAAGGTTGGAATCATGATTCCTTGATGGAATACATGAATCGTGTAAAGCTGGCTGAAAATTACTGGCCGGGCTTTGAAAGTACCATCCATAAATATTTCATCTGCCAAACACACTAGTCTGACGTTGTCTTCCGTCCCAAAAACTAGTATTTTATCGTCGTCACCATCCTCCATCAATAGAAATTGACGCCAGTCTTCCATTTCAGTCCATGGAGGAAATAAGTTGACATCTGATCTACTAGGATTGAGTGGAATCAACTTGTTTCGTTCCTGTGTAAAATGAAAAATAAAATCAGATGATTGCAATCAGAAATTAATTATTTTATTACTTTTTGACTAAGCTTATATACATCACCTTATACAGTCCGGATTTAACACTATCATAAGGGAACATCTTCGAAGCTATTTCTTGAGCAAAGTCAGGATTTTGCTGACTCAAGTTGTTCATCTCAATCACAGCTTCATTGCATAGTTGTTTTATCGTACGATTAACATCCGTTTTAGCTGAATTTTTTAAATCGTGTCGTTTCCTAATAACCCATCTATCAACTTCGGTGGGCGGAGCATGGTGGTGATTTTCTGAAGAAACAAAATATGAAACGAAATACGATACTTTTGAACCCACACACATACCTTCTTATGAGCACACACACCCCTAAGCGAGATGAAATTGAAACGAAAATGTTTACCTCTAGCCGATTGCAAAGTATCACCAACAACGATAGCGCTGCTTCTACATCCAGCTTTTTGACATTGCCAATAGGTTTTTCCACTAATGGTTTTCTTATATTTAAAATGAAACCCGTTAACGACTAATATTCTTCCATTTCTGGTGGTTGGCAGAAATGTCACAGTGGGCTCCATGCTTAACTAATGAGGAATTAACCATAAAAATTAACTAAAGTATAAAAATGGAGGAAAAACCGAGTAACAGTGGATAAATATAATGACACAGAAGAAAAACAAAACCTCTTGTCCACATTAAAGTTTAATAATCCGTATGCGCATTTCCACTGCCCTTGTAGTCATCAATCAGCGGAATACAAGGTACAATTGAAAATAATAACAAAATATACAACAAAGCCAATGAAAATACAGAACAAAACAAGATGACATCATCATACCAGCCAATCAGAAACAAGCAGTATGGCTAAATCTTTCTGGCCAATCAGAAGCCGAGTTAATGATTGACCAGGTATAAAGACGTCATTTACAATAAACAACGAAATAATTTTTTTTTTTTGATTTTTAAATGTGTTAACTATATTTCGTTCTTCTTATAAAAAAATTCCCTGACTTTTCCTGGTATTTTACTGTACCACCCCATGAGGACAGTAAACTGAAGTACCACTGTCAATGAATCGTTAACAAACGTTCGTGCTGTTTTGAAGAAAAATCAATCTATAATCACAATAATTATGACGTTATAGTGATACTGCACTAATTAAAGAAGCATTTTAAATAAATACAAGGTGTAAAACCACTAGTGGTGGACAATTCCTGATTCCGAAAACCGATTCTCGATTCCAGCTGTCAAAAATCGATTCCATAATACCAAATAATCAATCACTGTAACTTTTTTTTATCTGCTTCACAATACATTGTTATACAACCTGTGACAAGAAAGTTCGGTGAATGATGGCATATTGAGAGTGGATTGCTCGCTTACATGAAACAGCAGTTACTATCCTTCAAAGTAATCCCCGTCCATGGTAATGCACTTCTGGGAACGCCTGTACAAGTCCTGGAAACTCCTGGCGTAGTCGTTTTTAGGGATAGCCTTCAGTTGGGTTGTAACATTAAGTTGGATGTTAACATTAATTTTTCTTCAAAACAGCACGAACGTTTGGTAACGATTCATTGACAGTGGTACTTCAGTTTACTGTCCTCGTGGGGTGGTACTTGTTCAAAATTTTTTGAAAACCGTGGGCCTAACATAATCAGGCTAACGACTACTGTGCGAACTATGGGCCTTATGTGTTAATGTATTTATGTTTTGTGTAATTGTTTTAGTGTATTGAGGTATTGTAACAATCTGGTTTGTGATCCTATGGATTCATAATTAAAAATTCTAAATAACTGAATTCTTAGTTTTCTATTTGACTTGTTAACCTCTCTGTAGGGTATTTTTATGAAAGCGGGTCTTAAAAGTATTTTTGCAGGGGATGAAAGTGGAAGGGGCAAAGGTGGAGGGGGCAAAAGTGGAAGACGCCGTAGTTATATTAGGGATCAACCCTTTCAACCTAAAAATGAAATGAACTCTACCCTCTGTCCTCTCCAACTGCCTTTTTATATTAA